>CM076577.1:251798663-252234965 GCA_034641835.2 Pinus albicaulis | reverse complement strand
CTATAACCTGCAACAAGAACACTGATCAGTGATTAACAATCATAAAACATGAAAGACAGAAATGAAATGGAAATTATGGAAATGTATAAACAGAAATGAAACAAATGCAATATATGAACATATGAATGGATTATGACACAATGGAATGAAAATAAAATTATACACTAATACACAAAACCTTAGCTGAGCAGGGGCCCTCTACACAGCCTTGGCAATGGTCCTCAAATACGAATTAAGTTGAAAAACAGAGTCTTCTCATATTAAAAAGCAGTTCATTACAGAATGGTAATGTTACGGCACAAGTGCAGCGTAATCACTACAGAGCAGACTAATCAAAAGATAACAGAGACTACATTCACTAACATCAACTAACTTCATATGCGTATGCAAACACACTATATATAACAACAAACTATAACTGTCTCCTAAAGTTCATGCTGGTAGAGAGCACGTAGACCACTACGTCCACGGATATAGGAGCATGGCCGTGTTGGAAAGTGAATCTACGAGAGGTGGATGCTTGAATTCGACTCTAGAGCCCTGTACAGATGTCGATTTATCCTCCGCAGGCTTAGAAACGGCCGTATGGATCTTTATGAGACACGAAACAGAGTCCGGCCGACATGAAACTCCATGGTTGACTTCCATGTGGACGCCTTTGGCCAGCGGCTTCTTTCAATGATTTGCTTGAACCAATATTACACGAACCATGTCCACGTCATTCCTGACTTTGCCCATGTGGCTCGTTTCCCTTGTAGACACACAGCATAGAGTTTCACAAAATAGGCTGCGGCTAGTTAGAAGCATTGCGGAAAGTGGCAAGGTCACTTGTTGAATGAACAAATCTAGATCAAATAGCAAACAAAAATATAATTAAAAACCATGTTAGATGCTCTTTTGCACATGATATTGACAATTTGGGAGGTTTAGGTGAGTGAAAAAGAGTATGGAAAAGTGTATGGAAAAGATGCAAATTTGGGAGTCAACAACGACCTCAGTTGAGATCAGGTTCTTTTGGCTCCCACTATTAATGATGAACTGCACCGACGAACCCTTTACCCACATCTACAAGTGGAAGAGGCACTCCCCCTCCTCTCGATCCTCAGGTTCTTCCTTTTGGAGATTGGTGGTGGCTACTATCGTAGTGGGTTTGCTTTCCCTTGTTGGTTCCCTTGTCGTGTTCCAACTCAAAATTAGAGCATACATCCGTCTCCGAGCCTTTTAGCTCAGTCACCAGCGCCTGCTTTGTGCGAAATTTGTTCATGTTGTGAGTCAGAGTTTTATGGAATTCACACTACTTTTCGGTGTCCTTTACCTTGCCATTATTCTTGGCTTACAACTTTGAGGAGTTTTCCTGGGGGGTTGCGGCTGGATTTTCCATTTGTTCTATGGCTTAGGGGTGCCTTTGCTCTGCTTTGGGTTCGTAGATCCAAAGTATCGCTTCTTTTGCTTGAATTTCTTCTCAATATTGGTAGCATATCGGTATGCTACACCAAGCAAGGATATGTACAAGAACTCCAATTCCTCCTAAATGTATTTATGCAAAAAATCATGGTACTTGAGCACCAAAAATTTCTCAGAATATTTGATACCCAACTTTGTGCGTAGGGTATGGAAAATATTCGTCAACTCATGCACATCTTGATCCCTTTTCTGCTGCAACATAGTCCATTGTATGTACTTATCTTCATAGCTCACGACAAGGTAATACTCTTTCTTGATGGCGTCTCAGAAAGAATTCCAAGTGGGTGTAGCTGAAAATAGCAAGGGTTACCTCTCTTCCCTCTTCTCATAGTAGGTTTCCGATGAGTCCTTGATGTGGGGGGAGACTTTGAGGAGTTCAAAATTAATATTCTCTCTATTGGAAAAAATCATGAACAAAAAAATATCCTTACAATAGATTTAACCATTTATCTACAACATATGCATCTATCTGGCCTTCAAACATGGGAATGTCAAAGTTTAATTTTACTTTAAAGGGAGTGGCCCCTCCAGGGTGGCTTCTAGATGAACATGTGTTTCCTGTGGGTATCCATCGAAGGATCTGGTCAAAGTTGTCCATCATCACATTCCTTTGTCGCTTGAGGTCCTCTACGAGCAATATTTTGAAAGGTTCTCATGCTCTCTTGTATTTATTTTCTTCCACCATGGGAGGCTGTCGGGGTTGGTGAGGCCGGTCTTGCAAAGGTTCAACTAGTTCAAGCCCTAACTCCATATACCTCGACCTTGTTGGGTACATGCACAAAAAAATAGAGAAAGAGAAGATTGATCTGATACCACTGATCCAAAATTATGTAGGAACACAATATAATACGTCTATAAACATAAAAAAATATACAACATAAATAAATCTTCATTTCATTAATATCAAGGAATTGAAATATAATTACATACAAAATGAATATAAACTAACTTGAGTGATGGTATCTTATCTCTGAGAAGAGATGTGGATGCTATATGCCTCTAAATTGTGTTACAATGAGGCTCAAGGAAATTTTTATTACTGAACAAATAAGGGAAACCCTAAACAACCAAAACCCTAACCCTAGGAGATGGAATACCAAGATTTTGTGGGCCTGTCAGGGTTAGTTGGGAAACCAACTTCTTGGGGTCATAAATTGGTCACATGATCTCTATTTGGCACGTGCAATATATTTGTACGAAGGTCTCTTTGAGTAATAAAATATTTGCGACAAGCCCCTCCTTTTGGTTATGGGCTTCCTGCGGACCTCAAAAAAATTCCATTTAGGGGGTCAAAACAACTCTAGAAGTTCAAGACAAAAAAAAATTCTAAAAATAGTAAATTGTGCTATAATCAAGGAAACTGATGAAACCAACTGGAGGTCTAGGTGGAATAGGGGGGTGGCCACCAATATCCACCTGGATCGAAGATATTGAGAGATAATGATAGTTTGGATGGATTTTTTTTGATTAAAGGATCTCTAGACCCTAGTGCCTAGATGGTATGGGGGTTGGGCCATTACTTTTATTAATAAATGTAGGAAAAGTGGAGAGGGTGGAGAAATTATTTTACAACAAAATGCAAATACTTAGGAGGGAAATCAAATGTAGGCTGAGTATTTAGAAACCTATCAAAGAATAAAGTAAATAGATCTAAATAAATGTAAATATTTTCCAAACGTAGTAAATTATTTTCCAACCAAATGCACGTATATATTTTCCTTGTGATTGTTGTAGGAATTATCGCACTTATTGCCCATGATTTTAGTAGGATTCAATGTTGGATAATTTATCTTGGATCTAATGATATTTTATGTTCAACATGAACCTTGATGAAAACAAATACCACTTAATAAAATAAGTTTGGTGAGAATTAGTGAATCTCACACATATATATTCCCTTGATAAGAGACCTTTAAAAAAAGAAAGTTTGGTGGGATGAAGAATTAGTGAATCTAATGCATATGAATTCTCCTTGAGAAAAGTTTAGGAGGTTAAATACTACTTTTTAAGAAACATAAATTTAACAAAGCCACACAAAAGAGTCGAGCTTAGTTGTGTTAAGTGGATTATACATGTTATCAGTGAAGAAGCTTATAGTGAATTCAACTTAAATGTGCTTGATGGATTCAATAAGGGAAGTGTAAATCCAATGATTCAAGTTGGAATCGTCAATGGTTGCTAAATTTGGATATTGAATTATTTAGCGATGAAGGTGATGACAAGAACAACAAGATAAAAGGTTAAGTGGGATGAAAATATAAACAAGAACACTGAAGTCAAGCTTATGTTAAAGGGGAGTATGCTTATTTTAATTTTTTTTCTTTGAGGTTTGAGAACAATGTTTTGATAGATAAATAAGAAAAAATACGAGCTTTCTTGTTATATTAATTTAGGATATTTAGACTCTTTTTGATAAGGAGAAAAAATCATATTGCTGATAGAATAAAATTCAATCTAACTTTTCCTTTCTAGGGTTTGGGTTTGATACCAAGAATTTTGATCCTTGTGAAGCTTAGGATAAGGATTAGATATTCAACTTTCAACACCTTGTGTCTAGTTTAAATGACTAAATTAAGCTATAGGCGAAATACTAGCTTGGTTTTCTTTACAACATTAAAAGTGATCCGTAAAATTACGTGGATATGCCACTGGACAGTTCGTTACAACAAATATGATAATAATATATTAAAAATACCGCAATTTTACACTATTACAGTTTTATTAAAATTCTAGATCTACAGATTTTACTGTAAGTAGTGCATGCATGTGAATGGAAATTATGGAAAAAAATAGAGAACAAAAAAATAATCTCTCACACACATAGGACACAAGATATGCTCTTTGGGAAACCCTTTTGGGAGAAAACCCAGCTAGAAGGTGAGGCCGCTTCAATCTCTTTCTATGTATGAAAATGTGGCTACAAGTACAAAGAATTAATGCCCGTGGCTCGTGGGCTGCTATAGTGCACAGATCCGCAGTGTGTGCTATACCTCCTATATATCCTTGCTATCTTTTCTCTCGAAAGAATGGAATGCCTCTTCCTCCCAGTGGGCCGGTTATAACACAACCCGATAACCTACTAGTGGTTAATTTTGACTACATAAAATTTTAACTAGGTTTACAATATAGACTCTTCTAGAGTCTTTTACATCAAAAACACGTGTCTAGCCCCTTTTTCATGAATAATGGGGGCTGACCCGGCATCCTCCCGAACTATAGGTGTGAAAATAGGAAGGTCAACTTCTGAGTGGGATAATTTTTTCATACATATTCTGATTGACGCACTTCTTGTTCTGTTGGAAAGGTATCTATGTGTAGAGAAGTGTGAATGGATGCCACACATTAGTGGAAAATTTTTACCCCCAAAAAATGTCATTTGATACCTCAAAACACTCTTGAAAGGTTTCAGACCCCGTTTTTCCAAACTGGGTCTCGCCGGTAAAAACAATCCCATGAGCTGATTCCTCCACTTTTTCCACTCCAAATGCATTGAGATGTATGAAAACAAATATAATGATCTAATTTAGATCACACCTCCCCATTTTGGGATACTTTTGGTCCCAAAAATCTTTTACTGAATGAGGTGAAGAAATTTTTCCTCCACCTTCTTTTTGGTGTACCATTTAGCCTTGCCTGGAAGTTTTATTTTCGTCCAAATCTGCCAAAGGTCATGCTGCCCCTATCTTGTAGTTATGGACCTTTTCTGCAAAAATGTATCTTCTGTCAACTCTCCTTGAGCGTCTGGTACCAAATCCTCCAAAAAAGGTAGGACATGTTCCTCTTCGTGATCTAACATGGAGGGCTCATAGAGTTTCAAATTCTCTACATTCACAATTGAGTAAATGCGCATATATGGTGGTAAACTGAGTTGATAGGCATTATCACCCAAATTTTCCAGTATCTCAAAGGGACCATATATGAGAGCCTTGATTTTCTTACTAGGCCCCTACAACCTCTCCTTGTTCAACTGTAGCCAAAATCTGTCTCCCACCGTGAATGATTTCTCTCTTATGTGCTGATCAGGCCTGGCATTATACTTCTCCCTCGACTTCTACAATGTTTCCTGCACCTGTATATGGATATGCCTGATCTTCTCTATAATTTTTTCAGCCCTCAAAGAATCTTTTGTAAGATCTCCCCCCAATCCTCTTTGATTCCCATATGCAATATCCAAAGGTGAAGGTGGAAAATATCCAAAAAAAGTATCAAATGGGGAATTTCCTATAGAAGTGTGGACTGATCTGTTGTAGGAACGTTGTATATATACCAGATTTTCATCCTAGGTCTTTGGATGCTTCTGGTTGTATACCCTCAGAAGCTACACCAAAGTCCTACTAACTACTTCTATCTGTGGATAAAATGATGTATATCTATTCAACTTTGTATGTAAAAAATCCTAGATCTGGATTCCTACTGCAACAAATCTAAATTAATTCTCCTATTATTTGATAATTATTTCATTACATTGAAATACTAAAGTAATTACTGAATTAATCTGCCTGAGTATCTATAGGAATAAATCTAAATGTAAGAATATCTGAGACAAAACTAATGAAAAACAACCACATTGACCTGAGTTGTTTGACAAGTCCAGAAAACCAACTTAGGAAAATTAAGGGTTAAAGATCTGGTGTTTATTCATAATTTTTTGAATCTGGAGTTGTCGTGTAAATGGTGAGAGTTGGGCAGTGCTGGTTCAAATCAGCCTTAGGTGCACTGAGCCTAGACTTAGTGTAACAGCCGGCTGCCTACCAATAGCGTTAACTATGCTAACAAGCTAAGGTAGTCCTGTGGGTCGCCTATACTGTCAAGGTTTACAATGGTTGTCTCGGATTAATTAAGCAATGTCTTGAATACAATTGGTGTAACTCAAGTAAATACTGAAATCTAGACAAAAAAAATGACTGTGAGATATACCTCACTCAGCAAGTCTCCGACTGATAAAAAACAACGCCGATGAAGCCCTCACTGCCTCTGTGTGATTGCTTACGCTGGATCTATGTAATCCTGCGTAGGCAAGCTAGAGGGACTGCGTCACCCCTTCCTGTAGCTGATCTGGCTGATCTGAAGCTAGATCTTGGCCCTCCTGGCTTAGAACCCCAACCTCTATCTTTCTTTGGACCGACTCCAAGAGACACTACGCTGGCTTTGCGTGATTATCTGCAGTAACTGTGTCAACCTAGCTAGAAACTGCGCTGTCTCTCTTCTGCATTGATGCTGCCTCTCTCTGAAATTTATTCTTGGCCCTCCTGACCAATCTCTGCTTCTACCCCTCTCTGGATCTGATCACTGAATCAAATCACTTAGCAAACCTAGCCCTAGTGATTTGTACTTGATAAAAATCTGTGTCTCCTCACACAAATTTGAAAATTCTCAATGGCTCAAATGTCAAGTGTATTTTCCATAGGCCCCTCACCCTCCTTCTTAAAATCTTTCATTGACTCTTCAACGACTAATATTAAAACATAATCAAGGGCTAAGATTAAGTTGGAGGTGATCCATGACTTTATCTAGAAGATTCACACTTGATTTAATTAATACACTTTAATTAATCAAATTCCCTAAGTTTAGACTTAGGAAAACATTAAAAAATTATTAATTAATTTAATTAAATCATCTGTAAGTGGAATTTTCCAAAACCATTTCTAGGTTTTATGGAATACATGTGTCTTAGCCTATATACAAAATTACAAGGCTAGAGCACATTTGATGCTACCATAAATCACACTCCCTCTTAGCGAGGAAAGTGACCTAGAAAAACACCTCAATGTGTTGTTGATCTGACTTTTGGAACATCTTTGCTGTGCTGTTGATGTTGCTCATCAACACTGCAAAAAAAATGTTGCAACTGTACTGATGTTGACTCTGCATACTGATGCCAACTGCCACTGTACTACTGTTGACTCTGCATACTGATGCCAACTACCACTGTATTGCAACTCCCTCTAAATTATGCAACCATGCTGCTGCACTGTATGAGCTCTGCTCTGCACTATGTGAGCACCACTCTACACTACGCTACCTCTCTGTGCACGACGCTGCTGCTGCCCATTTGTTGCTATTGCCACTCATCTCTGCTACTGCTGCATTACTGCTACTATTTCTAATTGCAACAGAGAAACATCCGAAATTGGACAAGTAGATATGCAATTGAAAAATAAGATTGACTGCTGCTATTTTCTGCACTAGCTCTCTAAAAATATTGTGCTGTTGCTGCTTTGCACTGCTCTGCACTAGTGTGCACTGCGCTGTTGCTGCTGCTCCCTCTCTGCACTGATCAGGCTCTAGTACTTCTAGCCACTGCATCATCTCATCATCTTCTGCTGCAATTGTCCATCCTGCTACTGTCTTTAGGCTGTCGTAGCACACATGTGATCCAAGAGTTCGGAAATACTCAAGGATCCCACCTCCTTGTAGATTCTGGACCTACAAACTGAAGTTAGCCCAGTTCTCTCCTTTTGGAATATGAGCTAACATAGCACAATATTTTTCTACCTCAATCATGGCAGCTCCTGCATGTGGATATTCCTTCTCCTATTCATCCTTTTTCCTGAGAGGAAATTGTGTGGCATAATGCCCCGTTTCCCCACACTGGAAGCACTTGATCTTAGATAGATATTTCTTCTTCTGCGTTGGTTGCAATTTTTATGCAAGGGAAATGTGGTCTTCTTCCTCCTTCTTGACCTTTGAACTGCTACTTCCATCCACCAAGTGGATTCTCAGGATATCTCTCCTCAACTCCTCTTGCTGTAATGCTGCCCACATTGCTTCCCATCCTGGAAGATTTTCTTTGCCCAATATACTTTGGACGAAGACTTGATAATATTCGAAAACAGAGTTCAACATGAGCCTTACTAGCTCTGAGTCTTTAGGAGAAGATCCTACTGTAAACAGCTGATGTGGGTTCTCTTGAATCCGAGACAAGAAGGAGTCAAAACGCTCTCCCTTCGTCATCCTGATATTCCGTATCTTATCTTCAAGGTACATCTTCCGTTGCTCAGAAGATCCTTGGTACAACTTTTCTAGCCCTACCCACATTTCTCTAGCAGTGTTTTTGGCTACTATGTGAGGTACAATGTGATCCTTCACTCCACCTAGGATCAATCTCTTGGCTCTAGCCATATTCTTCTTGAACTTCCTCAAGTGTGCTGCATCAAGAGGTTCTACAACTGCACTTTCTATGAGGGCTTTCAGATCATGTTCATTAAGGAGAAATTCTATCCTTGATTTACAGATAACATAGTTGGAGGCACCCTCTAATATATCTTGGTCATGTTGATCAGAACTGGATCATGGACCAGAATAATAGCTCAAAATTCAAAGTGCTCGGAAGAGTGCCGAACCTAAACGACCGGAAAGGTCTCGTCGCTGCAATTCTGGCGCCATGAATGGTTCTCAAAACGGAGGTCGTATGTGAAGGTTATTTAGGTTTGAAATCTCCTATAAACTCCAAAAATGAGTTGAACAAGTTTGACTTTGTTAAATTTGGAAAAATTAAAAAAGAATATTCTTTGAAATATTCCATGAAGGGCTAATCATGTTCTAACAAGTGGCAAATGATGATTGGCTGTTGAGTCGAATTCGATTTTTGTGACCTATCACAGGCTGCCACGTGGTAGGCACGGAGGCTGCCACGTGGCCCCAAGCCAGATATGTATGGTTTACCAAAATTTATGTGTGGCGGCAGGATTCGACCATGGGTCACCCGCCTACAAACTCAAAGGCCCAACCAACTCCGCCATGTGTGTTACTTAACAATCAGAAGAGCCACATTTTATTTAAACATTACAAATGAATCGGGTGGAGAAAAAAGGGACTAGCCCGGTCTTCATACAACCTACCGCTGGGAACCAGGGTCTCTTCTAACCACGGTGGAAACAGTTATCTAAACCTTTAATGTGGCCACCACTTCACACTTATTGCCACGATTTATCAAACGATTCCAATGGCATCTTAGGCGGTAGCTTGGGTGCGGCTGTCACATGTGACCGCCCAGACCACTCAAACAATGTTTAATGCGGCGGTACTGTTAGCACTTGACCCGACGGTTAGTACGGGGGTGGTCACATGCCACCCTGCCCACCATTTATTGCTACGGTTACGGATTCCACCGTTTTTGGAGGAGTGTGCCATTTTTGGGTGGATTTATCCAGTTTGGCCCTTAACTAACAGTTCCCCCACATTTAGTGGGGTTTTGGGGGGACATTGGGAAGTTTTATTTGGGAGGCCATAAATCTCTCATTATTGAACCAAATTGGGTGCAATTTTAGTCAATTTTGGGTCTCTTTGACCTTCTGAACAGTTTGGAACATATTTCAGGTTGAGAAGAGGTGATCTACAACATATTTTTCTTCGAGTAAGATGAAGAAGCCATCAGGGCCATCATGGAGAAGGCACTGTATTGGGTAATATTTCACTGTTTAGTGTGAAAAAAAGCCATTTATAGCTATTTTCTATCTTCTGAAGCTAAATTTATAGCTGGTTTTACCTATTGAGGCATATTTTTACCTGTGTAACCATTTTGAGAAAATTAATAGAGCAAGGACATGCCATTGGGGAGCCTTGGACCGACAAATGTAGCCCAGGAGGGTGAATTGCCTCAACAATTTGCTGTGTTATTTGATGGTGAATTTTATTTGCTATGTATTTCTGTTGTGATAAGTTAAACATTAAATTTACTTAACTAATCCTCACACATAAAACTCAGAAACATAACCAAAACTACTTTGTTTAACATGCAACTCATGGAGAACACTTTGCACACTTTATTATATCAGAATGGATACTTTGCATAGCGTAACAAATACAATCCATTTCAAATTAGGTTGGTATCAAAGCTGGTGTTTGTGAGCATTAGGAGAGCTAGTGTTTCTCTCTGTATTGTTCTTGTGCAAAAGGATTTGTTTAAAAGTTTGCATTATAACCCTTGCAAGCAGTGCAGAGCCATTTTGGGGCAGCATTTGTTGTAGGTTTTTGAGGCTTAATAGGCTGAGTTTGCTAGAGGGTGAAGGAATAGCTATGGATAGCTAAGTCTTGGAGAGGAAAAAAAGGTAGAAAGGGCTGAAGGCTTATCCCTTACCCCAAAGTACCTTAAGGTCACCATTGAAACACAAACCCTCTTGACGATTGTTTGTTAAGAAGCTCTTGGAGTTTGTTTGTTGTTTGGATCTTGAATAAGAGTTTGTATTTACAACCATTTGGTTAAAAAAGCTTTGTCATTTGTTTTGAAAGCTTTGAGAACTTTATTGAAGTTCCTTTTTTTCATTGACACCATAATGAAAACTTCTACAAGTGAAGTTTCCTCCTTCACAAGATTATTCAATGATGATATGAAGCGTGAATTTATTATATTGAAGGACATGGTGGAGATTTTGTTTAAGGATAAAAGAGAAAGAACTAAAATTCATGAACAATTGTTTGCCATGAAGGAAGAGAAGGAAGAAATTCTTCAAAGATTGCATGATATGGAGAGGCAGCTCCATCAAGCCCAAGAGGCTTTGACCAAGAAAATGCACGAGGAAGAGGTAAACCATTCTAATTTGTCTTCAGTTCCCTCATTAGAAAGATGTGTTGGTTCTTCGAAAAACATACAAGAGGTATAGGGTCCAAATTAATGATTAAAATGGGCTATGAAGGCAAAGGTTTAGGAAAGCATGCACAAGGCATGGTTGAACCTATTTTGGTTGAGGAACGACCCAAGAACCTTGGTCTTGGTTATGTGCAATTTAATGGCGAAGACTCCAAAGCCATGAAGGCATGTGAGGCTATTTCAAAGAGAACCTTTATTCCAAGTTCTAAGATGCAAATATGTAAAAAATTTTTCAAAGATGTTTGCCATTGCTTTAAGCCTTTGTTGCAACAAGAAGATGGTAGACATGCAGCTTATGGCAAGCATGAAGGTTCATACAATTTTCAAGGAAAAAACGGTGATGTAAGTCTGCAAATGAAAGCTGTAGCCTCAACTAGTTCATCTTCTCATGAAGACAAAAAGGATGAACATTAAAAGCAACACAAGAGGTATAAATCTTCTCATGATCAATTTGATTGTGTTTCTGCAAGGCATGATAATTTTTCATGTTTAAATGGAAGAAAGATTTGCTATACATATTATGGTCGATTTAAACATGATGTTTCGAGATACTGGATGAGGAAGAAAGCATACAGGAAGCAGATGAGGCAAAGGCAACTTTCAAATAAGGTGCACGAATTTTTCACATATTGCCAAAAGATGGGACATGTTGTCTCCCATTGTTGGAAATTTCATCCAACTAGTCGTCCAAAGCACATACAACAAGAGGACAAAAAGATTGGCACAAGTGGAACTAAGGATTCCATTATTGATGTGAAAATGGAAGTTTCACATGAATAAGAGTTGTAGCAGCAAAAGTCGCCATGGAAGTGGCTTGGTAAGAAGTGGATGGACTTCTTAGTACAATAAGACATACTGATTTTGTACATATGAAAATTTCGGTTGTATGCATGTATTTTACACTGTAATCTCTCGTTTTTTTGAGCCACCTTGGATCATTGATCAAGGAAGTGATGTACAGTTTCCTTCTGCAAATTTCTCACCAGAAATTTTCTGAGTGAGTGCAATAAAGACAACTCTTGACAGGAGGACAAGCACATCAAGGAAGGGAAGTGTGAATTGCTTTCTAGTTGTGGTTCAAAGTCACTAGCCATGCAAGGCAAGTGTTTGGAGGCTGAAGAGAAGAGGGTACAATACTCTTATTTAATTTACATATCAGTTTCAGTATATTAGTATTTTGGGGTCCAAAATATTCCCAGTGGGGAGGTGTGACCAGAACTGGATCATGGACCAGAATGATAACTCAAAATTCAAAGTGCTTGGAAGAGTGCCAAACCTGAATGAACGGAAAGGTCTCATCGCTGAGATTCTGGCACCATGAACGGTTCTGAAAACCGAGGTCGTATGTGAAAGTTATTGAGGTTTTAAATCTCCAATAAACTCGAAAAATGAGTTGACCAAGTTTGACTTTGTTAGATTTGGAAAAATTAAAAAAAAGAATATTTTGGGAATATTATTTGGAATATTCCGTGGAGGGCTAATCATGTTCTGACAAGTGGCAAATGCTGATTGGATGTTGAGTCGAATTTTGTTTTTGTGACCTATCACAGGTTGCCACGTGGCCACAGGCCAGATATGTATGGTTTACCAAATTTTATGTGTGGCAGTAGGATTCGACCGCGGGTCGCCCGCCTACAAACTCAAAGGCCCAACCAACTCCGCCATATGTGTTACTTAACAATTAGAAGATCCACATTTTATTTAAACTTTACAAATGAATTAGGCAGAGAAAAAAGGGGCTAGCCCAATCTTCATACAACCTACCGTTGGAAACCAAGGGCTCTTCTAACCACGGCGGAAAAGGTTATCCAAACCGTTAATGTGACCACCAATTCACACTTATTGCCATGGTTTATCAAACGGTTCCGATGGTGGCTTAGGTGGCAGCTTGGGTGCGGCTGTCACATGTGACCGCCCATACCACTCAAACAATGTTTAATGTGGCGGCGCTGTTAGCACTTGACCTGACGGTTAGTGCGGGGGTGGTCACATGGTACCCCGCCTACCATTTATTGCTACAGTTTCGAATTCCGCCGATTTGGCAGGAGTGTGCCATTTTTGGGCGGATTTATCCAATTTGGCCCTTAACTAACAGTTCCTCCACATTTAGTGGGGTTTTGGGGGGACATTGGGAAGTTTTCTTTGGGGGGCCATAACTCTCTCATTATTGAACCAAATTGGGTGCAATTTTAGTCAATTTTGGGTCTCTTCGAGCTTCTGAACAGTTTGGAATAGGTTTCAGGTCAATCAGAGGTGATTTATAGTACAGTTTTCTTCGAGGAAGATGAAGAGGCCATTAGGGCCATCCTGGAGAAGGCACTGTATTGGGTAATATTTCACTGTTTAGTGTGAAAAAAAAGCCATTTCTAGTTGATTTATACCTTATGAAGCTGAATTTATAGCTAGTTTTTCCTATTGAGGCATATTTTTACCTGTGTAACCATTTTAAGAAAATTAATAGAGCAAGGACATGCCATTGGGGAGCCTTGGACTTGCAGATGTAGCCCCGAAGGGGTGAACTACCTCAACAATCTGTTGTGTTATGTGATGGTGAATTTTATTTACTGTGTATTTCTGTTGTGATATGTTAAACAATAAATTTACTTAACTAATCCTCACACATAAAACTCAGAAACATAACCAAAACTACTTTGTTTAACCTGCAACTCATGGAGAACACTTTGCACACTTTGTTATATCAGAATGGATACTTTGCATAGCATAAAAAATACAATCCATTTCAGATTACATGTAATCCGTTGCTGGCCATATCCTCAACTGTTGATACCTTGCTCTAACCCTCTGCTCAGCTTTGACTTACACATTCCTTGTGGAGTAAGTCACTTCTTCTACTGCTGCATGGGAAGAAAAATGAGTTTCTTTGAGTAAGAAACCCTCTGAGATCAAGAAATCCCCAAATGTGTTTTTCATAATTTTCTGATGCTTATGCACCAGCTCTTACTGCTGTGCAGTAAATGCGTCCTTCAGCTACACTTCTCTGCTACGTTGCCTCTTCTGCAACTGAAAACCTTACCCCTCTATCAAATCTCTGAGAGGGAGCCTTTTCTGCATTGGAATGCCCTCATGGCCTGGATAGTGTAATTTTCTGGGAGGGTCTGTTGCTACCTACGCAGATCCCAGACTCTACATCGTTGATCTGCTGGTTCTCTTCATTTCTCCTTCACTTCAGCTTAAATAAGCTCTGATACCATGTAAAAAATCCTAGATATGGATTCCTAATACAACAAATCTGAATCAATTCTCCTATTATTTGATAATTATTTCATTACATTGAAATACTGAAGTAATTACTAAAGCAGTCTACATAAATAATACTGCGGAATAAATCTAAGTGCTGAAACAATTTGAACAAAACTCAATGAAAAACAACCACATTGACCCAGTTATTTTTGGACTAAGTCCTCGGAAAAACCCAACTTGGGAAAACCGGTGCAGCAGATCTGAGGTTTTGTATTATTAAGCAAAAAAATATTGAATACAACTAGGGTGCCAACATCCGACAAACCCTTTAGAGAAATCTAGACAGCAAAAATGACTGTGAGATATACCTCACTCAACAAGTCTTCGAATGATAAAAAACAACGCCGATGAAGCCCTCAATGCCTCTGCATGATTTCTTATGTTGGATATACGTAAGCCTGCATAGGCAAGCTAGAGGGACTACATCCCCTCTTCCTGTAGCTAATCTGGCTGATCTGAAGCTGGATCTTGGCCCTCCTGGCTCAGACCCATCCTCTATCTTTCTCCGGACTGACTCTAAGAAACACTGTGCTGGCTCTGCGTGATTCTCTGTAGTAACTGTGTCACCCTAGCCAGAAAATGCGTTGTCTCTCTCTTGAGTGATGCTGCCTCTCTCTGAAATGTATTCTTGGCCCTCCTGACCAATATCTACTTCTGCCCCTCTCTGGATATGATCAATGAATCAAATCACTTAGCAAACCCAACCCTAGTGATTTGTTCTTAATCAAAAGCTGTGTCTCCTCGCACAAATTCGAAAATGCTCAATGGCTCACATGTCAAGTGTATTTTCCATAGGCCCCTCACCCTCCTTCTTATAATATTTCATTGACTCTTCAATGACCAAGATTAAAACATAATCAAGGGCTAAGATTAACTTGGAGGTGATCCATGACTTTATCTAGAAGATTCACACTTTATTTAATTAATACACTGTAATTAATCAAATTCCCTAAGTTTAGACTTAGGAAAACATTAAAAAATTATTAATTAATTTAATTAAATCATCTCTAAGTGGAATTTTCCAAAACCATTTCTGGGTTTCATGGAATACACGTGTCTTAGCCTATATACAAAATTACAAGGCTAAAACACATCTTATGCTACCATAAATCAACATTGTATCCATATTATCCCACAATGTAGTCTAGAATGCAATAATAAATCTTGTATCCATGTTTGAAATGATGCTCCTTGGTATCCCAAAGTGCACCCAGACCTGTCCAAAGAACAATTTTGTTGCTTCTTTCCCGCTGATGGTCTTTTTATAGGGCATCCAAACACACATATTGCTAAACCTGTCAATTGCCATGAACAGGTAGTCATGTCCCTTCCTGGTTGTTAGTAAACCTCCCACAAAGTCGATGGAAGTGATTTTCCAAGGATGAGCAGGTACAAGTAAGGGGTGCTATTGTAACACCCTCTTCCCATATCTACCCAAGTAACCAGCCAACCGGGGTAAACATGTGACAAGGAGCTACTATAATGAGATTCAACCTCCTAGGTGACCTTAAGGAAGTGGAATCGATAGAAACTCTTCACACATACCTTGTACAACAATAATAAAAACCCTAGGATCTAACCCAACCATTCAGGCCTCTTACCCTTGGGTCACACTGACATTTTGACCTCTTTGTGCGATAACCGCAGGCACAAGCCTTCAAGCCAACATCTAGGAGGCTATAATCGTATACATAACACTACATGCTAACTTCCATGGCCTCAATTCCTCAGTTATGTGCCAGCATCCCTGGGATTTGAGCCACCTTTTCAGGACCAGAACCTAGTGCTCTGCCTAGAACTTCATGAAAAGTTCAGAGATTATAAATAAAAACAAGACAATGGTACAAAAGCAATCACATCAATAAGAACTCATCTGGACCCCTCCTAACCATGACATGAATTTTGTCAAACATGTCACAAACATTAAAACTACATTTGTAAACAAAAGATATGAGCATAGGGGTCTCATTCTTATCTGAGAATGTATAAGAAGAATTTCTCCCTTGCATCATTAGCTACAATACAATATATTTGACCATAGATATATTGTGCATTCATTTACAGTTAAAAACATAGATATATGCATTTATCATCATTGTCAACATACATGATTATAACCAACATAATATCAACATAAATACCATGGATACAACAACAATATAATCCAAATATAAATGAGTGCAATTATACATAAAATACCAAAGGAATGAGCTCTTAATTAATGAATGTAAAAACCAACCGGAGATGGGACTTCCATGGTCCATCTGACCATAGATTGGTTGAGCCAAATCTCTATTCAACCAATCGCCCCCGTTCCATATTCCGAGCATGAATGTGGGACTAATAAATAACCAGAAAGAACCAAAAAAGCATGAATGCTACTAAAGTTCTCCACCTACACCGTGAGGAATTTGAGTGGCTCCTAGTCTCTCAGGATTTACCGTAATCCACAATTTGATCCAGGGATTGCTAGGCCCTACACCAAGACCCACTCTCCAGGATTTACCGTACATCCCATCCTGAGACTAATAGGCCCAAAAGAGAGTAATCCACCTCTTGGATTTACCATATATCTTTCCATTCGCTGACAAGGATTCCTAGGCTCATCGAGGCACACAATCCTATATTTACTGCAACCCACAGTCCGATTCAGGGGTTACTATGCCAGTGGATTTATTGTGATCCATAATCTGGTTCAGGGACCATTAGGCCATGTGTTTTTCATTTCGGAAGTCCACCTCACTCAGCTTCAAATCCATCCGGAAATCAAAATAAACCAAAGTATGAGAACCCATCTCATCAAGGCTATCCAGAAATGGCAAGGATAGGATGAAAACACTGTCACACTTAGAAAAATCATGCCATGATATAAAATAACCACATGAAATACCATGCATTCCATATCTTGCAAGGAAATTAGACATGAAAATATATACCTGCAAAGAATCCTGCTGGAGCTAATTGATCCTACTCTTCCTTGCTTGCTCCTTCCTTCCTCTTGCCTTATTTTCCTTTCTTGGTCCAATGCCAACATTTTCCAAGAAACTATAAGTGTCCAAGAGTGTGTGAGAGAGAGAGAGAATAATGAGAGAGCTCCAAAAATGAAATGGCAAGAGGTTTGAGCAAAATATTTCCCACTGATCCTCAAAAGCCTTTTTATCAATGAGGGATTTATTTTCTTCATTTTCCATTATTTTCCTTCATTTTCATCCTCACATGGAACCTGTGACCTTTCACCTCCCTTTTCTCCTAATTTACATTATTTTCATAAATAAATGTGCCAAAATTCCATTTTTCATTTCCAAAGCCTTTTCCATTGCCTTTTCCAATTTCCTTAGCCATAATAAACCAAATGAACACCCACTAGGATGTTTTTTTCCCAACATTAAGCTTGGAATAAGTGTCCCATCAGCCGTGGTTATTATTTTTTTCTTTATTAACATTTATTACACTGAATTTTCACATAGTTTGTTATAGATATAGACCCTGTTTCCTATTTCTAGGCTTGTTGGTACAAAAAATCATGCATCATGTCATGAACCTAGATACCTGCTCTTGCATCTTGGGATAGTGCACATACATTTTCAAGTTAGCCACAATCTTACCTACACCAAATTTCCATGTAACCTGGGAGGTGTGAACCTCTCTAATCATTTGAAATCGCTCACCTTTAGTAACACATAGCTTATCCATCCTGTAGAGTAACTCATCTTAGAGATGGTAGTCAACATTGATGTCACCGTCGTGCACATGAATTTGAATCTACAACTGCTGATACACCTCCTTGAAGTCCTCATCTTCTGAATATTCCTCTCTAAATGCATCATGGATGAATGGATGCATGTGCGCAAGATTCCCTAATCGTGTGATTTTTGATGTGGGTGGCCTTGAAAGCATGTCAACCAATTTTTTTATGTTTCCCTTCTTATACTTGATCACCAAATGAAACTACTTAAAAACCCCATCCACTTATAATTCCTAGTCTACTGTAGCTTACTTTGGGCCTGTAAATACTATAACAACTGGTAATTTGTGTGGATTACTGTCTCCTTTCCCATCAGATAGTGCTTCCACTTATTCATAGCTTGCACCATGGCATAGAGCTCCTTATCATAGGTAGGGTAGTTACGAAATTCCCCATGAAATACTTTAGAATGGTAGAAAATGGGCCTTCCTCCTTGAATCAAGACAACTCCCATATCATACCCACTTGCATATGTATCCACTTCAAAGGGCCGCTGCAAGTTTGGTAATGCCAAATATGGTGCTTGACTGGCCTTATTCTTTAGCTCCTCGAAAGCCTTCAGCTGACCTTTTCCCCACTAGAAACTCTTTCCATTTACGGTTATGGCATATAGCGGTGCTTCTACCACTGAAAGTGAGGCTATGAATTTCCTTAGGTACTGTGCTTCCCCAATGAAACTCCTGACCCCAGAAACATTAGTAGGCACATTCCATTTAATGATGGCTTCCATCTTGGAAGGATCTATCTTCAATTCTCCTCCAATCACATACCCAATACACTAAGGAATATTGTGGAAACTCACACTTCTTGAGATTTTATAGTAACTGGTACTTCGTCAATGTTTCCAACACCTACGTCAAATGTGAAATATGCTCCTCCCAGGTTTCACTATATACCAAAATATCATCCAAATAGGCAATAACAAATGAATCTATAAAAGGGTGCAACATATCATTCATTAATTTCATATATGTAGCTGGTGCATTACGTAGGCAAAATGGCATAACTAACCACTCATACAAACCTTTGAAGATTGTCTTCCATGTATCTTGTTCTTTGACTTGAACCCGGTGATATCCAGGCTTCAATTCCAACTTGGTGAAGTAATTTTCTTGCTGCAATTGATCTAGTATATTGTCTATCCTGGGTAGGGGGTATCTATTCATGAGTGTCATTTTATTCAACACCCTATAGTCTATACACTTCCGCCAAGTCCCATCCTTATTTGGCACAATGATGATGGGTGACCTACATGGTGATGTACTCGATCGAATGACACACTGTTTCAACATATGTTGTAACTATTTATTCACCTCACTTTCTTCTATAATAGATTTCCCGCACAACCCGATATTTGGCAATGGGGATTTTGGCAATAGCTGGATCTCGTGCTCCACTTCTCTCTTATGTGGTAATCCTTTAGGCTCTCAGAACACATACTTGTATGCCTATAATAACTCCTCCAATTGTTGTTTCTGTTTCTTAGTATGCTCCTCCAAGGATGCCTTGCCTCTTATTGACTCCTCTTCAGATTGAATTTATCTTAAAAACAATAAAACATACTTCTTGATGGAATTGATCAATTTCTTAGATTGGCTGGAAATTACCAGTGAAATTTTCGACTTGCCTTTGTGTGCATTGATGATAAATAATTTTTCATCCTTAATGAGATGATATTGATTGTATCTCCTCATGAATATTTCATCTCACATGTACATGTATGGACTCCAAAACACGAATCCACATACGTCAAGGGGAACCACATCTAGATTTACTTCATCAATGAAATCAACAATGATAGAAAATATATTTTTACACTGGTTTGTTACCTTCAACTCTACATCCTTATTTACCTGTCCTAGTGGATATGGGTTTGGATGATCATGAAATTCCAACCCCAACTTCTTGAACAACTCTGCTGCAATGAGATTTGTTACCACAGTTCTAAGCTAAGTCATGAGTAGGTTTTAATTTTTTTGTTTTGTAGGATAAAATTTGTAAATTTAAAAAAAATTTAGAACGCCATCGAAATTTCCGGTAGTGTATGTTTTAAGCCTTTTCAGATAGTCTAATTTAATTCTGTTTTTATGTCTATTTTTCTTTAACCCGATACTACCGAAAAATTTCGGTAACCTCCCCTATTAAAAAAGAAAATAAAAGCGCATCCACTTTGTGTTAAGCCACATGTTCCTGTTATAAGCTACGTTTAAATTTTTTATCATGAGTTAGGTCATGTGATATGAAAGGTTTACATTGAGTGATGTTAAGTCGAGTCGTGGTTATACGTGGAGCATGCTAGTTGTCAATCCACAATTTTTAAAATCCAACCGTTATTTGTCTTGTGTGTCAGCTAAGTCATTTCATCCACATGTCAAGATACGTATTATGTGTTAAGGTAGATCGTGGATCTGCAGTTTTAATGCCATGAATGTTTGGTTTGATCACGCATGAACGCTGCCAAAAATCTAGGCTTGTAATAAGGATACGATGGAGGTGACTGCCAGCTCCAGCTCTGCTCATCTCCAGCCACCTGTAGCATATCATCTGAAACTCTGCAACCAACTGAATTTAATCATGACTACCAAAAGGTGTATGCTACGGTCTAAGATATTTACCATTATGAAAAATCTCATGCATGGAAAGGTGAACCAACATATATTTTTAAACCACTGAAAATAAGGGAAAACCATTATTTTCGAGTTTAAATGTTGGTGAATGAGCAACTCCAGTGAGAAGCTTAAGGAAGGAGACCCAAATTTCAGATAGATCTCATTGAATACACAACAACACCTTTTAGGTGAGCTCCTCTAATATTGACTCCTATCATATTTCAGTAGACAAACTTCTTTATTATTGAAGATGACTAAGAAAGGAGGAAAGCTAAAACGATGTGAGAAGGTTCTTTGTTCAAGAAAGGTGGTATCCACTATTTTCAAGACTAGGAAGGTCTCATTTAGGATTAGCTCAGGAATCTGCACACTCTTTCAATGGGTAGGAAACAACTATCTATGGTCTCAGATTGCAGGTATCAAGAGAGTCTATTGCTGAAGCTTTCATCCTTCCACAAGAAGGAGAAAAATGGTTTAAAGATCAAGTCATCATTGGAGGAGACCTCAACAATTTCATTAGAGATGGAAACAGAGACCCCAACTGGGCTAAAGAAATTCCCAATAGTTACCTAAAAAATGAATGGGCTGAGACTGTTAAGCTCATCAAAATTTACCTCACCTGTGAGAGGAGGTATAATGTTGTTTTCATTTATCATATAAGATTTTTGTTTCATATTTCAGGAATGAAGACCCTCAACTTACCATTCTTTCTGCTAAAGATCTTGAAAAAGATGTCATCCAGGATACAAACACATATAACTACATCAGAGTACAACCTATATCATCAAGCTCTTATCAAAGTGTTGGTTGAGGAATAAATAAAGAAAAGAAGAATGTCATGGCATCATTTTCTATTTTACAGGGAAGGCCAACCTGCACCTACACCAGATATTCCATCTCAGCTATCTCCAACCTCACAACAACATCCTCAGCCTAACAATCAAAAAAAGAAAAAATAGAAACCAACTACTTCATCAGTTGGTAAGAGAACTAAGAGAAATGCTAAGAAGGAGAACATCAATAAAAATGATAAAGGCAGAAAATAAAAGACTCCTTCAACCAAGGTTGAGAAGAAGTTGGAGAAAGGAGAAGGCTCATCAACCAGCAAGCATAAATCAATGAATATGGTGCCTCCCATTTATCCTTTTTCCAAATTTTATACCAGAGCTCAGAGAGAAAAGTCTACAACTGCAGAAAAATCCAAAGCACAGGTGCTACCAAAATTTTTAGAAGCATACATTCAAAAAAATATTCAAAAGGAATATCATCCCACTAAGTCTGATGAGGAGCTCCTAAAAGATGCAGGGTATGATATTAGCAGCAAGAGAAAGAAAGATGATGGAAAACTAGTTGCTGGTAGCAAAAAAAGACACACCAAAGATAACAACAAGTTTAGGCTCAAATATAAAGCCCCACATAATCCAAGTTTGTTGACAGAGGTCACATATATAGAGAAGAAATATGAAGGGTTATAGACTGTAACTCCTTCAATTGCAGAGACTAATGAGTCCAAAAAGAAATATAAGGTTAAAGCCCCTTCATATCAACAAATAGAATCCTCAAAAACAAGAAAAATTCAAAAGGGTTCAAAAGAGAAAAATACCATTTCCAAAAAAGCAGCCACCAAGTCCACAAGATCAAAATAAACCGTTGACAAACAATTAGACTTGGACAAGCTTGCAAAAGTTACAGCCCATATGGAAGAAAGGTAAAAGGGTTTCCTAATAAAATACCTTTTTGCTTACTAAGTACATTTTTGAACAACAACTCAAGTTTCAGAGTGTATAAGACTGCACAAGTTTTTCAAGTCTTTGTTGTGCATTTTTGAAAAAGAACAGAGCACTATCGGAAATTACGACAGCATTATAATTTTTACGTAGTTACATGTTTTTACCGGAATTTCCAGTAGCGCCTGTTTTAAATGACTTTTGACAGCTGTTAGTAGAGTTTCCGAGTAATTTCAGGAATGATAAGGAATCCTAACGATATGTATATGTAAAGTTATGGTTGATAAGTGGTTAGGAGGTTGTTCAAGGTCACATTTAATGAAGACACATGGTTATTAATGAACCAAAGTCATGGGGATACAAATCAGCAGAAAAAGAGGCAACATGTTAGCATACTCAACAACACAGTCCAAAATATCTTCTCTTCTCTCATCTACATCTGTTCTTTTAGTTAGATTTCGATAGGATATATCTTTAATGTCCTATAACACCTATGTAATGTGATAAATAGTGGTTCCTTGTTTTTAGGAGAGATGGAGTTGGTGCATCTCTCTCTATAAATATCATTTGTAAATACCATTTCATGCTTGGATGTTGGTCAACCTGAAGACTTATCATAATAAAGAAATTCCTTTTTTCACTTCAAGCTGGAGGATTTTATGATTCAAGGACTATATAATGTATGATGTTTTTTTCTCATTGTTTTATTCTTTTGATTCATGAGTTGCAGCAGCTAGTAAGGTGTGAGTAAGAAAACTTTTAGAGGATATAATAGTAAATTATCTGCAATTTAGTTTCTTGCAAATCATATATATGTTGTGTAGAACATGTTAGTGAAGGTTTCATGAAATATTTATGAAATAATTTATGCATGTACTCTGCTTTCTAAATGCTGTTTCCTTTACATAAAACATAGTTTGTGTAAAAGGCCACTCTTGCAGCTGTGTGACGGATTTAGGATAAGCATATTTCTACCAGCTATTTGTCTCCTTTCATTTGTTACAATATGCTCCCTATACTACCAATTTACCCATAAAATTTGTACTTTCCACAATTTTCCAAATGAATGAAAGTCTCAAAGAATAAAAATCATTTCAAACTCTTTAAGAAGCCATCCCACCACTCAAAAACTTTAAATTTGAAATGAACTATGATGTGTAAGGCTTAATCCTTTTGCAATCAAGGAGTGACTCCTTGCGCTAACAATATTCACCTGCGATCCTGAGTCAAACAAAGCATCAATATTCGTCTTCTTAACCTGCATCTTTATATGGAAGAGTTTGGTCATTTCTTTCTTTTTGTAATATTCCAAAAATTTATCCTTAAGCTAAGTGGAATATTATAGTTTGTTTTATCACTAGGTAGGTGAATAAATGGGTGGGAAAGGCCCATAAGTCTCCTTAGCAGCAAGAAAAACACTTCAAGTGTGAAAGGAGACCTTTTCAGCAGCTAAATAAAGCACCTCCAAGTGTGAACAGAGTTGGATCATGTTGATTCAGTCAACTTTGACCAAGTCAACAACACTGTTATGGAGGAGTGCAGATTAATTGAGAAATAACGTAGTTTTGGAGGGAGAATAATTTTATGAAGGGAATGACCTAATTGAGTGGGGTCAAGGGAAAGTGAGTTCATATTCTATATAAGGAAGAGGATGGTAGCCATATGAGATCATGTTTTTGGTTATTATTTTGATATTGGTCTGCTTATAATTTTGCTTCCTCTTGCTATTTAGCAGGGTTGCAGCGTTGTTTAGCATCGGGTGTTCTCGAGCGGGAATCCCACCTCTTTCCTTGAGAGGCCTCTTGGAAGAAGTATTGTATTCATTTCCACATTCATGTTTTTAAGCCAAGCTACAAATTTCTTCATCAACGCAGTTTCCGGAGGTTATTGTGTTGTGTTGTAGGGTGCAGCAGTGGAGGGGTTAGAATCCCACTTTCTGAGCTAGTTTCTCATAGGAGGAAGGTTTCCTTATCTTGGGAGATCTGTTTGGAGAGTTCTTGAGCATATTTCACATCTTTGGCATCAGGCCATATACTTCCCATCATTTCCAGTGCTGTTCCAGTTGGGAATTGCGTTATTTTGGAGGGTAGCTTCAGTGGGATATCTTGTGGTTCCTTTGCAATGTTTTCTTGTGATTGAGGGGTTCATCCTTTCATGGGAGGAGACCTTTGAGGGGATATACATCAGTTTTTTTATATTTCAGCCTTATACACTCTTGTTCTTTAGTTTTCAGTGAAACTTTAGCCATTTGGCTTTAGATCCCATCTTGTATAGGGTGTATTTCTGAAAACCCTTCCCGTGTTCTTTGTAGGAGTTTGTATTGAGCCTAGATTTGTATTGGGAATATCTTTTTAGGCATATAACAGCCCTAAATCCTTTGTACATTATTGTGCTACAACAATGTGTTTATAACTGCACTGTAGTAGTCTTCTGGCATTTTGTATTGTAGCAGCAGTTCACTTTTATGAGTAATTTCTTATGGGAGGCTTGTTCCCTCACTGTATATGACTCATGCCTCACTATTTTGTATTTATTTGATGATATAATACATGATGATATGTCTCCATATTGGTCTCCAATTTTAATGAGTTGATTTACACTGCTATTTCCAGTTTTGTGTCATCTATTGCTGCATTCCCCATTTAGGAATATTACAGTGGTATCAGAGCATAATCTTGGCTCAGCCTGTGCATTCAGCCAATATGTCACCATGAGGAGAAGCTCTTCACTGGAAGAGGAGATGTACAGAAAAATAAAAATAAGATTCCATTATTTGGAGGAGGAGAGGGGGAGGAGCTCTCAAAGCGTCTCTTTCAAACTATGCAGAATATCAAGGGAGATCTCCAGAAGACGAGAAGAGAGAGAGAATCTCCAAAGGAGTTTGGATATAAAGCCAACTCTAGATTTTCACATGATGTGTGTGAGCATGCAGCTACACACTATGATTCACAGTGCAATCATATGCCCAGATCTACTATATGGGAGATGAAAGAAGAAGAAATGCCTAGGAGGGAAGCTCTTAGTGATTATTTTCAAGAATATGAGTCTCAAACTAAGAAGTTTAGAGATCCTATCACTTTCCAAGAGTTTTGCAAGATCAAGGTGGAGAGGAACAAGCAGCATGACAAGGGTAGATTTTTGCTATCTATTTTTGATGGATCACCAACATGTTCAGCTAGAGCTTGGGTGGAGGAGTTACACACCTATTTGCAACAACACCAAGTTTCTGAAGATGAAGCCATCAAAGTTGCAGTGCTGCATTTTGAAGGTAAGGCCTATGTTTGGTGGATATTTGAGTCTTTTTCATTAAGAAATGCAAATATTTATTCTTATGCAGAGTTCACTAAGAGATTAGTTGAAAGTTTTGATGGAAAACATTCTGAAGCATCATTTGTGGAACCAAACAAACCAAAACAAACAAAAACTTTACATATGATGGAGGAACCTATAAAATCAAATCCACTTCAAAAAAATGTTGGAGAAGCTCACATCTTGCATACTACTTTGCTAGAGGCAAGATCTCTATCTCATATCCTTGGACAAGAAGGCATCAATATCCCTTTTTCAAAAGAGGATCCTCTTATTGAGAAGGCGACTCCCATTCATATTGAAGAAGAAGAGAAGGATGGGGGAAACAAAGCTGTCATATCTAGAGCACATCTAGCACCTCATGCAGAGGTAGATGGTGCACTTGCTCCAACAAGAGGGATTCTTGTATCTTTGCAAGGAATTCCCCAGGATCTCATATATGGAGGTCAAGGCACAATCAATGAGCAACATGATTGTGAAACATTGCAAATGGAAGGAGAAGGTAGGGAGGAAGGTCAACATCACATGATGAGGAGCACACACCCCTATCTATTTCAGAGAGATAATGCAAAGAAGAGGCAGACTGATTTGTGCTATGAAGGCAGGGACCAAGTTGTCCATCCATATGTGCAGTCTACTCTTGACAGTGATGTCTCATTACATGGAGGCATTCCACCGGGGAGACCACCAGATCAGGAGGTGATGAGGAATGCTTCACAATGGATAGCACCACTCTTAGATCCCAGAGGGGTGGATACTTTGGAGGGTTCTATTACAACACAGAGAGTTTGGGGTAGACTCAAGGAGGAGGGAGACATTCTCCCATTTTCAGCATTACCCACTCTCACTACATGTACTGCACTGACATAAGTTGCTGTAGTGATGGAGGATGGCACCTTCATGGTGCAAGGGAGATGCTCCATGGATTTGGAGAAACAGAGGGTACTTCCTTTGAGGAAGGAATCCTCCGTACATTGGAGTAGATGGAGGCTACTCATGCATACATTGGCCAAGATCAGGAGATTCTTTTTGGATGGGAGCTTCTCATGGGAGGCCAACTTCCAAAGGTCACCACTTCTATTTGAGCATGAGAAGCTGCATGTTGGGCATGGCAGTGCTTTGGAGAATGACTTTGGCAGGGGGTATGTCAAAGGAGTAGACAACATCATATGGGGGGCTTCACATTTCAGACCATCAACGCTGTCTCTTGGGAGGATTGATCCATATTGGAGGTCTCAACTTTTGGTAGAGTACTCCAAGGATCTTGGTGCCTGCATGATTCTTGATGACCCAGAGGGAGATGCTATATATATGGTGGATGATGTGGTCATATATTCTTATGGCAGAGTCTTCTTGACTAGAGCTTCTGAGCTCAAGGAGAAGCTGCTATATGCAACACATGAGGACTTCCTTTCTATGCACTTTGATGCATATCATTCTTTGATGGAGAAGTTCATTTGGGAGGGCATTCAGCAGGATATATTTCAGCATATGGAGAGATGCATAGCCCGGATTCTGATGGAGAGGTTGGCACAACCACTTTCCTACTCATTGAGAGTGAGGGAGAGCTTTCAGATGAGCCATTTCAGCTCAATGACCAAAGTACATAGTAGAGAAGGTACCTTTTTGCATTATGATTTGCACTTCTTTAATTTATATGAGCAGAATGTTTTATTAAGGAGGTTCATTCCTTATTATACATTATATTATGATGTACTTGAGTCCAAATGTAGCATTGATATTGGCTATCCTATTGGTGATTTGTGGGGGAAGCCACATGATTATTGGTGTGCACCATCGACACCACATTTTACCTTCATGATCCTATCTTATAGGATGATTGTGGAAGAAAATAAGTGGCTAGAAAAGAACTTGTTTTTCTTTGCTTTGAGGCAGGCAAGGGATGCACTGCGCTGGTTCCATGTGTGGAACTATGATCCACTTTTTGGTTGTCATATGGCAACTTGTTTTCATTGGTTTTTGCTTCCATATATTGCTGATGTTTCTATGTTCATGAGAAGCTTTGTTTGGAGAGTGGGACAAGAGTTGGAGATGCCCATTGGGGTATGATTCTTCCTACTTTACATGTTGCATGTTTAAGGAGAAACAATGGGCAAACCATGATTTCCATACTACTTCTCTTTTCTTCATGTGGGAGGAGCCATTTGGAGAACTTGAGTTTTTGGAGGAGGCACTTCATGGATGAATTGTTTAGTGGGGTAACTTGGGCTATTATTCGAGGCCATATAATTTCAGCCCAAGATCAGCATCAACCCCATACATACCATAAATGGAGAGAGAAACAACTTGGGTGAAAGAATCTAATCTCTCCATGCAACCCCAATACATTGCACAAACCGGGGGTTGAGGATTTTTTTGATGATCTACCTAGGATGGCTCATTTCATTTGGATGATAGCATGGGTATGGGAGTCTCTCATTGGGAATGAGGTTCCCCATGTTTTTCATCACTCCTATATTGAGGAGGCCATTGGACAGCAAGAAGGTTCCCACTTATATGTTCCACCTTTTCACGATGTGAGCCATTTGGTTTTACATACTTGGGAGGAAAAATTAGAGGGAAAATTTATTGCAGATTATTTTGAGAAATGGTGGGGACTATTGATGAGGAGGACACAAGAGGAGGAGGGGAGGAATTTTTCTCTCATTATATAGTTGCTTGAGGACAAGCAACATCTTGGAGGGGAGGACTGTAATATTCCAAAAATTTAGCCTTAACCTAAATGGAATATTATAGTTTGTTTTATCACTAGGTAGGTGAATAAATGGGTGGGAAGACCCATAAGTCTCCTTAGTAGCAATAAAAACACTTCAATTATGAAAGGATACCTTTTTTAGCAGCTAAATAAAGCACCTCCAAGTGTGAACAGGGTTGTATCATGTTGATTCAGTCAACTTTGACCAAGTCAACAACGTTGTTATGGAGGAGTGGAGATTAATTGAGAAATAACACATTTTTGGAGGGAGATGGATTTGATGAAGGAAATGACCTAATTGAGTGGGGAAAAGGGCAAGTGAGTTCATAATATATATAAGGAAGAGGATGGCAGCCATATGAGATCATGTTTTGGATTATTATTTTGATATTGGTCTGCTTAGACTTTTGCTTCCTCTTGCTGTTTAGCAGGGTTACAGTGCTGTTTAGCACTGGGTGTTCCCGAGCGGGAATCCCACCTATTTCCTTGAGAGGCCTCTTGGAAGAATTATTGTATTAATTTCCACATTCAGGTTTTCAGGCCATGCTACAAATTTCTTCATCAGCGCATTTTTTGCAGGTTATTGTGCTGTGTTGCAGGGTGCAGCAGTAGAGGGGTTAGAATCCCACTTTCTGAGCTAGTTTCTCATAGGACGAAGGTTTCATTCTCTTGGGAGATCTGTTTGGAGAGTTCTTGAGCATATTTCAGATATTTTTCATTAGGCCATATATTTCCCATCATTTCCAACACCTTTCCAGCTGGGAATTGCGTTATTTTGGAGGGCAGCTTCAGTGGGAGATCTTGTGGTTCCTTTGCAGTGTTTTCTTGTGATTGAGGGGTTCGTACTTTCATGGGAGGAAACCTTTGAGGGGATATAAATCAGATCTGTTATATTTCAGCCTTCTAAACTCCTGTTCTTCAGTTTTCAGTGAGTCTTCAGCGATTGGGATTTAGATCCCATCTTGTATAGGGTGTATTTCTGAAAACCCTTCCTGGGTTCTTTGTAGGAGTTTGTATTGAGCCTAGATCTGTATTGGGCATATATTTTGAGGCATATAACAGCCCTACATCCTTTGTACATTCTTGTGCTGTATCAGTGTGTTTATGACTGCGCTGTAGCAGTCTTCCGACATTTTGTATTGTAGCAGCAGTTCAGTTTTAGGAGTAATTGCTTATGGGAGGCTTGTTCCCTCATTGTATATGACTCATGCCTCACTATTTTGTATTGATTTGCTAATATAATACCTGATGATATGTCTCCATATTGGTCTCCAGTGTTAATGAGTTGATTTACACTGCTATTTCTAGTTTTGTGTCATCTATTGCTTCATTCCCCATTTGGGAATATTACACTTTTCCTGTTGTTGAAGGCTACTCAGTTTCACCTCCTTCTGCACTGACCTAATGAAAATATTCTCATCCATGTCTGAGCCACTTTAATGATTGATTGAGTATGCAACCATGATATTCTTCTTATTTTTAACCTTCTTCTGGTTCTTTGGGTTTAGCTCTGGATGTAGCTTCCAACACTTCTCCTCTGTATGGACATCAATGTTGTAGTGGTTGCTAGGATATTTTCACTGGTGTGCTATGGCTCCCTTATTTTTATCTTTCCCCATTTTTTTTAATTCTTCCCCTCCTTATAAGATTCCTATTGCTCCTTTTGTTTCGATCCACTTGATTGCACTCTTTTTAGGCCCATGTTCTCCAGATACTGTGCCTGTACACAAGCGTCGTCCACCGATTTTGGATTTAACAACATCATTTTCTCACGCAGATGGCGGTGCAGACCCCCCAAATACTTAAGGAGTACATCTGGGTTCTTTGGGGAGATACCAAACATTATAGCTATCTTTCTAAATTGTTTGGGGTACCCCTGCATGCTTTGGCCCTGATTTTTCTTGAAATAATGCCATCAGATCTATTGGTCCTCCACATAACCAATGGGATAAAAATGTGACTTAATGAGTGTTTTGAAATCTTCTCACTTAGTCACTGGAGCTTCTCCCTCCAACCTCATGGTTTCCATGTGGCTCTCCCACTTAGTTAGTGCATGGCCCTATAATTTTAGCCATGTGAATCAAACCTTTTTCCCTTCCTCGATATAATGGACTCTGAAATAACCTTTTCACTTCCAGTTGCTGCAACCAGTGGTTCAACTTCAGAGCATCGATCTCACTATGGTATGACTTGATATTGAAATTTTCTTCCATTTTAAACAAGGACTGATTCACGACACTCAAATCGGGTTGATCTTTTTCGAGTTATTTCTTCGACTGGTTCTTTGTTTCTTTATGATCTTCTGATCCCCATTCTGATTTTTACACTGCATTCGAACCCCTATATTCTCCAAATATCCCCCATTTTCTATTCAAAGCCACCACGATGAGGGTTACATTGCGGTTGATATTTATGACTTGTTGTTACAACCACGTAAACCTCACCTCTGCAGAATCACAAGGTATGTTTACAAATTCGTCAACCATGATTAGGGTTTTATGATTTTGGCCTCGCTGATCTATATCCCTAAAATCTTTTCAAAATACCCCAAGAAATATGCTATGATACCAAATGATCCGTAAACTACCATGGATATTCCACTAGATAGTTCGTCACAACAGATATGATAATAATATATTAAAAATACCTTATTTTTACACTATTAAAATTTTATTAAAATTCTCAATATTTACTGTAATTAGTGCATGCATGGAATGGAAATGATGAAAAAAATATAAAACTTAAAAATAAGCTCACACACACAAAAGACACAGGACATGCTCTCTAGGAAACCCTTTCGGGAGAAACCATCTAGAAGGTGAGGCCGCTTCACTCTCTTTCTCTATCTAGAAATATGGCTGTAGGTACAAAGAAGTAATTACCATGGGTTGTGGGCTGCTATAGTGAACATATCCTCTTTGTGTGCTATACCTCCTATCTCTCCTGGCTATCTTTGCTCAACTATGGAACAAAATTATCTCGAAATAATGGAATGCCTCTTCCTCCTAGTGTCCCAATTATAACACAACCCGATAGCCTACTTGTGGTTAATTTTGACTACGTCAACTCTTAACTAGAGTTACAATATAGAATCGTTTATATTATTTTACATAAAAAACATGTGGCTAGCCCCTTTTCAAATTTATTACCATAATGAAGGAGCTTGATATTGAAGTCATTTTAAAAATGGGAAAAAAATTGTTTAGGATTTCATCTTTGCTAGAGTGATGATTCAAAGCTCGAGGAGAGTGGTTAAACTTGTTCTTAGTTGTACTTATGAAGATAATGTTTCCATGCGAAAAATTTATTGGTGGCATGCCTCTGTAGGTAGTGGAAGGTTTCACCTTGTACTTATTCTTCTTTGACATAGGGCTAGTTAGATAGGTTAAAAATTTGGAACAATGCATTACGATTATGAGCACTAACAAGAATATTTGGTTGCTAAAACTAGACCTTGTGATATTTGTCTCACAAGAAAGACTTGTGCTCCCAAAAATGCTCTTCAAAATATTTTGAAATATGTTGGTACTATATAAATATTAGGATATTTGGACCTCCCAAAAGCATGTTTCAAGTAGAATCAATGCAACTCAAATTTTATTATGTGTAATTATTGTTGAATGTGTTATTATTGATGTCATCTTCAGGGGGAATTCTGAGTCGACACATGACTAATTTTTTTTCCCAGAGAAAAAATAGACCTTTTTATATTGAAACAAAAAGGTACATGGCACATGCATTGAAGCATTCCTTTGTCTGGAAAAATTCCCTCCATAGGACCAGCCGTTGATCTTATAACCTTTCCAAAACCAGGAAAACCATATGAGCTGTTTTCGAGTCCACACAAAAATCTCCAAAATCAGTTGGCTTATTTATCCCACACCTGTTCCTGGGCCTCCTCTTATGAGTAAAAACCAGCTGAAACAGAAACATTGTATAGGACTTTGAAACTGATATAAAATTTTTTAAACCAATAATATGTTTTTTGAGAAAAGTCAAGTAAGAGTTTAGATAGTCTTTGAGTACAAACATAAATATAACCAACACTAATATACATAAACAAGATGTCTAAAACGTGAAAAAAACTGTCTAGATAAAAGGGGGCACTCCGTCTCCGTAGGTCCTTCCAGTCCTATTTCTTGAATCTTCCATCTACCTAGATCCTGCTGTAAAAACTCCTTAGAAAGGAGGTCTGCCTCAACGTCTCATTCCTTGTAAATGTGCCACACAAAAATATAAGTAAAATGTTGTTTCAACAACCATATGTCCAAAAAAATATTACTTAATAAATTTTTTTGACAGGTAAACTCCTTGTTGAACCATTTGATGATGTTCAGAGAATCTCCAAAAATCTGAACTGAATTTAACCCCAGATGAGAAATCTAGCATAATAGAGTGTGGAGAGCTTTAAGCTCTACATAATTATTTGTGCCAACCCCAAGCCCTATGGAGGCCTCCAATCTCTTACACGAGCTTAGATGGATAACTATGCCTGCCTCGCAGATGTTTTAAGGGCTTGAAGCTCTGTCAAAGTATGACCACGGGATGTCGCCCCTTATCTGCTCAGGGATGATCACCCTACGATTTGTTTTTAGGCTCTGCTCAGGCAAAAACTCATATATAGATGCACATTTGGAGGCTACTGAGTGATACGAAATCTCTTGGTCTCTAAATATTTATCTATTCCTAGGTAGCCAGATACCCCAGGCTATAAGTAGTGGGATCACTTTTCCTTTCTCCACTAGACAACTGTTCCCCCAGTTCTGCCATGATTCATTTACATTGTCCCCTCTCGAGGTTTATGATATGCCAATCAAATTCATGAATTCTGTCCAAACCGATTTACTGAAAGATTAGTGAATGAATAGGCGAGGGACAATTTCAAAAGCGAAATTCCAAAGGGTGCATCTTCCTGGCCCTTCCTTCTTCATTTTTTGTCTGTTTTCCCAAGTAGGGACTTTGTTTTTCAGAATACACTAGAATAATTGACAGATTTTGGCAGGGCACTTCAATTTCCAGAGTATTTTGCCCCACCATTCCAGGTTCTCCCACCCCTTCTTGGACGTGAGGTAGGCATATCCAAACTTTGGTGAATATTTTTCTGACGGGGCATGTACCCACCGAAGTTCGTCTGGCCTATCTCGAAGCCGAACATTTGATATTGTCAATTTGTTGGTATAGTGATGCCATGCCTCGATCCATTGTGGCTCCAACTGAATATCTTCTCTTGTCATCCACCCTTGATGTCATAACGTTGACGCACCTTCTTTTTAAATTTGGTTTAGGAAAAAGAACCCTTTTTTGGAAAAGTGATTCTTTAGGCCTTCAGATAGTGAATATCCATCATTACACCCCACCCAAGGATCCAATACTATCCGAACGTATTGGCCATTTCCTACCTGCCAAACCAGACCTTCCTCAATGATCTTTATGGACCCCAGAGTGGTCTGTAATATTCATAAATTAGCATGCAACTAGTTGGAATATTAATTTTTCTCTTGTCATTTAGTGAGATGAATAAATGGGTAGGGAGGCCCATAAATATCTTTAGTAGGAATAAAATCCCTCTTAATGTGAAAAGGGATCATCTTCATAGCTTGATAAAGCACCCTCATGTGTGAACATGGGCTAATGCATGTGGACAAGGTCAAGTTTGACCAAGTCAACAACGCTGGTATGGAGGGAGTGGATCATCATTAAGAGACATCGCAGTGTGAATGGAAGGAAGATTCCATGATAGTGTAAACCCTAATGAGTGCGACCCAAGGTGAGAAGGCTCACATTGTTTATAAGGAGGGAAAGGTAGCCATATGGGGTTGTGTTATTGATTATTGATTTTGCGGTCTGCATGACTTCTTGCATTCTTCAGCTCTTTAGTTGAGCTTACAGTGTTTTTTAGCACAGGGTGCTCCCGAGTGGGGATCCCATATCTTCCCTTGAGGTAGCCTATAGGAAGAGTATTTACTATAATTTCCACACATCTGACATTCTGGCCAAGCTTCAGTCTTCAACTACAATGCAGTGTCCGTTCAAAATTGTGTTGTGTTGCAGGGTGTTGTAGTGGAGGGTTGAGAAACCTATTTTATGAGCTAGCTTTTCAGGGGAGGAAGCATTATTCTCATTGGGAGGTCAACAAGGGAGGTTATTATGCTTTATTTCACATCTTGGCACTAGGCCAACCTATTCCCATCATCTACAGTGCAGATTTCCTCTTTGAATGCGTTATTCTAGAGAGCACTTGCAGTTGGGGTTTCAGTGCTTGATTTGGAGGGTGATATCTTCAGTGTTGGGGTTAGCCTGTCACTTGAAGGATATATTTGAGGAGATATATTCATTTAGATACCATTTTTAGACATCTCCATCCAATTATTTAGTTGCAGCTGCTATTCATCCCTAGGGATGCATTACGACATTTTGTACTTTTGGGTATTTCCGGACACCCTTTCCAGGTTGTCTTGGAAATGTGTTTGGGAGCCTAGATATTCACTCCCAACATTGTTTGAGCTATAGAACAACAGATCCACCTTGTTATATCTATCAGTAGCATTTTATGCCTAGAAAATATGCTGTCATGTCTCATGGCACTTGTATGGTAGTATTTATCATGTATTAACATATTTTCCTATTGGAGGCTTGTTTCCCATTGCTTGAGTGACTTGATCCTTAAGATATTGTGCCTATTGTTTGATGATATATTTAATAATATGGCTGTACATTTGTCTCATGTAATAGTGTATTTATTTATTCACTTCTCTTCCCATTATTGTGTTCATATATTGCTTCTTTCCCCATTTGGGAATATTACAGTGGTATCAGAGCATAATATTGGCTCAGCCTGTGGATCTTAGCCATTCTGCTAACAAGAGAATAAGAAGAAGGATAAAGAGATCAAGATGATGGAAAGAATGAGTTATATCTCATCTCTTTTCAGGTCTAAGAGGGACCTCACCAAGGATGTCAAGAAAAAAAAATGGAGAAAAGAAGTGAAAACACACTAGGGTTTCAAGATGAGGAAGGTCCATATACTTCCTATCAGCAAGAAAGAGATTCGGTATTGCATAGAGATCCAAAGAAAAATACTATGCACTTTCCTTTTGTGGAAGAAGACAAGAGGCATGGAGATGGGGGACACTTAGATCATGAGATTCTAAGTGAGTATCTTACAGAATATAAGTCTCAACCTAGAGCTTTCAAGGAGAATCTAACTCTCCCAGAGTTCATTCAGCTCAAAGAAGAAATAATACCTTGCAACAATAGATTCCTATTGCCTATATTTGATGGGTCATCCACATGTAAAAAAAGAGCTTGGGGAATGAAGTTGGATGCATTTTTCCTGCTACATCCAGTAGTAGAGAGAGAAGCTGTTGAGATTGCAGCACTGCACCTTGAAGGCGAAGCAAAGATTTGGTGGTTCAACCATTTGAGTCATGCAAGAGTGATTGCATATGCAAATTTTACTCAAAGGTTGATCAAGAAGTTTGACAAGAATAAATCTGAGGAGAAGAGGTCTTCACCACCACTTGTTGCAGGAGCACTTGCATTAGGAGAAATAACTCTTGCACCTTTGCAAAGTGGTATTGATCTCTTGACATTTAGAGTCCCATGCATTATTTTGGAGATGCATGAGAAGGAGGAGACTTGTACCAGCAATGATGCAATCATAGAAGAGCAACCATCATCATCAGTAGTTGGGAAGCCATCACACCGGAGGAAGGAACCCTTGTAGCAAAACAAGATGTTCCAAATATTTACCAAGGTATGCACATATTTCCATTTCCTATTATTTTAGCACATCATAGGGAGGATTATGGAGACATGCTATCAGGGAAAATGCATGACCTAGGATCAAAGCACATTGCTGATTTGGAGCAGCAGACTATCAATGCACTGAGGACCTTTTATTTTTTCATGGAGGATATATTCAGTCATCCTAGTATATCATTGTTGAGCTGCACACAACTCTTGGGGTTGGAGTGTAGAATTTTGGAGGATGGGATGAACATTTTCTTGAGCAGAGCAATACAGAACTATTTGTTCAACATTGAGCATAATCTTGAGACAACATATGCATCATCATGGAGATCAGCAGTGCTGTCATTGAGCAGCAGTGATGAGTTGGGGGCCCAACCTTTATTGGAGCATTCCAATGACCATTCTACATATGTAGCAGGGGATAGGCAGATGGTTGATGAGAGACACCTTATCTTCCATTGTTATGATGGAACTTCCTTGATGAGCACTTCATTTCTTAATGAGAATATTTTTCCTTCAGTATATTTGGATCTTTATGGGAAAAACTTGGTCATTGAGGAGTGGTATTCATTTGGAGATCTCTAGGAGATTTCATTTCAACATCCCATTAAATGCAAAGATAGAAATCTGATTTGGGAGGATGGTATTCTCCATTGGAGGAGTACCAAGTTGGAGCATGGTAGGAGACACCCACATTTGGATGAATGGGTGTGGATGGTGAGCCACTTGCAAATCTATGACATAGGGCAGCATGAGGCATGGTTGCGTTGGCTAATCTTGAAAGAGTTTGGCCATCATGTGACATATCCTTCTTCAAAGGGGATGTTGGTGAATGGAACTTGGCATGGAACTTGCATCATATGGCAGCAAGGATTTTGGGTGTATTGGGGTGATATGATATCTTTCATATCAACCACCATGTTGTTGCTCCATAGTTTATATGGTGATGGTGTGGGGAGGCAAGAAGAGTTTTTGTTTTGGAAGTTCTTGGGAGAGTATGGGATGATTTTCTCCCATAATTTGCATAATGTTGCAAGAGTAGGAGTTGGAACCATCATGGTGCAAAGGGACTACTCCTTAGCCTTGGAGGATCAAGAGGTACTTCCACTTTGGGAGGAATCTCCCATATTTACTAGCATTATGGTAGATGAATTTGACATTTGGCATGTCAAAGAATGGGGCTATGAGATGAAAAGAGCCTTATGGAAAAGGCCAACAATGCTGTCACTTGGGACCTTGGGTTTGTTGATGGGGTGTTCCCAAGATCACTTCACATATGATGCACTTGATGGAAAAGTAGGAGATGAGAGTGGAGTATTGGATGGAGACATCTATTACTAGGATATGATCTTCTTGACTTGGATCTCCAAGCATAAGAAGAATACTTTGCATGCAGCACATGGTTCATTCCGTTTCATTGAGATATGTCATACCACCACGGAGGGCTCATTCTTGGACCTTATTATCTGTTTACTCTCAATACATGGTAATAATTATGTTTTTGCATTTATTGATTATCTAACACAGTATTTTCATTCTCTTACCATCTCTATACAATGCATTGCTCCACAAGAGGGAAAGCCTCTATTTGAGCTTCATGGTCATTTTGGGAATAACATCTATGATGGAGATAGCCATTTATTGTATGGATTTGAGCAAGTGTTGCACTATTTCCTATATGCTCAGTTGATACACAATGCCATTTACTATTTACTAGTAGATGAGATGGCATGCACAACTAGAAAATTGGTTGGAGACAACTTGCCATATTATGTTCTGAAACAACAGTTAGAAAAACTGCGCTATGACTACTTGGGAGACTATTGGTACTTTCCAGCACCATATAAAACCTTCATTACCTCTCTCATTTGTATTCCATATGATGATAATGTCATATTCACTTTATATGGGATGATCTGGGCAAGAACTAAAGAGTGGGTCTTTGAGGATCCAATTTCATTTTTGCTTCATGAAGGCAAAATTATTGCAGCCCAAATTCAGCAGCAGCTCTACACTTATCATAAGTGGAGAGAGAGACAGAGTGGGATGGACAATTTTTTCCATCATGTTTAGCTATGCAGCCCACCTACTTTGCAGGAGCTTAAGGTGGAGGAGATATTTCATGAGTTTCCATGTTGGAGGGTGACTCATTTTGTATGGATGATAGGTTGGGGATGGAGGCTTCACATAGAAATGATGGTTCCCAATATATTTCAGATTACATGCCTTAATAAGGCCTCTAGATAGCACATTGTTGCCTCCATGAGTATTTTTCTTCTTCATGATGATAGCTATTTGGGATGATCACCAAAAGTTAACTTGCGTACTTGGGAGGAGCAACTTGGAGATTTATTGATGAGACATCATCTTGTTCCTTGGAGAAGTTTATCATATGAGGATGCTACAGGGGGAAGAGAGGAGTTTCTTCAGTTCTATCCTTATAGGTGCTTGAGGACAAGAAACATTTGGGAGGGGAGGACTGTAATATTCCTAAATTAGCATGTAATTACTTGGAATATAAATTTTGCTCTTGTCATTTAGTTAGATGAATAAATGGGTAGGGAGGATGTTGAAGAGTGTCCTCCCATGGACAGAGGCTTATCCTACTAGCCCGGGACGTGCTCAGCAACAATCGAACACGTCAAAGCAAGGGTGATCTAATTGGAAACAAACCGACTTGTGATGAAGGCTTACTCGAACCAACGTCATTATTTGTAGAAGAGGGGTGGTGCCCTGCCTCGCCTCCTCCGGGCAGATCACAATCCTCACAATCTCCTGATTTAATACGGGCACACACAAGAAACACAACAAATGCAAGTGTAAAATCCAGTATATACAACTATATGTCAGTCGGAGAAGACATAACTCATGATCATAATCAAGAACAAGAGTGGAACCATAACCAATAGTCGTTGATCATTAATTTATCAAAAGAAGAATACAACCATAGCTCCGACGCTGAATTCTCCTTCGGCGGGTCGTCAACAGAACATGTCTCGATAAAGTCGGTCAGGGATGGGACAAGCCTCTCTCTTTGGATACTTGACAATGATCTCCTTTCTTGGATTTGGCCTCAAGGGAATGAATCAAGGCTCTTACAGCATAAGGCTCTTGGGAACTTGGAGATTAGCTTGCAAAGGGAATGAGCAAGCTTTTATAGATGGAGGAAGGGGAGTTGGGATCCCTATAATCATGGGATTGGCCCTATCCTCAAGGAAGCTTCCATGAGAGGTGGCAAACCACTTCCTCTACATGGAGATCCGGAGCCAAACCTTCCAACTCAAATTAGATACCAATTTATGGATCAGTTAGGACGAAACTTCCGCCATTTATTTAAAAAAAAACTCCTTAAAATGGCTGGCGCGAGTGTGACTCTGGGACAGAGCGCCAATTGGCACACCCTCTTTGAAGGATTTCCCCCATTGGCGCGGGTAATGAACTGGATACCCGCGCCAATGCAAAAAGGGGTGTTTTTAGGGTTTTTCACAAGGAGTTGTCTTCAGGGCAATGAAAGCTCATGTTAAGAGGAATGTCATGAAAGTGATTTCAAGCCATGTCACTGCTCACAAGTCATGTAATGATCCCTCCAATGTGCGGGACGGGGATTGCAGGGACGGTGACAAATTACTGTGTAACAGATGCCCCCTAAAGCATGAGGCCCGAAAGAGAGAGAGGGGTGAAATGCTTTACGAAAACGTGTCCAACTGAAAACGCCGCCGTCGAGAAACCTGCGTAGATAAGTACAACTGATATCTCAAATACATGATATATACGTGGCATGGGCGCAGCCATCCACAACAGAGTATGCAATAATCCAGATCCAGGGCATGGACGCAGCCATCCATTGAGGATCAGTAAATAGACTCAGGTATGGTCGCAGCCATCCAATCAGTGATTCATGTAACTAATCATGATAATCCATAAAATCACAGCCTGGATTATAACAGACAGGAATCTAGGGTCTTGCACTCCATCTCGACCCGAAAAAAGTACAAGTTCGAGCATGCGAATAAGTGAGCTGAAGTCAAACATGCAAGAACATCGTTTGATTACCAGCCAATGATGAAAGCTGTTAACAGATGCGAGAGGTACCAGCATTAATGCCAATGGTCCTCAAGGTACTACAGGTACAATCTACGACATGTGAACAATGAGATGACGTCGAACACCCGCAGAATCACTCGATTGGAGGCCAATGATGAAAACCTCACATCGAATGCGAAGAACTTGCCATTGAGGCATGCAGGATCCAAGGTACCAGAAGGGAGTCTCTAGATCAGCTTCCTGGATAATGAGCTGAAGTCGACAGGAAGTGACCTTGATTGAAGGTGGGCCATAATGTTTCCCACATCATCGAATCGAGACAAAGGAACAAAATGTCTTTGTGAATCACGATTAGATGAGAATAAGAGGAAGGTTGGTACTTGCAGAGGTCAAATTCTCTTGAACATATCGACAACATGACAGTGGATTTGGCAGTATTTGACATCAAAATATCAATGGTCATGCTGACAAGGCAATGAGCAGATGAAAGGTCAAAAGGGATCACCCAAACCCACGGAGGCAAGTGGAAAAAAACGAGATGAGATATCCCCAACCCGACACGAATGCAGACAAGTGCCATGTTCAAGAGCGACATACTGCCGACACGACAATGATGTTGGTTCCATTTTCCCCACCATTTCTGGCGAGTACCTCTTTATTTTTACACAAGCTTGAGGAGGATACTATATGCTTGTCATATAAATTCGTCCTTTGGACGAATCCATCCTAGTACATTTAACGAGCCCTAGGAAGGAGGAACTCGAATATCGTCATTACGACTGGATCCGATGTCATCAAGGTTTAACGAGTCTGACAAAGGAAGAAATCAGTGCCTTTTCATATTTAGAGAGTTTGAAAAGACAACAGAAAAGTAAACTCCAATAGTCCCTTTTCGTAGATAGTTTCTCAGACCTGAAAAGGTAGAAAACAATGTCTGAGAAAACCTCCTAGTCGCGATAGGCCAGGGTATTCCTTTTTTGTAAATAATCTATCCCAGCGCGAAAAAGGGGTAAACGTATACTCGGTAGATGTCATTTCGTAGCCACTTTAATGAGATAGAAACGACAAGGGACTCAGTAATATTTTCATCTTTAGAGAGTCAGAAAAGAGCTGAAAGATGATTCCACCTGGAGGAACGAGTGGTATAAAGGGTAGCAATTGGTTCCAGTAATGGTGGAACTGCTCAAAACATGATAAAAGTCAAGAGGCTGGCTAACAAGACCACTCATCGCATCGGTTCCTCACGAACAGGTAAAACAACCAAGTGAAGGCATATGATCGGCCAAGCAGATAATGACGATGGAGTGAGAAAACCAAGGCTCATCTGGAAAAAACAAGCTGATAAAATGGCAATCACGAGAGGTAAAATGGAAATGGTTTCATTTTTACACAAGCTTAAAATCATAAAACTCTGCTTGAAGTTGGTTTCATTTTTACACAAGCTTGAAACAAAGATAAACTATGCTTGAAACCAGTTTCATTTTTACACAAGATTGAAACAGAAACAAACTATGCTTGAAAAATTAAGCATGCCCCCCAGCATGGTGACTCAATTCGAGGTGCATGCCCCCCAAGCTTCAGTCCATATGAAATGCAAATGGAGTGAAGGTTCAAGTTACAAGATCAAGAGAAAGACTCGACTAGGATTTTACGAGATCTTATCAAAGACTCGAATTGAACGGGAACATGTTTCATTATTTTAAAGAGGTTGACACATTAAAAGAACTATCCTCTGGACACCTTGTTTCATGGTTTAAGGAGCTTGACACAAGACAAGGAACTTTGCTCCGACAACCTTGTTTCATTTTTTAAGGAGCTTGACACAGGAAAAGAACCATGCTCCGACCAGCTTGTTTCATTTTTTAAGCAGCTTGACACAAGACAAGGAACTCTGCTCCGGACAACCTTATTTCATTTTTTAAGGAGCTTGACACAGGAAAAGAACCCTGCTCTGACCAGCTTGTTTCATTTTTAAGGAGCTTGACACAAGAAAAATAACTATGCTCCGACCAGACCTGGTTTCATTTTTTAAGGAGCTTGACACAGGAAAAGAACCATGCTCCGACCAACTTCATCATAATGAACAAGAAGTCATCGCTTACAAGAGTTCCACTCCTGACGGAGGGAAAACATCCTGGAAGTCAGGACCCAATGCCCCCAGCACCTGATGCACGACGGCACTATCACTGAGTATAGGCACGGGGTAGGTAGCCACATAGTTGACCTGCGGTGGGGCAGATACAACGGGTGGATAAAAACCAAGAAGGGATGATGGTGGGCCAACTGCCATATCGGGACCAAAGAACGAAATCTGATCAATGGTCATGATCCGTCCTTCATGCGGAAAACAAACCACACGAAAAAGGGAGGAGACAAGCGCTCCCATGGCATAGGTGTAATCGCGCCCCAAGAGCAGATTGAAATTCAAGGGGCCTGGAACAACCATCACGTCCATATGGACGATTTTTCCTCCCAATGTAACAGGTAACCTTGGAAGGATCCCTAACGGTTGACTCGTTCTTCTGTTAAATGCCAATAGATTCTGCGTAACAGGCGCAAGTTGTGGTGAACCAAAAGCTTGCCAAGTAGTTGAGGATAAAACACTAATAGATGCACCTTCTTCTATAATGGTGCTGGGTACGACTAGACCAAAAGCCTGTACTGTTATCTCGAAAGGCACATAAGACGAAAGGCGGTATCCTACAAATCGATTCCAGTCAAAGGAAGCGACCAAACTACTTGGAGGGGCTACCATCGAACCGAGATAGTCTTCCCCGGTGTTACGGAAGAAGAAGAAGCATCCTCCATGACCTCCATCTCGAAGGCGGGAGGAGTATCCTCTGGAACCTCCATCATGGGAGGCGGAGGAGCAACTACTTGAGATATAGGGATAGGAGAATCTTTCTCCAAATCCGAGGAATTTGAAGAAACAAGAAGAACATGAGGGGTGTGAGATCCACTCTCAATGGAAAAGTCCTGGTGCACCGTAGACAGGGACAGTTCAGCTGATCCCACGGCCAATGGTTGGTCGGGAATGGATTCCTGAATTTGAATTTCTGAGGGAGCAGGATCGACTAAGGATGACTCTTGACCAATCGGGGCATCAGCAAGCAGAGGACTCAAAGAAAGCCGATTATAACCAACTGGAAGGCATGGTGTAGAACCGGTTAATTTGTCCAAAACTCTCTTGGCTTCATCCATATATGGACAAAGGTGAATGGCATGGTGCCCTTCACACAACTTGTAGGGATTGGTAATCTTACCCTGTTTCTTAAGATTTTTACCAGTAGCAGCCGAAGACGTGCCCCCAACCTGACTCCCAGAAGCCAAGGGCAAAGGTGGGCGACCATTGGACCATACTTTGAGCACCTTGGGAATGCTAGGGCAGTCTCGAAGAAGATGGTCTCCCTGGCACAACATGCAAGGGAACTTGAATTTTCATGGAGGGTTGGAAGGTTTATCAATAAGAGCAGTAGCTGCAACTTTAGCCTCTCACTTATCAGACCTCTTCTTCTTTGTCTTCTTCTTCTTCTTCGTAGCCACCTGGTTACTAGAGTCCAGACTTTCACCAGGCGAAGTAGAAGAGGAGGACGCAGAAAAAGGCGAAGAAGGGGAGAGGTCCACCTTAGAATCAACATGATGTTGTTCAGGCGGAGGAACTGATTGAATAGTAGCTGAGACATTTGGGACCACAGAGGTTGAAAACAACCAAACATGCAACCCAACAGTTAACCCAGGAAGGGACAACGTTGCCATATAAGGAGCACCAACATTTCCAAAAGGAGGAAAATGACCAGGATTCCCATTGGAGGGGATTCCTTGGTTGGTGAACTCTGGAAAAGTTGCCATCAACAACTGAAAACTGCACATGGGCTAAAAACCAAGGCACACAATCAAACGACCAACAAGCAAACTCTAACAGGGCGTGTGATTGCAGGTGATTTATTTTACCACATTGAAACTTAGAAACTTCACCGTTTCATGTTTTCAGAGTCGAGAAACGGATGAAAGGTGACTCTATCTCTTTCAGTTTTGAAGCAAGCGTGAAAGGACAAGTGCTTGGTGATCTTTTCAAATTTAAAGATTCAGATAAGATCAAAATGACTGCTCAGGAATACTAGGCAAAGGGTGTACCAATTAACCGTGATCTGCAATATACACCTTGGTTTCAAAATGAAAGAGAAATAAACCAAGGACTTAACGTACGTGCAGGAAATCTCCCCGAATGCTGTGTCCAGTGTATCACGGGTATAGGGCGGCAAACTCAGCTTCCTATGGATAAAGGATAGAAACCTAGTGGGGTCTCCCTTTATATACTCGACGGTACGGGGAGCACAAGTCCGTACTAGCGCTATCTAAAGCCAAGAGGCGAACGACAGCTACTAGGTTTAAAGACGCTGGAACACATCTCTAGCCTAGACCACTAAATGTTTTGTTAATGTTTCAATGCTGCCTTAGTGTAAATTGAATAAATTTTAATGTTTATCTTCAATTACGTTTCAGTTTTCAGGCCCTAGCGAGTGTCATCTGACAATCTCCTATATGCAGCGATATGAGAAAAGAAAACTTTTCAATTCGATGAATGCTATCTAGTTAAGGGAAGAGCTTCAAACAATGATGCAACAAACAGCAATACTGAAAATGAAACTTTTCCAAACTAGATGAATTTCACTATCCAAAAGTATTCAAACATTCAACGATGTGAATAATGCAATGTAATCTATGCAAAACCCTCTTTTTCGAAAATTATGCAATTGTAATCTATGCACAATTTCCTTTTTCTTTTCAAATTATAAGAATGCACTCAATGCATTTTTCGATGAAATGAGAGTCTACTTAATGCATGCTTTTAATGAAAGAGAATGCACTCAAAGCGATTTCTAGTTTTCAATCATTAAACAATGTAATCTAAGTTCAATGATGGATCTCAAAAAATACTTTTTCAATGCAATGTGATCTAATGCATTTTAACGAAAAGAAAATTATGAGACAAAAACTAAAAGAATGAAAATCTCCTGAATGAAGGATGAATGCAAAAGAGATGTAAGCAAACACTAAGAATGCAATCGCTGTTTCAAAACACTTTGTAACGAAATTCCTCAAAAGGTGACAAAACACAAAGAGGACTTCCAAAGCATGAGATCACAACAAGGCATTCATTCCCTTTTACATCAAACAATCACGGAAATAAGACATTTCAAACAATGAGCAATGTAATCTATGCTCATACAGTGAAAAGACCGGAAGGGAAAGACACACTAGTGAAGGATTTAGGGAAAAAATCTCAATTTTCATACACCCTGAAATTGGCCCGACTTTGTCATTGACAACTAGCGCCAACTGGCGCGACTTGCTCACTGAAAACTAGCGCCAATGGAAAATTGGCATGGGTTGCTAACTGAAAACAAGCGGCAACGCCTGAAAATGAAAAAAACAAAGAATTTCTCCCAACCAAGACCAGACTCACCACTTCAGGCAGGATCTAAAACAAACCCAGAAGCAAAGTACTGACCAAAAGAAACTTCCGAAAAAGGGTAAACCTTATCACCTACAGGAGATGGCGTGACTGTCTGGCTGTAATCCGCGCCATATAGGGGATGGCGCAAGTGATGAACTGGCAACCTGCGCCAATTGGCGCGACTGTCAGGGTGGAAACCACGCCAATCGAGCCAACCATGAAAGAATGAAAATTCGGAAAATAAGAGATCAGATATGATCCTCTGGGGCTGAACCAAAATCCAAACACAAAAAGAGCCAGCCAAAAGAGTCGATCAAGCAAGCAGAATCGAGAAACAACCAAAAAGACAAGACAATACTCCAAGTGTTAAGTTCATAAAATAAACCGGAGATTGACTGAAGCAGCTTTGATCTAATATGCTAATGCAGAGCAATAGTGTTTCGAAGGCTATCTGGCTAACTTTAGGCTCCGTCTATAGCTTATAAAACAAACAACAATAAGCTAGACGTTCCCCAGCGGAGTCGCCAATTTTTTGAAGAGGTTAATCCCCTCTACGGACAGAGGCGATCCCTACTAGCCCAGATCGGGTCTAGAAACAATCGAACACGCTACATTGCAGGTTCCTAATTGCAAATAAACCGACTTGCGATGAAGGCTTACCTGGAATCCAACGCTGTCGTTTGTAGAAGAGGTGGTGCTCCCGTTCCTCTACTCCGGTAGATCACAATCCTCACGATCTCCGTGATCGGACACCTGCACACGCAAGAAACAAAACAAACGCAAGCATACAATCCAGTATATACAACTATATGTCAGTCGGAGAAGACATAACTCATGATCATAATCAAGAACAAGAGTGGAACCATAACCAATAGTCGCTTATCATTAATTAATCAAAAGAAGAATACAACCATAGCTCCGACGCAGCACTCTCCTTCGGCGGGTCGTCAGCAGAACATGTCTCGATAAAGCCTGTCAGGGATGGGACAAGCCTCTCTCTTCGGATACTTGACAATGATCTCCTTGCTTGGATTTGGCCTCAAGGGAATGAATCAAGGCTCTTACAGCATAAGGCTCTTGGGAACTTGGAGATTAGCTTACAAAGGGCATGAGCAAGCTTTTATAGATGGAGGAAGGGGAGTTGGGATCCCTATAATCATGGGATTGGCCCTATCCTCAAGGAAGCTTCCATGAGAGGTGGCAAACCACTTCCTCTACATGGAGATTCGGAGCCTAACCTCCCAACTCAAATTAGATACCAATTTCTGGATCAGTTAGGACGAAACTTCCGCCATTTATTTTTAAAAAACACTCCTTAAAATGGCTGGCGCGAGTGCGACTCTGGGACAGAGCGCCAATTTGCGCGCCCTCTTTGAAGGATTTCCCCCATTGGCATGGGTAATGAACTGGATACCCGCGCCAATGAAAAAAGGGATGTTCTTAGGGTTTTTCACAAGGAGTTGTCTTCATGGAAATGAAAGCTCATGTTCAGAGGAATGTCATGAAAGTGATTTCAAGCCATGTCACTGCTCACAGGTCACGGAATGAGCCCTCCAATGTGCGGGACAGGGATTGCAGGGACGGTGACAAATTACTGTGTAACAGAGGCCCATAAATATCTTTAGTAGGAATAAAATCCCTCTTAATGTGAAAAGGGATCATCTTCATAGCTGGATCAAGCACCCTCATGTGTGAAAAGGGGCCAATGCATGTGGACAAGTTCATGTTTGACCAAGTCAACACCGCTAGTATGGAGGGAGTGGATCATCATTAATAGACAACACAATGTGAATGGAAGGAATATTCCATGATAGTGGAAACCCTAATGAGGGGTACCCAAGGTGAGAAGGCTCACATTGTTTATAAGGAGGGAAAGGCAGCCATATGGGGTTATGTTATTTATTATTGATTTTGTGGTTTGCATGACTTCTTGCATTCTTTAGCTGTTTAGTTGAGCTTCCAGTGTAGGGTGTTCCCGAGCGGGATCCCATCTCTTCCCTTGAGGTAGCCTCTAGGAAGAGTATTGTACTATCATTTCCACACATCCATAATTCCATCCAAGCTTCAGTCTTTAGCTACAATGCAGTGTCTGTTCAGATTTGTGTTGTGTTGCAGGGTGTTGCAGTGGAGGGTTGAGAAACCCACTTTCTGAGCTAGATTTTCAGGGGAGGAAACATTCTTATCATTGGGAGGTCAGCAAGGGAGGTTATTATGATTTATTTCACATCTTAGCACCAGGCTAACCTATTCCCATCATCTACAGTGCATATTTCCTTTTTGACTGTGTTATTTTAGAGAGCATTTGCAGTGGGAGTTTCGGTGCTTGATTTGGAGGGTGAGATCTTCAGTGTTGGGGTTAGCCTTTCACTTGAAGGATCTATTGGAGGGGATATATTCATTTAGATACCATTTTCAGCCATCTCCATCCAGTTATTTAATTGCAGTTGATATTTAGCCCTAGGGCTACATTCTGACATTTTTCACTTTTGGGTATTTCCGGAAACCCTTTCCGGGTTGTCTTGGAAATGTGTTTGGGAGCCTAGATCTTCACTCCCAACATTGTTTGAGCTATAGAACAGCATATCCACCTTGTTATATCTATATGTAGCAGTTTATGCCCAGAAATTGCACTGTCATGGCTCATGGCACTTATATGGCAGTATTTCTCATGTATTAGCATATTTTCCTATTGGAGGCTTGTTTCCCATTGCTTGAGTGACTTGAATCTCAAGATCTTGTGCCTATTGTTTGCTGATATATTTAATAAGATGACTATACATTTGTATCATGTAATGGTGTATTGATTTATTCACTGCTCTTCCCATTATTGTGTTCATATATTGCTGCTTTCCCCATTTGGGAATATTACGTGGTCCTCCACACCACTGAGTCGCGGGAGGACTTTTTAATGGGGGTCCGCAGCCAATTGAGTAGAGGCATCAGGTTAATGTATTTAATTTTCATAAGCGAGGTCCAAAGGGAATCATTTGACATCATGTTCCATCCCATTTTAGCAGCTAAGGATGACACAAAGGAGGGGAGCTCCTTTATACCCCAACCCTCCCAATCTTTCGGTCTTGCAATCCTCTCCCATGCCACCCATGGGAGCATTGCTTCCTCCTTTGAGCCAAACCATAAGAATTTGCTACAGATTTTTCGGATCCTCTCCATTACTCCTTTAGGCATACAAGAGAGCATGGCCTAGAAGACCGGGATAGCCATTAAAACTGACTTGATTATGACTAGCGTGCCTACTCTTGACAACTTCTTATAACTCCAATTTTTTTATTTTATTATTATTATTATTATTATTATTTTTTATTTTATTTATTATTATTATTATTATTTGTTTTTTTTTAATTTTTAATTTTATTATTTATTTATTTATTTTTACTTTTATTTATTTATTTTATTTTTATTTTTATTTATTTATTTTATTTTATTTTATTTATTTATTTTTATTTTTTATTTATTTATTATTATTATTATTTTTCTTTTCAGTTTTTGCCACCATCCACTGCCATTATATGGATTTGTATGAAGCAAGCTTGAGGTGAAACCCAAGTTATCTAAAGCTCTCATTCAACTTCTTTAGCTCAAAAGTAAGTTCTCCTACTATTCTCCTTGATTCCTCTTTCGAGAGGCCTTCTACTATAATGGAGGACTTTTGGACGTTAATACTCATACCCCTGGCAATAAGAAATAGATCCAGGGAGGACTTGATTTGAGAGATGTCCCTTCTACTACAATCACTGAACAGAAGGATATCATCCACAAACAACATGTGTGTAATGTGTATATTTGTAGCAACTTCTATGCCTTTGATGTCCCCTTTCATTTTGGCTTCTACCAACATCTGACTTAGTCCTTCTGCCACAAGCAGGAAGAGTAGTGGTGAGAGAGGGCACCCCTGGCACAACCCTCTTTCGCTCTTGAAAAAAGGGGATACTGCCCCATTGATTAGAACTTCATAGCTTATGTCAGTAATACATCCCATCACCCAGTTGATGAATTCATAGTGGAAGCCCAGATGTGTTAGCACCAATCTGATATATATCCAACCTATTTTGTCGTAGGCCTTTGATAAATTAATATTTATGATCAACCCTTTCCTCATGTACCTTTTCATACTATGCATGACTTCTTGAGCTACTCCAATTTCATTTTGGATCTCTCTTCCCTCCAGAAAACCAAAATTTTCCTTCGAGATATTCTTGGAGAGGATCGGTTTTAAATTTACAGCTATAACCATAGAAATGATTTTGTACACGAAAATACAAAGTGATATGGGATGAAAATCACCAAAAGATCCAATTTGGGATTTAGTGAAATGAAAGTCGAGTTTAGGGGTTCGAAAATATCTCCTTTTAACCTTGATTCTTCCACCACAACTATAAGATCTCCCCCCAATGATTCAAAGAAATGTTGGTAGAATTCCACTGTCAACCCATCTAGCCCTGGGCTCTTATCCTTTTCAATTTCTTTTAGGATTCCTTCCACTTCCTCCTTTAACACTAGGTTTGTAAGCATCTCATTTTACTCTTCTTCGACATACCTTGGGAAGAGTTCCTAAAGTAGAGGATTTCCGTAGGGAATTTGTAGAGGTTCCTAAAGTAATTATTTACCATGGAAGAAATATCCTCAAAGGATTTTTCAATCCTGTCATCCTCTATTCTCATCCCCGAGATTGTGTTTATATTCTTCCGCAGTTTTGCATACTTGTGGAAGAAATTTGAGTTTTCATGACCAGTAGAAAACCAAATAGCCCTATTCTTTTGCCTCCACTGTTCCTCCCTTCCCAAGAGGATCTTCCTTCTTTCGGCCTCTAGGGTTTTAATGCAATCCCTTTTTTCCAAGGTTTCATACCCATCTTCTTTTGGATATTCTAGTCTGAAAAACTACTCACCTATCCATTTTAGCCGTTCCTCCTCTAATTATTTCTTCTTTTTTGCCCAATCAATTGTGGATTTCTTCATTATTTTAAGGTTTTACAGAAATGAGTCTGCTTTGTTATGATGCTCCTTATCTCCCATTGAGATCCATGTCTCTTTGAAGAGGAAGTTGAAAGATTCCTCCTTGAGCCACCCCGTGTTGAATTTGAATGGAGAGCTAGGTTTGGCATTTGATCCTTTAATTTAAAAGAGGATAGGGTGATGATATGATTCCCCCCTTCTCCAATCCATTTCCGAATCAACGAAATTTTTTCCACAAGCTCCTCTTTGAAAAAAAAATCGATCTAGCCTCTTTGCTACTCTAGCTTAACCAACTCTTCTGTTCCACCAGGTAGGCCTTATATTAAGGGGAATTAAGTCTATCAGCTTGCCTTAAATGATTTTCGAGGAGAATAAGTCATACAAGGAGTATGATCGAGCATTAGGTCCCCAAGTTTCTGCCTACCCTATTGAAATATTTAGGTATCCACCTATGATGAGGTTTAAGCTTCCCATGGATGATTTAGCCCATAGATCATTCCAAAAGTGCATATGGTCCTAACAAGGCCTATAGATGTTTATAAAGAGGAAATCTGAGTAGAATTCTGAGGAATAGACTTCAAGTTCCAGTACCTGATGGGCGAAAACGCAAAGTTTGGAAACACTTTTTGGCATGAGATAGAATTCGGGAGAAATTTTTAACTTCTCGGCCGAGAAAAAAAGTCAACTAAATTTCTCGGCCGAGAGTTTTCAAAACTCTCGTCCGAGAGATTTAAATATTTCGGTATTTTCTCGGACGAGAGTTTTGAAAACTCTCGGCTGAGAGTTGTGGTCACAAAATTCTCGGCCGCAAACTCTCGGCCGAGAGTTTGCGCAATAAAACTCTCGGCCGAGAGTTTTTCTAACTCTCGGCCGAGAGCGCAAACTCTCGGCCGAGAGTTTTTAAAACTTTCGGCCGAGAGTTTTTAAAACTTTCGGCCGAGAGTTTTCCCGCGTTAAATTGGTTTAAATTTCTCGGTCGAGAGTTTGAAAAATTTCTCGGCCGAGAGTTTCTGGTCAACGAAAAACTCAGAAAACTCTGCAGTTTTGAGAAACCTGCAACTTTGGAGGGACAGAACACCTACAAAAACAAAATGTTATATGTCGGACCAAGTACCATTAGATTCGTCTCTAAATCTAGTTTTTGATGATGTGAGATTTATGGAGTTTCATTAAAAAAATCAATTTTTTATTAATTTTTTACTGAACTGTGTCATTGTGGAATTTCATTGTTCGAAAAATTGCACTGAATGAAAATTCAATAACTTTCAAATGAGGACACCAAAAAATTCAAAAAAATCATAGTACACTTCCTCTCCCTGTCTACTTCAAAAGGGTACTCTCATTTTTCTTATTGACGATCACATTGAAAAGAAAATCAAAGGATAATAAAATGTACTGAAACATCACTGTTTTTTTGTCTTCGTCCATTTCAAAAAATAATAAAAAATAGTGATTTGATCCGAAAATTACCAAAAAATAGTCTGTGCACTAGTGCAATATAGGTAGATTATGATGATATGGTTTTTTTCCAAAAAATGAATAACCTTCCCTAAAAAAAGTTAAGGATAATAAAGTGACTATTTATGTTTGCCTGAAAATTTCAAGTATATGCAGTTAGTAAACAACAAATTTACCCCTCTATATGTCAATATTTAAAAAAAAAAAAAAAATATCGGTATGGAGGTAAGACAATTCTCTACAATTCTTGTTTTTATGTCAAAGCATAATTTGCGATAAAAATATGAGTTTAGTGGAGTTGAAGTTGAAAAACATAGAAAATTACAATTTTCAACGTCAAAAAAGGGCAAAAAGTGTTTCCCAACTTCACATTTTCACCCCGATCTAGACCCCATGTGTTGATCAACTTAATATTTCCTTCCCTGAAGCCTATGCCTAAACCCCCTGACCCGCCTTTAGCGTCAAGGCACTGAAAATACCAACCCGGGAATATATTTGCTAAAGTCTGCAAGACATCTTCTCCATCTCCCAGAGTCTCCTGGAGTAAAATAATATCTGACTCATATTTATTAATAAGAGCCTTAGGGCTAGTTTTTTGGGATTACTAGCCAACCATTGAAAATTTAACGACATAATAATCATTTTTTCACCATCTCTAGGGTGTTCACTGCTCTAAGTACCCTGATTAATGGTTTGTGCTTTTCATTAGCTATGTCCAATTTGGCTGTCATCTGGTCTTTGGATGAATTTGATTTCCTACCTCTCTGCTTTGGCCCTGGAAGGGGATCCCAAAAATTCCCCAAACCCCCAAACACCTCCATCTGGTTTTATTTCTTATCACGAGGTCTCAAATTGTATGGGCTTCTCTCACCTTCCTGTTTAATAGGAATAAAAAAATCTAGAAATGGTGGAGGGTGCAGATCTAGGTTTAGGTTAGGGATAGAGGTGATAACACTATTTAGTGAATCACTTATATTGATTTCATATGACTGTAGCGAATTATATTGAGAATGCCTGGAAGGACCAGGCCCCAAAAACATTTCCATACAATCTAAAAAAGTAACAGAAATAGAGGGAGTGGGATCAAAGGCAATACCCTCTTTCATTGGAATTGTCAAGGCCTCTGGATCTTCATAAATCATGTGCTAATAGAGCTCTGGCTCCATCGCCTGTGCCTGATCGATCGCTTCTTCCATCAGCATGTTCTGTTCCCCTTCCACTGCCCTTTTAAAAAGAACCCCTCCCTCATTACCATATTTTGTCTTCGAGGATTGCCTACCCACTAGAGTCTGATCTTCCTTCTTTGGTTTATTCTTCCCCTTTCAATGCTTCTTCCTTCTTGTGATGCTCAGTGGATAGTCCTTTTCCAGATGTCCATATTGGTGGCATCTATGACATCGAATAGGAATATTTTCATAATCCCACACCTCGATGAAAGACCAATCATGATAGTGGAGTTTAATTTCTTCTCATAATCCATCTCTCGGATTTAGGCGCACCAAAACTCTTGCAATTCCTTGCTCCTTGGTGTGTTTGAAGGACATATAATCCTCTAAAAAGTGTCCTAGTTCATTCCCTATCTCCCTAAAGACATTAGCTGTCCATAGGGGATGCAGGAGACCTGGGAGCCTTACCCAAATTAGAAGATCAATGACCTTCTCTCGCTACGCATCGAAAAGAGGAATCCACGGCTTGAACAAGATGGGAGCTCGGTAGAAGCTGCAATTACTTTCTAGAACCCATTGGACTAATTCCTTTCTCTTGAATTTTATCATAAACCAGTCATTTGTCAAATTTACCACTTCAAATCTCGGATCAAGGGCTTCCATCCATGCCTTTGTCGTCCATTTCGTGATGTTGCTTGCTTATAGTTTCTTCCCTTTGGCTCTCCCTACCAGGGTGAGATCCACAGTCTCCATCACTTCTTCAACCAAGATGTCTACCCCCAATACGAAATTTGGGATTTTTTCCTTCCTCCTGATTTCTTTCACTTTCTTCCGGATGCCTCTTGGGATGTTTAAGGCCCCTGTATTCTCTATCTCTGGACTCCCTCGTTGGTCGAGAAATTTAACTTCAGGAGCGGGATTAGCCCTGGGAGCCCCCTCCTTATTACAAGGGATTCCAGGATTTCCTGTCTACTGCAAAAATAGGTCCGAAGTGAGCCCTTCCAAAAACCCTTTGGTGTGCTGTGGAGTTTCCTTTTGGGAGTCCTGCCTATAGCCAAGTCCCAAAAGTATCCTTGTTGCTACGGGCCCCTCTTCCATTCTCTGAATGCTCATCCACTTTGACCTCTCTTTAGAGATAGCATCCACTCTACTCCCCAAGCCCTTCCCCTGTAAGAAATCTTGAAGTCCCTTCTCCCCTTCCCCAAAGTTCTCGGTATTCTTCGAGCCCCCAAACCCTCCGTCGCTCCTCCTATGTTCTCCACCAAAGCCGATGAGCCCCTTTCCAGTCCTGAAGAACTTAGAACCTTCCCCTGATGATTACAGGAATTCAGCTATAGAAAATTTTCTTGAGGCCACATGTCCGAAGAAAAGGCCGACGCATTTCAAAAGGTTTGTGCTAACCGATTGATTTCCAGCTTCCGCTCCAGAACATGAAAATTGTTCTTGAATTCTCACTGGTCTTTCAGAGGATAACAATGAAACCTTATCCATGCCAGTTAAGGTATCTTCCTTGGTAACCAGTACCCCTCCTTGCTTCCTCTCCTTCCTGCAGCCTCCCGTGATCCAGGAGCGCATTCCAGATGGACAAATGAAAACCATTAGATTTTGGTATATGACTCCCAAACCCCACATGGTTAACATATTACCTAGCTCAGGATCCATCTCCACCCTTTCCAAGTTGTTGACCATGTTTCCTGAACCTTCCTTTTCAACAACGACGAAGATTCATTACCTTTGTGCTCCTTACCCCGGGCGTGTGCACCTGTTGTCCGTAACTGCTAACCTCCAAGCCTTGCAGAAAATGGTAAAACATGAAAACCTTGGAAGGTTGTACAGTAAAAAAATGTTTTGTTACTCACCCTCCATTGCGGTAGAATGAAATAATGCGTTGCCTCGAGCCCACTGCTTGGAATCGCCACATGTCTGCACTATGTGACCCCTTCTGCCAAGTACGGACGCAGGCCCACTGTAGCCTCCACACAGTCATTTTCAGCTATATTTGTCACATCTAGGGTTTTTCCATCATTGAAACAGCTAGGTTTCCACCATTTATGACACAACTAGGGTTCTGCCATCATTGACACAACTATCCTCTTATCCTCTACCCATCCATCCATAATTTTCTAAAAACCACCTAGGCTTAGGTCTTACAGGAATGCAATTTTTTCTCCTGGTTCATCTTATTGTAGGGTTCATTAGACACATGAATGTTAAGTTCAAGGGGAGTTCTTAATAGAGGTCACTAAACCATCGTAAAACCATGATTCTGGAGACTATTTAGAAAGTTAAAAACTTAGTTCAATTTCAATTTTTTTTTTGAATCTGGTCCTCTTGCATGTATTTGGGCCTCTCGGATGTATCCAAGCCTCTTGATTTTATTCAATAATTAGGCCATCTAGTGGTGCACCAAAAAAAAATCTTAGCAAAGTACTTGGATTCTAGATTTTTGTTATGGCTAGAAAACATGTGGCAATTTGAATGCTGGTTGTGACACGGTAAACATGTGATAGAGGTGATGATGTGGAAATAATAAAGTATGATATGTGGCAGGTAGAAATGGAATTTTTGGATGGAAAATTAGACATTTGGCTGGCACCATGTGGCAGGTTTAGGTCATCACGAAGACATGTGGCAGATTCAGGTTAGTCAGAAAATGTGACTCGACAAGTGAAGTGGCAAGTGATATGGAAAGTGGAATGGAAAATTGTGGGTTCTAGTTCAGAGCTAAAGGCTTTCAAAGTTGTTATATCTAATACCTTTGTGATCCATAATGTAGATGGATAGAAAATATTTCGGATTAATCACATCATTAGGATTTGGTTGTGGATTCTTTCAAAGTTATCTGGCCATCTGGCCTTTTGTGAGTGTGTTAAAGTAAATATTTGGGTTGTTTGAATCAGATTACAAATTTGATGGAGGTAGTTGAAGCATAATTCAAAATTTTCAAGGTTCCACAATGAAAGATGAATGAAAAATCACTTGGGAATCTCTTAATACGGGTGTAAACCAAGTATGGTCGTTAGCAAATGGCTTGGATTCCAAATTTAAGTGAAGCAAGGGAGATCTATAAAGGGTTCGATGGTTAAGGTTTCGATAGAAAGAGTACATTTGGGTAACTAGTGATATACCTATACATGTAGTCTTGTAAATTAGTAAAATACTGAGACTTTAGATACATTAGAAATGTAAGTTAAGACTATGGCCCTAGCCTCGTTTCACAAGGGGCTAAGCGCTCAACACTAGGAGCCAAATTCTAATAAAAGGTAAATTTGGGCATATGTTGATACACTTATGTAACCGTAGCATTCATGATTTCAAAACCCTGGATAAATTGTTTATTGCAACAATGAATTAAACCAATAATAATAGTGCCTAGTCACGAGGAAGGGTTTTGAAAGTGAGTAAAGCCTACAAGTAAGGAAACAAGGTAATAAAATGAGTTAAATGATCTCGTGCCATATCTATATATGATTAATTGGTAAGAGAAGTGAGTATGGAGATCATAGAATATGTTAGAGAACATATGCCATCAGAGATTATGAGCGAGGGAAGCACATGCATAAGGAGAGAATAAGCATTTAGAGAGCACAGGCATATTGAGTGTGTGAGGATTGTGTGAAAGTATAAGAGAACTGCTCGGATAAGGTTATGTAAGAGGAAATATAAAACACAAATAGAGGGATTTTGTAGATCTGAGATGACACATACATAAACAAGGTGTGTGTTGTTCAAAAGTGCGATATTTGAGCCAATAAAGAGCAAGGAACAAAGTGTTGTGTTGTACAATGTGATATATTACTGCCAGTGAATAAAAAATAGTTGGTTGTTGCAAACAAAGAAAAGAGAGGATGAAGATATGAACTAAATATTGTTGAATTACATGAATTATAAAATATGCCTCTGGATCCAGCCTGAAAATATGATGAGATAAAGATCTAGAAGGTAAGAGAAATTGGATCAACAAATCCAATGGGATTGGTTTATCCTGCAAGTTGGTGCTTGCAAATTTGAGGGGTTTGGTGTCTCCTGGAAGTTAGTTCCTACAAATATGAGGATATTTGTGTCTCCTACAAGTTCGTGCTTGCAAATATGAGGATATTTGTGCCTCCTACAAGTTTGTGCTTGAAAATATGAGGAGATTGGTGTCACTTGTAGGCTGGTGGCTAGAAATATTTTAACAATAGGTTAGTTCTTGCTTAAATAAAATAATAAAAATATGTTTTATGATTTTCTCCTAAATTATATTCCACATATATCTTGTTTTCAGTGCTCTTTTGTGACTAGTGTGTAATTCAATGATTGACAATTTTAAATAGTGATAAATTGTATTATACTGATTCACCCCCCTCTTAGTATAATTGTTAATATGATAATTGGTATAAGAGCAAGTTGCTTCAGGAACAACCTAACCGCTATAAGGTATATATTAATGAAATCATTGGCTAGTAAGGAAGGTTTATTTTCAAACAAAGCACCTATATTTTATGGGAAAAATTATACCTTTTGGAAAGTAAGAATGGATGCTTATTTAATGTCTCTTTAATTTTATATTTGGATGTATGTTGAATATGGATAAATAACTCTAGTAACTCCAATAGATCCAGATGGAAAAAGGGCCTTTACAAACAATACAAAGGAAATCAATGCAATTCTATGTGGTCTTACTGAATCTAAATTTATTAAGGAAATGTATTAAAAAATATTCCAAGGAGATATGGGATAAGATCCAAAGCAACTATAAGGTAAGTAAAGATAAAATTCAAACACAGAGAATGCGGTTCAAAAGTCCAAATATGAATGAAGATGAAAATATTGCAGGATTCTTTCTTAGAGTCGATGAAGTAGTAAACACTGTAGAAAATCCCCATAATCAACTTATCTTGTAATATGCTAAAACAAAATACTTGAATCTATTCTAAAAATTTCATAAACCAATTACGAGCGCACAATCACATGAACAAGAAAGAGAAATAATTTCAATCACACAACACAAATATTTATCTGGGGAAAGCCTTAGCTAAAAAACCTGCTATCTATATATTGCATAAGTCAAATAATATTAAACAATACTATGCTTATCTTAGGCTTGAGAGCACCATGCACTATATCTGTCTCTCACACTATCCTAGGCTAGCTTGGTTCAATTCTTAACCAATTTATTGCCTCTGGATGCCCTACCTTGCTTGCACAATCCCTAGGGAAATTGAGCCCCTATTAATTAGGAAATTCCCAATTAATGATTTCTCAATAAATCTAAGGCCTTCTACTAACTCCATGCACCACCTGTACAATTTTCTATTTATACAACTGATAGTACAATTCCCTTTAACTCCAATATCATCTGAGTCTTCCTAAGAACTGACATGCATCAACTATTTATAGAAAATTATTAGTTATCTGATTGATCAATGCATGTTAATTAAAATATATTTAATTCACTTGACCTTTCACTAGTTCCTCCATCAGTTAGAACTAGTTAAACTAATTTTAACTCAAATAATTAAGTTAAATAATTACAGCTCAAAATAAACAATAACTAAACCCCCTAAAACTTAGAGAGAACTCTACATGCCTCTAGTTTGACCTTAAAATCTAATTGACTGAGCTAAATAAGTATTCCTAACTTAGTTAACTTGTACAATCCATCATGTGACGTGGAATTACAATTTACTTATAATTTAAGTAAGGGAAAATTAAATTAGAAGCCTCTTCTTGTTGCCAATTTCAACACTCCCTCTCAACAAGAAAGGGATTGTCTGCTATCCCGATCCTATCTCTGTGGAACTTGAATTTTCCTCTTGATAGTGCCTTCATTAAGATGTCTACATCTTTCTCCTCTATAGGAATGTACTCTAATTAAAAATCCTTCTCTGCATACAATCTTTGAGATGGTGATACCAGATATCAATATGCTTGGACCTGTCATGAAAAATTGGATTAGCCGAGAGTTTGATGAAACTCTAGTTATCACAATAAATCATCATCAGATCCATATGTTGAAAAAACAAGCCAAAAAGCATCTTCCTCATCCAGATGGCCTCATAAGTAGCTTGACTAGAAACCATGTACTTTTCCTCTAATGAACTGAGTGCATCTGATCTCTACTTCCTACTGTACCAGGAAATTGTTGCTGACCCAATACTGAAGATACCCCTTGGTGTGATTTTCCCGTCGGATGGAATCCCCGCTCAATCTTCATTTGTAGAGCCTTGAAGCTTCACTCCCTCTATCTTTCTATACCATAGCCCAAACTGATTGGTTCCTCTGAGATATCTCAACACACGTTTTCCTGCCTTCCCATAGATTTGGTAGGCTTCACCATAGCTTGACTAAGCTAATTAACTACATAACATATGTTTGGTCGTGTGTTCACCAATACATGAGTGAACCCACAAGCTGCCTATATATGGTAGCTTCTACCACTTTGCCTGAAGTAACATCTTCCTTCCTTCAATTCCCTGCTAGATGAGTCTCCATGGGTTTGCTGCTCTCCATGTGAAACTTCTTCAGAATCTCATTGGCATACTTGACCTAAGATAAAAATAGTTCCCCATCTCTTTTCCAAATTTACAATCCAAATAAATAATGCAAGAGCCCCATATCCTTCATCTCAAAGTATCTTGAAATATCCTCTTTGCAATATTTGATCAACTTCACATCACCTGTCAGAATAAAATCATCGAAAAAAAGTGCAATGATTAATAGTTTACCTTATACCAAAATATGGTAAATGTTCACATCTTCTTCAATTTTGGTGAACCCCAACCTGGTGAAGTAGCTTTCGATCAAGGTGTACCAAGCATGAGGTGCTTGTTTCAGTCCATACATCACTCTTTTGAGTCTGCACACATGTAAATATTTGAAGGTCTCAAATCCTTTCGGTTGATCAATGTACACCTCTTCTTAAATCACTCCATTGAGGAAGACTATCTTTACATCCATTTGATGTATCTTCCATCCCATCTATGTTGAGAGTGCAAGGGTAGATATGATTGACGAGTATGTTGCAATTAGAGAAAAGGTCTCCTCGTAATCAATTCCCTCGACTTGAGAGAACCCTATGGCCAGAAATCTTGCCTTGTGTTTCTCAACACTCCCATCTTCTTCCTACTTCACCTTGTAGATACAATTTTATTCTACAACTAACTTTTCCTCCAGTATTGGGGTAACTTCCCATGCACTTTTTATGATAATGGAATCATACTCCTTAACCATGGAATCAAACCAAAATGGTTGCTGCATTGCTTCCTCTAATGAGGATGGTTCAATCTCTGCACTCTTTATCATAATATCCATGTATCCAATGTATATATCTGGGGACCTTCTCTTCCTCAACTGCATGAAACTAAAGCTCCATCTCAAGGGAAATTTGTATGGCCTTCTCCTCATTGAATTTCACATCTCTTCTGACCATTGTCATCCCGTGAGATGGAAAGTACACTCGATAGTTGTGAGGTGTATCGGTGTACCCCACAAATATTCCCTACTCAGCTGTTGGTTCTAGATTTTTCCTGGAGTCTTTGGTTACATGAAAATAAACTGATGAAACAAAAAGTGCACAACATCTGGTTTCTTACCTGAAAAATATTCCTCTTGTGTACTCATCCCAAGAATCTGATGAAAACTTCTATTTTGCACAAATATTGCTGTGTTGCATGCTTCATCCCATAAGTGCAACAATAGGTCCTGATCATGCAACATCACTCGTGCTGCTCCCATAATAGTTATGTTCTTCCTTTCTGCAACCAAATTCTACTATGGGTTATGAGGTGCTATTAATTCCTGTCGAATTCCTTCTGAAGCACAAAATTTCTTGAATTCATTAGAGATATATTATCCATCGTTGTCACTCCCGAGAGCCTTCACCATCTTCCATATATCTTTCTCGACAAGTGCTTTGAACTCAGAAAATTTTGAGAACGTATAATCTTTCTTTTGCATGAATACTATCCAACATTTGCGTGAAAAATCATACAAAAAAATTAAATAATACTTGTGTTTTGCTGTGGAGGCTATCGAGAATGGTCCACACACATATGAGTGAACTCTTTCAAGGATCGCCTTCACTTAACTGTACTTATCATTAAAGGTGGATTTGGTGTAATTACCCAATGTACACCCTTTGCATGCATCTCGCTGCTCAAGTGCACCCTTAGAAAGTCTTGTAGAAATATGCTGCATGATATTTAAAGCGCCATGGTGTAGATGACCCAATATTCTATGCCATAACTCACCGATGTCATGACTCTACAACTTCTCTTCTTTCGTGCTCAAGGGAACACAATATTCTACATCCAATTTTTAGAGGTTATTTACCCGAACCCCAATATTATTCACCTGTCCCTTGGATTTGTGACGAAGGAAAACCTTTCATTTGATAAATATCACATCATAACCACGATATTCTAACATATAAACTGGAACTAAATTATTCTTTAATCCAGGAACATACATGAAGTCTTTTAAAGTGAGAGAATTACCAGAATCCCTCTGAAAGGTAACAATACCTATGCCAGTTGTTCTATACCTCCCATCATCTCCCATCTCGATGTGCATATGGAGATCCTTCTCCTCCAAGTTTCTGAAGAATTATTTGTTGCCAAAAATATGGAATAAAGTGTAATGTTCCAAAATTTTAGCCTCCAAGCTAAATGGAACATTAGAGTTAGCAACAGCTCTAGCCAGTGAATAAATGGGAAGGAAAGCCCATAAGTCTCATAAGGAGGAATAAAATACTCCAAATGTGAAAGGGGACACTCTTTCAAGCCTAATAAAACACCTCCATATGTGAATAGGGATAAAATCAAGCTGCTTTGACTAAGTCAACAATGCAGTTTTAAAGGAGGAGGAATCCAAGGAGGAATAACTCAATTTTGGAGGGAGATGTATCTTTGGATAGAGATGACCTAATTGAGTGGGGCCAAGGGCAAGAAAAATCATATCTTATATAAGGAAGAGGATGGAAGCCTTATTCATCAAGTCTTATATTATTATTCTTGTCTACCAAGACTTGTTGCTGCTTTGCTGCTTAGCAGAGTTGCAGTGTTGTTTAGCACTGGGTGTTCCTGAGTAGGAATCCCACCTCTCTCCTTGAGGAGCCTCATTGGGAGAGTTTGTATTCATAATTCCACATCAGGTTTTCAGGCCAACATTCAGCCATCTTCATCAGCGCAGTTTTTCCAGAGATTGTGCAGTGTTGCTGGGTACAACAGTGGAAGGGATTGGAATCCCGGTTCCTGAGTTAGTTTCTCATCGGAGGAAGGTTTTCTTCACTTGAGGGACCTGTTTGGAGAGCTCCAGAGCTTATTTCAGATCTGTGTTATCAGACCACACATTTCACATACATTCCCAACATTGTTTCTTCTAGGGAATGCGTTATTTTTGAGGCAATGTTCATTGCATGGTTTGGTGGCTCCGTTGCTGAGTTTCCTTGTGATTGAGAGGTTCATCCTTTCATGGGAGGAATCCCTTGAGGGATCTACATCAGATCAGTCATTTTTCCAGCCTTGTACATTCATATGCTTCAGTGTTGCAGTGGTTATTCAGTAAATTACTGAATATCACAATTTGTATGCAGAGTGTTTGATAAAAAACCCTTGCTGAGTTATCTTGTATTTTGTATAAATGAGACTAGATCTCATTTTCTGAGCATATTGTCTAATATAATTGCTAAGATTTGATAACAGTGAAAAAGGAACCCCTAGAGTCTTCTTTCAGCTCTTTTTAGACTCCGATAATGTGAAAATATTGCCGAGCACTTGTCTTTTTGAGCTCGTTAAAGTAAATGAATTGATATCTACTCAGTATAAGTTTAACCCTTTTCCAGACTGAGATGGATTATCTACGAAAAAGGAATACCTTGGTTAAACATGACCAAAGAGGTTCTCTCAGATATTATTTTACACTTTTTCGGATCTGAGTGAAAAATTTATGAAAAAGTACTTTTGGAGTTCTCTTTTGTCCTCTTTTCTAGACTCTTTAAATATGAAAAAGGACTAGGCTATCACTGTCGTTAGGCTCGTTAAAACATAAAATAGCGACGGGCTTGTTGATAATGGCAAGAATCGAGTTTCATTCATCATTAGACTCTTTAAATTATTAAATAGCGATACTTTGTTCGTCCGAAGGGTTGAATTATAGATCAAGTAAATGTTATCCTCCTCAAGCTTGTTAAAAAATAAAGAGGTACTGGTCGAAAAATGATTGGGGAAAATTTGGGAAAAGTAAGAAAAGTTTCTTTTTGGTAGAAGGTCGCTCTTGAACATGACACTTCTTTCACTCCATGTCCGTGACTGTTTGGGTTGGGTAATCATCTTTACGGTTCATTCACACCTATGGTTAATCATACCTTCACTTCGGTTTTGGGTCAATGCTTCCAACTCATCATAGTGTCGCCTATATGTTCAAGAGAATTCATCTAGTGATTAAAACCTCATCCTTCTGCAATACTCATAAACCTTCATTTTCATGACCGTCATCCCTGAAAATTGCTATATCTAGTCATACCCTTGTCTCTGAAATCAGTAACTCCAGTTTTGCAATAAGGTGACTTCTTGTCGAAAACAAATCAATATCCAAGAAGTTCACTTAGAAACATCAGATTCCAGTACCATGAGGCTTGTTACAGCATCGACAAGATCCTCGCTTCTGAACCTTTGATCGAAAGATTTTGTTTGGCGTTCGACATCAAATCATCTATTCACGCCTTACAAAATGTACTGCAGTAACTTGAGGGCCATTGACATTAATGGTGGTTCTCTCGCATTTGTTAACAACTCACATTATTGGCTGGTAATCAAATGATGTATTTCCATGTTCGACTACAAATCATATATTTGCATGGCTAGATTTGTACCCGAATGATCGAGTGAATGAGATAAGAAGACCCTGGATCTAGTATTAGCCATTCGGGCTGCGATTTCAGGATTTTTGTACACATCATCTGTACGATGACCTTACATAGAGATTGTCATCCAAACATGGGCCTATATCTATAGGCATGTCTGCATCCGGGAAAAATTCCAATGAAGATGACTTTCTGAACTATGTACATGTTATTAGATTGTTTTATGTGCTGAACATGGGAATCCCTACCCTCAGAAATTATGATCAAAGAGGATGTATCATGATGTAATGTATTGTAATATTGATGCAGGTGACCACTCCACTTCGTTTCCAGGCTCATCACAGTGTAAAGCATCTCAATCAAATGTTCTTATTATTTGGATCTCATGCTTTAGGGGGCAATTGTTATAGGTAAATTTGGGCACCATTCCCAATGACCTGGTTAACTAGGCATCATCTCCAGGACCAATGATCAAGGGTCTATCATTCCCTATCATTTCAGTTTCCACATACCCTAAGACAAGAAACAAGACAAATTAAGCAAGACTTTCATCAAGCAAAGGTTTCCATGGTTTGAAGCTTATTATATAGCATATGAGAGCTCACCAACGTAGGCTCTAAGGGGCCTAAGTATTTTGCATATGCAGGTAGCCCCATGCAAGGCTTATCTGCAAAGCACTTCCCGACATTCACAGGTGCGTTGGTCACATTGGGAGTGAAATTCTCATTGTTCCGGAATCTCCACTTGGCCAGTGCCTTCTAGAAGAGTTCACATGTGTCAAGCTTCAGATCCAAGTGTCCATTTGACATCTACATGACTGGAAACATGTCTTGCCTATTATTGGAAAGTCATTGATTGAAAAACAACCTACAATTCATCTATAAATTGAGCACAAATCTAAGTGCTTGAAGAGGAAGAATTTGAGTAGAGAAATGCTGGAGAATTTTCAATTGAGAGCTAGATTTGTGTAGCTACTGCTGGAGAGATCTATACTGTGATGAGGCTTGGGAACGTTGCTGGAAGGTAACTTCAAATCAGCCACTAGGTTGTAACCTCTCCTTCTATCATCAATAAAGAGTACTGCTTATTTTTCCCTATATGCATCTGTATTGGCTTTGATTTTCCATATTGCAAAATCTTGGTTGATGTGTATGGTTTATGCTTTACTGATTTAGCTAACTAGCTTGAATAGATATCTATATTATTGCACCTTTTGTTTTTTCAGTGTTCTTTTTTGCAGGAACCATTCAACCCAAAAAACCGCATGAATTTGAAGCTGCAGTAGAAGCGACAGAAGGAGCCATTTGGAAGCGACTGAACAAGTAAGCCTCCAATCTTCTCTGTGTATCTGTTCTGAGTTAGGATAAATTTTTGTATAGTCTTTCACATGTTTTTCTAGACTAGCACCTTTCTAGGGAAGCATGATTTATCCGTAATTCACAATTCTGGCCCAATACTATTAAGAGAAGAAGGAGAAGAAGAGATGTATAGAAAATACAAAGAGAAGACTCCATTATGTGGAGGAAGGAAGGAGGAGAAGCTCTCAAAGCTTCTTTCTAAATCTTTAGAGAACATTAAAGGAGATCTCAAGAAAATGAAAAAGGAGATGGAATCTCCAGAGGAGTTTGGATTTAGAGCCAAATTTAGATTTGCACCTAATGAGTGTGAGCATGCAACTACACAACAAGGTTCACAACGCAGTCAAATGCCCATATCTATCATGAGAGAGATGAAAGAAGAAGGAATGCCTAAGAGGGAAACTATTAATGATTTTCTGAAAGAGTATGAATCTCTAACTGAGAAGTTTAGAGATCATATCACTTTCCAGGAGTTTTTCAAGATCAAGGTAGAGAGGAGAAGGAAGCATGACATGGATAGATTTTCTCTATCTACTTTTGGTGGATCACCAACATGTTCAGCCAAAGCTTGGGTGGAGGAGCTACACACCTATTTGCAGCGGCACCAAGTTTCTAAAGATGAAGCCATCAAAGTTGTAGCGTTGCATTTTGAAGGTAAGGCCTATGCTTGGTTTATACTTGAGTCATTTTCATTAAAAAATTCCAATACTTCTTCTTATGCAAGGTTCACTAATAGATTAGTGGAGAGGTTCGATGGAAAACATTCTAAAACACTCTTGGTAGATCCAAACAAACCAAGACAAACAAAACTTTTGCATGGGTGGGAAGGGCCTATAAACTCAAATCCATTTCAGAAAACTATTGAAGAGGCTCACATCTTGCATAACACCTTGTTAGAGGCAACATCTATATCTCATACTTTTGAGGGCATGGATATCTTCTTTCCAAAAGAGGATCCTCTTATTGAGCAGGTGACTCCCATTCATATTGAAGAGGAAGAGAATGTTGGGGGCAACAACGCTGTCACATCTAGAGTATATCTAGTCCCTCATGCAGAGGAAGGAGGAGCACATGCTCCAACAGGAGGAATTCTTGTATCATTGCAAGAAATTCCCCAGGATCTCACATATGGAGGACAAAGCACAATCAATGAACAACATGATTGTGAGACATTGCAGATGAAAGGAGAAGGTAGGGAGGAAGTTCAGCATCACTTGATGAGGAGAACACACCCTGATCCGGATTTATGCAGGAACGCAACAAAATACAGAAATAACCATGAACATAGAGATGTAGCAGAAATAATGCTTCATTTCATTAATATCAAATAATAGAAATATGCTTACGGGCATAATGGAAATAAAATAGCTAGGGTGATGGTAGCGAATCTCTAAGAAGAGATGTGATGGCTATAGACCTCTGAATTGAGTTACAATGAGTCTCGAGGGCCTATTTATTGTTTAGAAACAATGGAGAATTCTAAAATTCCAAAAGCCTAACCCTAGGAGATGAAGCGCTAGGACTATGGGCCCCGTTTGGGTAAATTGGTGGTTCAACTTCCCGGGGACGTAACTTTGGCGTCCGATCTCCGTTTGACGCGCTCCATAGCTTGTTAGAAATTTCTGTTCAAGGAGTACAACTTTTGAACGAGCAACATCAATCCATGGACCTATGCTGCTCTCCGTTTTCCCAAAAAATGTCTTTTAGGGCCTCAAAACGGCTCCGGAAGTTCAAGACCCAAAATCACAAAAATAGCCATGTTGCAATCTGGAAACCGAAAGAACCGATGAAGTTCAAAATGGAACAGGGTGTCACCAACATTCACTCGGGATCATTAAGGTTTCAAAACGGTTTCAGTGGAGGACCCAAAACCCTATAAATAGTAAATTGTGTCGACGTAAAGGTGTTTTAAGACCGATAGGAAGTTAGTCCAAATGGAACAGGTGGGTAACCAACGATATCCATCGGATCATTCTCCTCAGACAAAGATGGTCCCCATTTCGTTGAGATCCTCCATGAGATGAGGTAAATTCTGCTGAACTGGATATTGGATTTGTCGAAGATGTCATGGACCCGCAAGTGGACATGCTGGATGCTTTTAGTAACTGGCTTTTGTTGTTTCGTACAAGACACAAGCTTGATTATGTATGGGTATTTACAGTGATGTATGTGCAGCAAACATCAAAGTGTGGTGAATTGGGAGTCAGATCACCTGATTTATTGTCCTCGACAAGGTAGTAACCCCATGAGTGAGGGGAAAACTTCCTCGTATTCCTCCATGACTTTGTCCATCTGCTGCAGCCGTGCAAGGGAGCCCTGTTTCGAGGTTGTGGCCACAATATTCTTCTTTCCCTGTGAGTGAGTTGTAAGGAAAATGAATTTCCTGGTTTTGGAAACAATCTTACTGCGTTGTTTTGCAGTAGTCAAAGAGATGACAGGAGGCGGTACTACCTCTGGTATCCTGTACAAGTTATTTCCCAAAGTAATAATAACAGCACAAGGCCTAAAATCATACACAACATGTCTCCTCCACAAGTATGGTTGGCCCAATAATACATCATCTACATCAAGAGGAGCAACATCACAAAGTACCTCATCCGTGAATGGCTTGATACTGTATGGAAGGCGGCATTGCTGGAAAATGCAGAGATCTCTCCCTGGGTGGAGCCACCCGATGGTATATGGCTGCGGGTGTGCTATGGTTGGTAGGCCAAGCCGCTTCACGACCTCTGCTGAAATGAGGTTATTTTGGCTTCTGCTATCAACGAGAAATTGCAGCGAAGAACCCTTCACCCACATCTGCGACTGGAAGAGGCGCTCCCCTCATCTGGATCCTCTGGACCCTGCCTATGGATCTTGGTGGTGGCAACAATGGCACTGGGATCCGCATCAATGATCTGCTTCCCTTTGTCATTGCTTTTGTCTAGTTCTAACTCAGGATCAGAAAATGCATGTGATTCAGGTGCCTTTAGTTCGACCACCAAAGACTGTTTGGCCCAATACTCGTTTGTGCTGTGAGTGGGGCTGTTATGAAATTCACACCACTTCCCCGTGTCCTTATTTGGATTTGTGGTGTTGTTCTAAGTCGCATTTCTTTGGCCTTGCCCCTTGTTCTTCGGTTCGGGGGCACCTTTCGGATTCGCAGATCCAAAGTCTCGCTTCTTCTGCTTAAATTTCTGCTCAATCTTGGCGGCATAGCAATATGCCGTGCCAAGCGATGTAATGTCGAGGAAATCCATTTCCTCCTGAATGTGTTTGTGCAGACAACCGCGGTACTTGAGCACCAAATGTCTCTCTAAATCTTTAATACCCAAATTTGTGGGCAGGGTATGGAACAGATTTGTCAGTTCATGCACATCTTTATCCTTTAGTTGCCGCAGTGTGGTCCATTGGATGTATTTGTCCTCATAGCTTTCCACAGGGTAATATTGTTCCTTGATGCCATCTCAGAATGAATTCCAAGTGGGTGTGGCTGAGAACAGAGAGGGTTCCCCTTCGCCCTCTTGCTCACGGTAGGTTTCCCACAAGTATTTGACATGGGGGGCGGCTTTGAGGAGTGCAAAAATAATCTTTTCTCGGTTAGAGAAGTCATGGACCGAGAAATACCCTTCCAAAAAATTTAACCATCTGTCTACAACATCTGCATCTATTTTTCCTTCAAATATAGAAATTTCAAAGTTTACCTGTACCTTGAAGGGAGTGGCACCTCCAGAGTGGCTGTTGGATGCAGATGCGCCATATGTGGGCAATCGTTGAAGGATTTGAGCAAAGTTATCCATCATCGCGTTCCTTTGTTTCTCAAGGGCCTCCTCGAGCAGTATTTTGATATGATCTCCTCCTCCCTCATCTTTCTCTTCTTCCGCCATGGGAGGTCGTCGGGGTTTGCGAGGCTGATCTTGCAAGGGTTCAACCAGATCGAGCCCTAACTCCTTATACCCTGACCGCGTTGGGGACATGCAAAGAAAAACAAAGAAAGAGAATGCGCTTTGGATACCACCGATCACTTGTTTGTCGAGTGCATGAATGCAATAGAACAGGAACAATTCATGAACATAGTAGATGTTAAAATGGAAATAATGCTTCATTTCATTAATATCAAATAATAGAAATATGCTTATAGGCATAATGGAAATAAAATAGCTAGGGTGCTGGTAGCGAATCTCTGAAAAGAGATGTGATGGCTATAGACCTCTGAACTGAGTTACAATGAGGCTCGAGGGCCTATTTATTATTGAGAAACAATGGAGAATTCAAAAATTCCAAAAGCCTAACCCTAGGAGATGAAGCGCCAAGACTATGGGCCCTGTTTGGGTAAATTGGTGGTTCAACTTCCGGGGGACGTAACTTTGGCATCCGATCTCCGTTTGACGCGCTCCATAGCTCGTTAGAAAAATTTGTCTGAGAATTACAATTTTTTAATGAGCAACATCGGACCATGGACCCATGTTGCTCTCCGTTTTCCCAAAAAATGTCGTTTAGGGCCTTAAAACGGCTCCGGAAGTTCAGGACCCAAAAAACTGCTGAAAATAGTAAGTTTTGTTGCAACTTGAAAATTGAAAGAACTGATGGTGGGGGTTCAAATTGAATAGGTGGGTGGCCACTAATATCCACCTGGATCATTAAGGCCCCAAAATGGCTTCGAGAGTGGAGGACCCAAAAGCCTGCTAAAAATAGTAAGTTGTGCTGAATGTGAAAAGCTGCAAGAATTGATGGTGCTAGTCCAAATGGAATAGGTGGGTGGCCACCGATATCCACCTGGATCACACCCCTATCTATTTCAGAGAGCTAATTCAAAGAAGAGGTAGACTGATTTGCGCTGTGAGGGCAAGGGAAAATTTTCCCATCCATATGTACATTCTACTCTTGACGTTGATGTCTCATTACATGGAGGCATTCCACCCGGGAGGCCACCAGATCTAGAGTTGGTAATAGAAATATTTCCATTTGGTTCACCACTCTTAGGTTCTAGAGAGGTGAAGGCTTTGGAGGAGTCTAGTACAGCGCAGAGATTTTGGGATAGACTCAAGGAGGAGGGAGACATTCTCCCATTTTAAGCATTACCCACTCTCACTACATATACTGCGCTGATAGAAGTTACTGCAGTGATGGAGGATGGCACCTTCATGGTGTGAGGGAGATGCTCCATGGATTTGGAGAAATAGAGGGTACCTCATTTGAGGAAGAAATCCTCCATACATTGGAGTAGATGGAGGCCACTCATGTTTACATTGGCCAAGATCAGGGGATTATTTTTGGATGGGAGCTTCTCATGGGAGGCTAACTTCCAAAGATCACTACTTCTATTTGAGCATTAGCAGCTACATGATGGGCATGGCAACATTTTGGAGGATGAATTTGGCATAGGGGATGTCAAAGGACAAGACAACAACATGTGGAGAGCTTCACATTCCAGATCATTAGCGCTGTCTCTTGGGAGGATTGATCCATATTGGAGGTCTCAACTTCTAGTAGAGTACTCCAAGGATCTTAGTGCTTGCATGATTCTTGATGACCTAGATGGAGATGACAGATATATGGTGGATGATGTGGTCATTTATTCTTATGGAATATTCTTCTTGACTAGAGCTTCTGAGCTCAAGGAGAAGCTTCTACATGTAGCACATGAGGACTTCCTTTCCATGCACTTTGATGCATATCTTTCTTTGGTAGAGGAGTTCATTTGGGAGGGAATCCAGCATGATATATTTCAACATATGGGGAGATGCATAGCCCAGATGGTGATAGAGAGGGTGTCACAACCACTTCCCTACTAATTGAGAGTGAGGGAAAGTTTTTAGTTGAGCCATTTTAGCTCAAGGACCAAAGTACATGGTAGAGAAGGTACAATTCTTCATCATGATTTGCACTTCTTTGAGTAGCATGTTGTATTAAGGAGGGACTTTCCTTCTTATACATTATATTATGATCTACTTGAGGCCAAGTGTAGCATTGAGATTGGCTATCCTATTGGTGGTTTGTGGGGGAAGCCACATGATTCTTGGTGTGCACCATTGACACCATGTTGTATATTCATGATTCCATCTTATGGGATGACTGTGGCAGCAAACAAGTGGCTAGGAGAGCACTTTTTATTACTTGTTTTGATGTAGGCAAGGGATGCACTGCGCTGGTTCCATGTGGGGAATTATGATCCACTCTCCGGTTGTCATATGGTAGCTTGTTTTCATTGGGTTTTTCTTCCATGTATTGATAATATTCTTATGTTCATGGGGAGATTTGTTTGGAGAGTGCTAGATGAGTTGGATATGCCCATTGGGAGTATGATTCTCCCTACTTTACATGTTGTATGTTTCTTGAGAAACAATGGGCAAACCATGATTGCCACATCACACCTCTTGTCCTCATATGGGAGGAGCCATTTGAAGAACTTAAGTTCTTGGAGGAGGCACTTCATGGCTGATTTATTTTGTGGGGTAACTTGGGCCATTCTTGGAGGCCATGAAATTTCAGCCCAAGATCAGCAACAACCCCATACTTACCATAAATGGAGAGAGAAATAGCTTGGATGGAAAAATCTGATCTCTCCATGCAGCCCCAACACATTGCATAAACCAGGGGGTTTATGGTTTCTTTGATGAGCTACCTAGGATGGCTCTTTTCATTTGGATGATAGCATGGGTGTGAGAGTCACTCATTGGGAATGAGATTCCCCATGTTTGTCATTAATCCTGCCTTGAGGAGGCCATTGGATAGCAAGGAGGTTTCCACTTACACCTTCCACCTTTCTATGATGTGAGCCATGTGGTTTTGCATACTTGGGGGGAGACATTGGAGGGCATATTTATTGCAGATTATCTTGAGCAGTGGTGGGGAATATTGATGAAGAGGCCACAAGAGGAGGATGGGAGGAATTTTTCTCTCCTTATGCAGTTGCTTGAAGAAAAGCAACATTTTTGGAGGGGAGGATTGTAATATTCCAAAAATTTAGCCTTCAAGCTAAATGGAGTATTATAGTTGTTTTATCACTAGGTAGGTGAATATGGGTGGGGAGGCCCATAAGTCTCTTGAGTAGCAATAAAAACACTTCAAGTGTAAAAGGAGACCTTTGTAGCAGCTAAATAAAGCTCCTCCATGTGTGAACAGGGTTTGGATCATGTTGATTTAGTCAACTTTGACCAAGTCAACAACGCTGTTAAGGAGGAGTGGAGGTTAATTAGAGAATAACGCAGTTTTGGAGGGAGATGGATCTCATGAAGGAAATGACCTAATTGAGTGGGGCCAACGACATGCAAGCTCAAATTATACTTAAGGAAGAGGATGGAAACCATTTGGGATTATGTTTTGAGATTATTATTTTGATATTGGTCTGCTTAGACTATTGCTTCCTCTTGTTGTTTAGCAGGGTTGCTGCGTTGTTTAGCATCGAGTGTTCCCAAGCGGGAATCCCACCTCTTCCCTTGAGAGGCCTCTTGGGATATTATTTCACTGTATTTCTCCACATATAGGCTTGAGGCCAAGCATAAGTCTTCAACTACAACTTTATTTCTGCAGAGAATAGTGTTGTGTTGCAGGGTGTTGCAGTGGAGGATTGATAACACCACTTCCGGGTCTGTTTCTCAGTAGAGGGAGCTTTCCTTCTCTTGAGAGATAAACTAGGTGGATTTCTAGGCTCAATTAACATCTTGGAACTTGGCCAAAGTATTCCTCATCTCCTATAGTGCATTCCCTTGCAGGAACTGCGTCATTTTTCGTAGAGTTGTAGCAGCAGGGTTTAAGCCCTTGTTCTTGAGCTAGTTTCCTAGGGAAAGGGCCAACCCTTCTCCCAGAAGCTAGAGGAAGGGATTCTCATCCCTCTATTGTATTATTCAGCCATATGTATGTAATTTTTTAATAATACTATGCTATTTTAGAGCTAAATATTCAGATCTACTCTTTTGTACTCAAGCTTTCAAGGAACCGTTGTCGGGTTACCTCTATAATGTATTAAGGAGGTCAGATCTCTATTTTCTTATAATATTGTTCAATAAAGCTCCAGATATATGATTTTATAACATAATGTTGTATAAAACCTCACAGAATAACGCTATCATGTTCTTCATAAATTCTGCATAGCTTAAGTCATGGGGTTTGGGCATTTTAAGCCATCTTGAGGCTGGGAGATCTGTTTAACTTAGTAAAAGGGATTTTTTTTTGATACCCTTTTATATATGAGGGCCATAATATATACGCTAAGGAATCTAAGTGTTATTTTCCCTTTTTACAGCATAATTCTCTGGGAATAATGTTTTTATGGTCTATATTGCTGCATTTCCCCCATTTGGGATGATATAGAGGAACTTATTTTTGCTGTTGTTACATTCATTTGATGGATATGTGTCCCTCTGATATTTTATGAGGTGATTTATCATTGTTATTTCCAGAATTGTGTTCATGTATTGCTACATCCCCATTTTGGGATATTACATCCTAAATTAGCCATGAGCTAGTTGGAATATTAAATTTTGTTTTGCTACTTTGTTTAATGAATAAGAGGAAAATGGAGGTCCATAATTCTCCTTTATAATGAATAAATCAATTCCAATGTGAAAGAGATAGATCTTGGCAGCTTAATTGAGCACCCTTAGGTGTGAAAAGGGGCTAGAACACCTTGCTTTAGGTCAACGTAAAATCAACAACGATGTCATGGAGGAGTGGTCATCAATGAGAGACAACACAATTTAAGATGGAGATGCTTTGCATGGAAGTAGTGCTATTATTGGATAGGGCTTAGGGTTTTCAAGCTCATACCTTATTTAAGGAAGAGGATGGTAGCCATTGTTGATTATCGATGTTGATGTATATTATATTTCTGAATATATGGTCTGTTTAGACATATATATTTCTCTTACTGTTTAGATGAGATTGAGTGTTGTTTAGCACTGGGTATTCCTGATCGAGAATCCCACCTCCTCCATTGAGAAGCTCTTGGATGAGTCTTGTACTACATTGTCCACTATCAGGCTTAAGGCCAAGCTTCTTCTTTCATCTACAGCGTAGATTCTATTGAGGATTTGGTTGCTTTTCAGGTTGCAGCAAGTGGAGGCTATATATAGGTCATTTCACTTCTCATTCTCAGTGGAGGAGGCTTCCTTTCCATTGGGAGGACAATATTGAAGGCCTTTGCGCATATTTTCAGATCTTGGCATCAGGCCAACTGGTTATTTATCCCTACAGCACATTTTTCTTCCAGATCTGCGTTATTTATATAGGAGGAGTTGCAGGGTGGCTTAACACACCATCTGGAGAGCTGATTTTCTAGTGAATGGGATCTGAATTTCACTTAGAGGATATATTAAAGGAGGCTATTGTATTGATCATATAAGATCAACAACACTTTCCATATCTGTATTTTGCAATATATTTGTAGCCTTAGGGCCTAGATCTACATCTTGTATATGGTGTTTTACTGAAAACCCTTAAGGGGTTCTTCAAAGGAGGTTGTATAGTTCTTAAATCTATGATAGATCTATCTTTTGAGCCACATATCAGCCCTATATCTGATGTATAGTGATTTACTGTAGCAGAGCTAAGAAAACAATGCTATAAGGGTCTTTCTACTTTTATATATAGTTGCAACACCTATTTTTGAGGGATTTTGTCCATTGGAGGCTTGTAATTTCTTTTTATTTATCTTATGGCCCATTTCTTATGCATATTTTTTTGCTGTTATAACATATGAAAGGTCTCCATATTGTCCTCTTGCTTTTATATGATTATTTACACTATTTTTCCAACATTTTGCACTATATTCCTACTTTTCCCATTTGGGAATATTACAGTGGTATCAAAGCATAATCTTGGCACAACCTATGCATCTTGAAAAGCCAATATGTCATCTAAAGAAGGAGATCCTCTTACTTATAGAGAGAAGAGGTATCATAGAAGAAGACATCGGAAGTGTGATTATACAAATGATAAATAAAACAAGGTTAAAACGCCATTATCAGGAGGAATGAAAAGGAAGGAGTTCTCAAGACTTCTTTTCCAAACTATTCAGGGCATTAACAAAGACATCATAGAAATGAAGGTTGAAATAAAGGCATTAACAAAGACATATTTTCACATTATGGGTGTAGGAATTCAGCTACACCATCAGATCTACAAGAGAAGAGAAGAGAATAAGCAGAAGGAGAAACACCAAAGGAGGAGACTCTTGGTGACTATCTCCAAGAATATGAATCTCAGTCTACAAGATTCAAGGAGCATCTAAGCTTCCAAGGGTATTGTAAAATCAAAGAAGATAGAAGACCCAACAACTACAATAGAAGAAGAGGGTGCATGCAGCACACTTTGGGTAGATTCTTTCTACCTACTTTTGTTGGGTCACCCAAGAGCACAGCCAAGGCTTGGGTAAAGAAGCTACACACATATTTACAACTGCATCAAGTTTCCAAAAAATAATCCATTAGAGTAGTAGCACTGCATCTTGAAGGTAAGGCTTATGCCTGGTGGTTATTTGAATCTTCTTCATTGAAAAATTTAAATATATCTACTTATGCAAAGTTCACTAGGAGGTTAGTGAAAATATTTGATTTGAAACAATATGAAACCTTCTTGGGAGAGAAAAACAAACCCAAGAAATTAGAACCTTTGCATGAGTTGGAAGGACCCATGAAACCAAATCCATTTCATAACATTGTTGAGGGGGTCAGAGATCTGCAACATATTTTTCCAAGGGAAAAAGCCCCACATCAACAAGAACTTTCTTCTCAAGAAGAATAAATGAGGATTCCCCTTTCAAAAGGATATCAAGACAAAGGATCTCTTAATGATGAGGTATTATCCATTGATGAGGAGAAGGAAGAGGAAGAGCTGGAAAGATCCTCCAGAGTTGTGACCGCAGGAGGGGATCTACTTCTATTTGGAGTTGGATATGAGGCAATTGCTTCAACTAAAGGAGCTCTTGCATCTTTGCAAGAAGTTCCAAAGGATTTTACATATGAAGATCATGAGAAAAATGTGTCTATGTTGATAGGAAATAAGACAAAACAATGGAGGAAGTGTGTTCGAACATTGAATGCAATATTTGGGACACACACTATGATAGATCATTCCTTTGTGATCAAGAATGTTGCACCAAGGAAATGTTGGGTGTACATGGGTTGACTACATTTGAAGAAGACACCGTATACTATAAGATCTTGCAGGAGGTTAATGCACAAAAGCAGGAGGATGATTTGCGTAGTGAAAGAACGGACAAATAAGTCCATTCACATATACAACTTGCTCTAAGCCTTGATGTTTCATTACATGGAGGAATTCCACCAAGGAGATCCCCTGATTGGGAAATGAACAAAGAGTTCTCTCAACATGGTGCAACATTGATATATTTGGCTCATGAAGGAGCATTGGGGGGGCATGATACAACGCTGGGAGTCTTGGATAGACTCAAGCAGAAGGGGGACATTATCCCAACATCTTCATCACCCACTCTCATTTCAGATTCTGCGCTGTGGGAGGAGAAGCAAGGGAAGGATAGCTACCTTCCAGCATATACCTTTGGCATGAGATATGTCAAGGATAAGGGTAGCCATATGACATATATTCTTTATGATAGATCACCGGTGCTGTCACTATGGAAGATTGATCCATATTGGAAATCCCATCTATTGGTGGATTATTCAAAGGATCTTTTCATATGCATGATACTTGATGACCAGCTACATGAGGAGGGCTATTTAGTCCAAGATGAAGTCATCTACTATCATGGTAGGATATTCTTATCTAGATCCTCCAAGCTCAAGGAGAAGTTACTACAAAGGGCACATGAAGAATTCCTTTTCAGCCATACTTATTCTATGAAAGCTTTCAACACTATCATGGAGTACTACACTTGGTAAGGCTTTGAAAAGGAATTATATCAGCATTTTCAGAGATGCATGAACCATGTGGAGATGGGAGAGATAAATAACTCAATGAAGGAGTTATCACAACTACCTCTTTCCTCTTTTGTAATGAGAGGGGATCTATCGATGGACCACTCCCTTTGTATGAACATAATTTTTGATAAATAATATTCTCATGTACACAATGTTTCATTTGATGACTATTTGCATTCCTTTACCATGTATATGCAGGCCATAGCTCCAAGGAGGAGAATTATTCCATATAAACTTCATGGCCAACTTTGGGCCATAAACATTTCTAAAAATGGCCACTCTCTAGGAGGATATAGGGAGATGTTGTATCATTGTGGGTGCACTCCAAAGGCACCAAACATATCTCACATTTTCAACCAGGGTAAGAAGACTTGGGCAGAAAGTAAGTGGTGGGGGGAAAACTTACCACATAATTTTTTGAGGCAGTTAGGAGATACACTATGCTGGTTCCACATATGGGACTATGATCCACCTCCATTGTTGCATTATGTTGTTTACATGTATTGGGTTTGGCTCCCTTAATTTTATGATGTGCTTATTCTTTTTATGGGAATAATTGGAGAGAGGATGGAAGGATTGGATTTTCCCTTTGGGAGAGGGATTCTCCATGGTTCCTATGTTTCATATTTCTGAGAGAACATTGGACCATCCATGATTCCTACATTGGGTCTCTTGTTTCCTTATGGGATGATCCATTTGGGTAACTTGAGAACTTGGGAGGTGCCTCTCAAGAGTAGATGGGAGGAGTGTTTCTATGAATTACCACTCTGGAGGGTGATTCATTTTATATGGATGATAGCTTGGAGATTGGAGCTCCATATGGGAATAAAGGTTCCCCCACATTTTTCAGTTTTGTCCTTGCAGTTGCTTGGGGACAAGCAACACTTGGGAGGGGAGGATTGTAATATTCCTAAATTAGCCATGAGCTAGTTGGAATATTAAATTTTGTTTTGCTGCTTTGTTTAATGAATAAGAGGACAATGGAGGTCCATAATTATCCTTAATAATGAATAAATCAATGCCAATGTGAAAGAGATATATATTGGCAACTTAATTGAGCACCCTTAGGTGTGAAAAGCGGCTGGAACACCTTGAGTGGGTCAACTTTGACCAAATCAACAACGCTGTCATGGAGGAGTGGTCATTAATGAGAGACAACATAGTTTTAGATGGAGATTATTTGCATGGACGCAGTGATATTATTGGATGGGGCTTATGGTTTGCAAGCTCATATCTTATTTAATGAAGAGGATGGCAGTCATTGTTCATTATGGATGTTGATGTATATGATATTTCTGAATATATGGTATGTTTAGACATATATATTTCTCTTGTTGTTTAGTTGAGATTGAGTTTTGTTTAGCACTGGGTATTCCTGATCAGGAATCCCACCTCTTCCATTGAGAAGCTCTTAGAGGAGTCTTGTACTACATTTTCCACTATCAGGCTTAAAGCCAAGCTTCTTCTTTCATCTACAACGTAGGTCCTGCTGAGGGTTTGGTTGTTTTGCAGGTTGCAGCAAGTGGAGGCTATATCTAGGTCATTCCATTGCTCATTTTCAGTGGAGGAGGCTTCCTTTCCATTGGGAGGATGATATTGAAGGCCTTTGTGCATATTTTCAAATCTTGGCATCAGGCCAACTGGTTATTTATCCCTATAGCGCAATTTTCTTCCAGATCTGCGTTATTTCTGAAGGAGGAGTTGCAGGGTGGCTTAGCATACCATTTGGAGAGATGATTTTCTAATGAAGGGGATCTACCTTTCACTTAGAGGATCTATTGGAGGAGGCTATTGTATTGATCATATCAGATCAACCACACTTTCCATATCTTTATTTTTCAGTAGATTTGCAGCCTTAGGGCCTAGATCTACATCTTGTATATGGTATTTTTCTAAAAACCCTTAAGGGGTTATTCAAAGGAGGTTGTTTTGTGCTCATATATGTAATAGATCTATCTTTTGAGGCACATATCAGCCCTAGATATGATGTATAATCATTTTCTATAGCAGAGCTAATAAAATAGCGCTGTAAGGGTCTTCCTGCTTTTATATATATTTGCAGCACCTCTTTTTGAGGGATTTTGTCCATTGGAGGCTTGTAATTTCTTGTTATGTATCTTATGGCCCATTTATTATGCATATTTTGCTGTTGTTATAACATATGAAAGGTCTCCATATTGGCCTCTTGCTTTTATATGATGATTTACACTATTGTTCTAGCATTTTGCACTATATTCCTGCTTTTCCCATTTGGGAATATTACATAGAGGGACAATGGACTGTGGATTTAGGGATTTTATTCATGGGAATAGCTTCATAGAACAAATCTATTAATTATACAAGCACTAATTGATGGAGTTGAAGGAACGCTTGTTGAAGAAGAAATTGAAGCTGACAAAATGAACAAAATTATGAAAGATCTTCAAAAGAAATATGACCTAGAATCTTGTGGTCAAGTGCAGGTACCCTACATTGGCACTTCTTCAGCAGAAACTCTACAGCAGACATTACAGGAAAGCAGTTCACCAGTGGCAGCAGAACCAAAAGGAAAAGGAAAGGAACTTGAAATCCAGGTCATTGAAACTTTGGTCATGGCAGAGAAACCACAAACTTCCAAAGCACCTGAACAATCACAGGTTTCTCCCACTCAGGTAAATCATCCACAAGTTCCAGAGTTACAAACTCCATCAAATGTGGAAATAGGAAAGAAAAGGCAAGTTCCAGATACCACACCTCCTAAAGAGCCTTCAGGAATACATCAAGCTAAAAAACATAAATCAGATCCACTTCCAGATGTGGATATCATAGATGAAGTGTTTGATGATGGGAGGGAAGACAGTCAACTAACTGGCACAGTTAGTGAAACAAACACAAGCTAGAAAGGGAAGGCTTTACAAAAGCAATTGAGTACAGAAGTATCCTCTTTCAAGCCACCTAAAACAGATACAGGGGATATTAAAAGAACTTTCATCAACATAAAAGCCAAGAATGATCCATTAAGGATGAAAGTATATGACCAATATCTGAAGATGGCTCCCCATAATCAAGAAAGGTTAATGTCAGCATTTGACCTTTCACAAGGCAAAATGCTGATGAGCCACTTCAAGTCAAAGGTGCCAAAGCCCATGTCAGCAGCTGATTACATTAAAAAAAAATTTGAGGTTATGGCAAAGGACATTCATCCTCTGGACCAGATAGAGCTACACAGACAAACTGGGGAAATGGTCTATTCCACTCTTACCAATAAAGCCATGGCAGCCATACCGCTGTAAGATTCTTTGAATAACACAACTGCACAATTGCAAATTGAGAGGGCCTCTTCTCAGGCCAAAGATAATAGAATAAAGTCTCTAGAAGACATAATCATTGGCTTGGGTCACAACCCCAAAGACATTAAAAGTATTGAGGCATTAATAAAGAAGAAAGATGATGACATAGCTGCACTGAGAAAGCAGCTAAAATTGCCAGCCTCAAGGCACCCTCAGACCCAAGAAGTTCTAAAGGGGAATTCACAGGAAGAAATAATGGAGTTTCTCCTAAATATGACTGAGCGACTAAGTGAAACTGAGAAGGAATTAGAACAAGCCTTACAGGAAAAGGAAGTTATCAAGCAGGCATCTGCCACAGAAGCTGCTACAACCACAGGTACTTCAACAGCAGGTCAGCAAACACAGCCATCTCAGGTAAACACTTCTGGTTTGAGTTCTGATGAACTAATAAAACAAATGGAAAGTTTACAACTAAGGGTCACGGAACTTCAAACCACAAAATTGCAATTAGTAAAATTGGAGGAAAAATATGATACATCTAAGAAGACAGTTGCTGATAACACCAGGGAAATAAAAAGGTTAGAAAAATTGGTTCAGGCTTTGGAAAAATATCTTTCATTAGAAAAGCCTTTAAAGGAAATAAATGAAATTCTTTGGGGTAGTATCATTGAGTTAATAAATGGTATTTGGCCCTCTGTTCAAGCAATTTTTGAACAAAATGATTTGGTTAAAATAGCTCAAGAAGAAATAAACAGAACCAGAAATGAATTAAGAGGCAGGCCTGAGCAGGCCAATCAGCTCATTCAATTTTTGAACACCCGGACAAAGCAACAACTTGCAGTATTAGGGATTGAGGACAGGACCGGCACAGTTTTGGAAATAAAGAGAGTTTTCATAAAAATAACTTTCATGCAGAATTTAGAAAGGAAGTGCTCAGACATTTTGATTGATATCAATATTTTCAGGGAGAAATTTCAAGCTTTGTTGGACAATGGATTACCAAGTCCTATGCTCTCAGAAGATCAAATAATGGACTTAGAAGCCTATGTAAAGAAAATAAATACTCATGCTCAAAACACAGCTGCTTGTTCTACCAGTTTGCCAGAATCGACATTACCAACAGGGAGAAGTATCTATGATAGAGTGAGGAATTTATTTCATCTGGAACATGAAATAAAGTATCTGTTTCCTAATGAGCCCACCTTTTACAAACTCACAGAAGCAGATGAGACATTGAGGAAACTCAAAAGGACTATGATACCAGATAATCAATGGTGGAATAAATTATTGGAAATTCTATAAAATCTACCTTCAGGATAAGAATTTTATCTTTACTATCAGATAAAGGATAAAAATGAGTACAGATGAAAGAGTATCAGTTACACAGGTTACATATTATCCGTAAAAGACAAAGAGTATCAAGCAAGGCAAGAAGTTACTCCAAAAGACAGCAACGAGCCTTTTTTCAGCACTTACCTCCAGCACATCCATAAAGAAAGGAAACAGCACATCAGCAGTTACTTATTATGCTATCTACGAGACCATTTGTCTCTTGTTTACTTGTAAATTACTCCTTAGTCATCCCAAATTATGGGCTAGGATAGTGTGAGATATTTTCAATTATTTTGTGTATAAATAAACCCTCAAAGAGAGTATTGAGGGTGGATTCTATTACTCTGCTGTAACATTGAGATTTTCGGAATAAAAGCATCTTGGAGAAATTTATTCGTGGCTTACTGGATGACGATTTGATGCTCAGGATTTTTTGCAGGATTCATGTGTTGGACTGCAGTTCAATAAGTCTTTCTACCCTTTGTTTTAAGTTCTATATTAGTTTATAATATCATTATGTCCATTTCTGAACAATTTACATAAAGGATTGAATTAGAATTTACTTAATTGTACTCTGATTTCAGATGTGATTGTTCTTAATGTTTTCCTCTAAATTAGTTATAAGCATGAATTCTTAAATGCTCTTGCTTTGCTAATTTAAACATTTTTGATTACTATAGCAAAGAATTCTTCATTGCTCTTTGTTTGTAGTCATCTCATTTCTTTCTTTTGAACATGGTGAAAGATTCTTAGCTGCCTTTCATCCCTTCAAAATCATCCCATCCACTTTAAATTTTTAAGGATTGTTCTCTGTCTAGCTACCTTGCCCTGTAAAACCATCTTGTGTGTAGAATAGAAATCCAGTAAAGCCATCCTTTGACTCCATAGCCCAATGGACTGAAAACTTTCAACCTTGCCCTTAGTTTGTGGATTCCACCATTTTTCAAACAAAATCTTGGATCTATAACTAGCCTAAAACCTTCTAAGAACAAAGATAAATCATAAAGAGAGAGCCCTCTCTGGATGCAGATTGGCTAGATTCTGCATCTGAAGGTTGGTTTGTGGTTACCTCGGGTATACTTTCCTGTTCCACAACTTCAAGGAAAACCTGAGTGATAACATAGTGGCGACCATACTGGGGATCTGAATCATTTTTATTTGTTAGTATTGTTCAAATATAAGCTATAGAGAGAGTCTGAAGATCAGCCAGGTAGCCTTTGAAATTGCTTTTTCTCTGCAATTGCAAAAGTAAATAAAAGCTGCTTCAGTCTATCTCTGATTTAGCTTATATACTGAACTTTAGTTTCAAAATTTTCAATCAGATTCTCTAGTTTAACAGATCTTTGAGAAAATTTTAATCATACATCATTATTTCTTGAAGAATTTGTAGAAGTTGTATTTATTCTTTCAATTAAAATCAAAAATCCAAAAAACACATAGTCTAGGAAAACTGGCTTCAGAAAGGATTCGACATACTAGGTCAAACCCCGACCCCAATCCACCACCAATATTTGAAAATCCAAATCTGATTCCTAGGATTCTTAGAAGACAAGGAAGTCAAGAAAGTTCTGAAAGAGGAAGTCAAGAGAGTTCAGGAAGTTCTAGGCCACTTTCTAGATCTGCATCCTGTCTCGTGAAAATCATATATATTGATGAAATTCCTTTTGATGCACGATTTGAAACATCTTTATTTGTGAATTTTTCTGAAACCGAATTATCCAGATTAGTTCCAGATCCATTTTTCTTTGAAGATTTGCAATACAGATTTGTTTCACATCATCTTGACAGACAATTACAGAACTCTATTCAATCTGAACAAACCTTTGAAGAAAATTCAAACATCTCTGTAATTACTGAAGCATCTTCAAGTTCAGTTACTTTTTCTCAAGCTTTTCAAACACCTGTCACCCCTTCTACTCCTCCATCTCCTCCTGCCAGACCATCAACTCCTATTACCCCACTTTATCTTCCAATGGCCAATCGATATGCCCCTTTGCAGTTACCAGCCAACCCTCCTGCTTTGCCCCAAGATTACCAGAGTAAGATCACACCTTTCGATGGATCAGGTACTTACACAGCACAACAACACACCAAAAGGATGACTGATTACTTTGAGTTCTATGAGATTGATACTGATAATGTCAGAATGAGAATTTTCGTTCAGAGTCTTACTGGAGAAGTTAGGACATGGTTTAGGGCCCTTACTCCAAATACTATTGCTGATTTACCAGCTTTATATAGGGCATTTTTGAACCGATGGGAGAAGAAGAAAGATCCTCTTCAAATCCTGTCAGAGTTCGAAAAATTAAGAAGAAGACCTAACGAAACAGTACAAGATTACATCATTAGATTCAATGAAGCATATAACGCAGTTCCTCAAAACCTAAGACCCCCACCTGACTCTGTATTGGTTAAATTTCCAGATGGTTTTGACTCTGATATTGCTTATTCACTTAGGGAAAGAGCTCCCCAAACATTAGAGGAAATGCAAAGCATAGTGGTGAGTGTAGAAGCAAATCTGATAGAAAAACGAGCCAGAGCAAGAGCATAAAGAAGAATGCCTCTGAATGAAGAACCTTCAGCTTTTGAAAAGAAGCTGGATGCAATCATTAAAGGTATGGAAAGATTAGGAGACAGAGTGGAGACCATTGAAAGAAAGTCTTCCAGTGATAATCAGAATGTTGCAAGAAACCCAAACTTTAGGAGAAATCTGAATCAAAATATTGGAAAGAATGTCCCTGATCAAAATATTAGGCCACCTTTCCAAGAAAACTTTGTTGAAGGTTCAACTTCCGAAGAACCTACAGAAGATGTAGAAATAAACAATGTAACAGATGACAAGAATGAACCAGAAGTCTTCCTATCCCAAGATGATCAAGAGAATCACATTCTTGAAACATTCCAAACTCATTCAGGTGAGACTTTTGATTTTAAGGAAGGCTATGACACATCAATTTATGAGGTCCATAAACAGTATAATTTGAGAAGTAGAAGGATTGATGTGCCAGAGAATAGCAAACAGAAAAATGCAAAACAAAATGTCAAAGGTAAAGGAAACATTCCCCCTGTACAAAACATTCCCCAAGTACAAATTCTGTCTAGGATAACTCCCAACCCTTCAAATCTAATAATTGAAGATGTCTCTGACAACCAACCAAACAATAAACAGCAATCTGATACTTTTCCTCCTATGGGAAATGTAGAAGAAACAGTAGAAGTTAGTTCAGATACCCCTTCAAAACAAAATCTCATTCATGAAAAAGAGAAAAATGTTGAAGACCCAAAAAATAGAGAAAACCCAACTGTGCAAAACACTAAAACTCAAACAGAAAAACCTTTCAATCTAGAAGCTGAAATAGGAAAACTAAAGATAGATGTTCCTTTATCAGAATTGGCTAAACATGATGTCTATAGAAGTCAGATTACAAAGTCCCTAAACATTAACATTACTGGATTGGATGATTCAGTAAATATTCTTGATGATCAACCCAAACTTCTTTTTGGCCCCGAGGTAAATGGCAAACCAGAAAATGGAGGAACTCCTCCATTTTATGTAAGCCTGAATGTCCATGACAAGATACTCCATAATGCAATGATCGATTCTAGAGCATCTCACAATCTGATGCCAAAAGCAGTAATGGAAAGATTGAATCTAGGTATTACCAGACCGTACAAAGATCTGTTTTCATTTGATTCTAGTCAGGTAAAATGTTTAGGTTTGATTAAAGATTTGTGTGTTACTTTAGTTCAGTACCCTGCTAAATCTGTTTTGATGGATATAGTAGTGGCTGATATCCCTCCTAAATATGGCATGTTATTGTCTAGATCCTGGGGTGCTAAGCTTGGAGGATCTATTCAACTCGACATGTCATATGCCACTATCTCAGTATTTGGTCAACCCAAAAGATTATATAGAGAAACATTGATGAAGTACTTGGTGAGTAGCCATGAGAAGCCTGAAAAATTCCCTGTCTATTCAGTCCACTCTGATATGGATTCTTTTATCCTTTACAATGCTGAAATGGACCTTCCAACTGAACTAGAAGCACCTGAAAAGAAAACCACAAACAAGACTACTGTTAAAATTGAAGAGATTTCTGAAGACAAAGAAACACCAGATGACAAAGAAAAACCAGAAGAAACTAAACAACTAGCTCCTGTCAAGAAACATTTTAAAACAATTGATGAGGATTATGAACATGAAATTCTATGGCATTTAGAGTTTGATGGCTCAGTAAACAAATTAGGAGCAGGAGCTGGAATTTGGTTACATAATGTGGAAAACAATCATGCTGAGGGTCATGCTTATAGGTTGAATTTCAAATGCACTAACAACATGGCAGAGTACGAAGCTCTTTTGTTAGGGCTTAAACATGCCAAGAAGTTAGGAGCTATTAGGGTATCAATCATAGGAGACTCCGAGCTAATTATTCAACAGATTAAAGGAGAATGTTCAACAAAAGACATGAGACTGAAACAATACAGAGAAATAGTTGTGGAAATTCTCAACACATTTCTACAAGCTCAACTTGCCAAGATCCCCAGGAAACAAAATTTGCATGCCCACAGCCTTGCAATGTTTGCTAGTACATGTAAGTTACCATTTGATCCTAATCATCAATTTTCAGCTGAGATTAGGCACAGGCCTGCAATACCAGACAATCTTCTGAATTGGCAAGTATTTGTGAATAACAATCAAATCAATAGTTTTTTGACACTTCAGAATGAGTTTTCTAACTGTAATATAGATGAAGACATAACTATTGATGAATTTGTTCAAGAAAAAGAACAAAAAATAGATATTTCAATAGAAAATGCAATTCATATGCTGCATCCAACCACATTCACTGAAAAAGACATGCAGAATTTGAAACACATGGAATATGATGAGATCATAGAAGATGAGACAGAAATCATCAATTTAAAAGATAATCATTTGCCCAAAGGATTAACTCCTTTGGAAGATCTGTTTGACTCAAATGATATTCCATTTAGACCTAAAATGGAACCTGTGAAGGCTGATATGGAAGAATGCAACTTAGGAACCCCAGAAAATCCCAAAATGGTTAAGTTGTCCAAATCTCTTCCTAAAGATCAAAGGGTTAAATATGTTGAACTATTGAAATAATTCCAGGATGTTTTTGCCTGGAGTTATGAAGATCTCAAATCTTATGATACATCCATCATTCAACACACTATACCTTTGAAACCAGATCAGAAACCTTTTAAACAAAAGCTTAGAAGAATAAATCCTATTTTATTACCCTCAATTGAAAAGGAAATCAAAAGGATGTTTGAAGCAGGGATTATAGCTCCTATCAGATTCTCAGAATGGGTTTCTAACCTGGTACCAACAAGAAAGAAGACAGGAGAAATTAGACTGTGTGTTGACTTAAGAAATTTGAATAAATTTTCTTTAAAAGATAACTACCCTTTACCAAAAATGGACCACATTCTGCAAAGGGTAGTAGGATCTTCGAGAATATTACTACTGGATGGATTTTCAGGGTACAACCAGATTCTGGTTCATCCTGATGATCAGGATAAAACGACATTCACTACACCATGGGGTACGTTTAAATATGTCAAAATGCCATTTGGGCTCAAGAATGCAGGAGCTACATTTCAAAGAGCAATGGACATTGCTTTTGCTAAAGAGATACATGATTTTTTGGTTATTTACCTAGATGATTTAACTGTTTTTTCTAAAACAGATCAAGAACATTTAGATCATTTAAGGCAAGTATTTATAAAGTGCAAAAAATATGGGATTTCTTTAAACCCTAAAAAGTCATTGTTTGGTTTGGAAGAAGGAAAACTTTTAGGTCATATTATTTCTAAAGATGGCATTAGGATTGATCCAGAAAGAATTCAAGCAATTTTGCAGATACCTCACCCCAGAAACATAAAAGAGTTGCAAGCATTCATAGGAAAGATTAATTTCTTGAGAAGATTTATTTCTAGTTTAGCTGAGTTACTTAGATTACTAACTAACATGTTGAGGAAAGATTCAAGCATTGACTGGACTGTAGAAGCCAAACAATCTTTCGAAGAAATTAAAATGGCTTTAACAAGAACACCAGTTCTGACCAGTCCTAAATTTGATAGAGATTTTATTATTTTTTCATTTGCTTCTGAACACACTGTCGCAACTGTTTTACTTCAGAAAGATGATCAAGGGTGTGAAAAGCCCATAGCATTTTTTAGCAAAGCACTGAGGGATGCATCTTTGAAATACAATATTATGGAAAAACAGGCTTTTGCATTGGTAAAATCAATTAAAGATTTCAGAGTTTACATATTATATTCTCATGTGATAGCTTATGTGCCTAATGCAGTAGTTAAAGATATTTTGACTCAAGATGGCATTGAAGGTAAACGAGGTAAGTGGATAGCTACCATTTTAGAATATGATATTGAGATTAAGCCAACAAAACTCATAAAAGGCCAAGGCTTAGCCCAACTCATGACGGAAACCAATTGCCAAGCCTTAGATATTAACGAACTGGACAACGAACAGGAGATGGCGACTCCCAAGATCAGTCAAACCTTTTTAGATTCACCCTGGTACACTGATATTATTCATGTTTTATTAAACCTGCAAGCTCCTCCAGGGTTGTCCAGAACCAAGAGAAGATTTTTGAAAATGACATCTTTGAAATATTGTATTTTAGATGGCACTTTATTTTGGAAAAATCATGAAGGAATCTTGTTGAATTGTCTATTAAAAGATGAAGCTGATAAAGTTCTTAATGAATTTCATGCAGGTGATTATGGAGGACATCTCTACTGGAAATCTACTGCAGACAAAATTTTAAGGGCTGGGTTTTATTGGCCAACCTTATTTTCTGATGTTAAGAAATTTGTAACATCTTGTCATAAATGTCAGATATTTGAAGGTAAAAGAAAGTTGTTACCTTTGCCTTTAAAACCAATTTCCACAGAAAGACCTTTTCAACAATGGGGGTTAGATTTTATTGGAGAAATTCATCCCCCTTCTTTAGGGCAACACAGATGGATTTTAACTGCCACAGACTACTTCACAAAATGGATTGAAGCCATCCCATGCAGACAGGCCAATGATTCTGTAATCATAGGGTTTTTAGAAACAAACATACTTTCAAGATTTGGATGTCCAGAAAAGATTATAACAGATAATGCTGCTGCATTTAAATCAAAGAAAATGATTAGTTTCTGCCATAAATATCATATTACTTTAGGCCATTCAACAGCCTATTACCCCCAGGGTAATGGACTAGCATAATCCTCCAATAAAAGCCTGATTAATGTCATTAAGAAATTGTTGGAAGAAAACAAAAAGAATTGGCACAAGAAACTGACCAATGCATTGTGGGCAGACAGACTTACAACAAAGAAATCAATTGGGACTAGTCCATATGAATTAGTTTATGGCCTTGAAGCAAGATTCCCATCATCTTTAGGAATTCTTGTTATGAAATTACTTCAGGAGGCTCAAGTGGAGCCAAATGACATTCAAAGAAGAATTAATCAAACAATCCACCTGCAACAAACCAGGGAAGAGGTATACCAAAGATCACAAGTCTTGCAGGAAAAGTTAAAGAAAATGTTTGATAAAGGGACTAAATCAGAAGATTTTCAACTAGGTGATAAAGTCCTAAGATGGGATTCAAGAAGAGAAGAAAAAGGAAAACATGGGAAATTTGATTTCTTATGGAAAGGGCTTTATATCATTCATGCCTTGCAAGGAAACAACACATACTTTTTGAAAGATGTGGACAATTCAGAAGTGGAAGAAGGACCAGTCAATGGTCGAATGCTCAAGCATTATTTTGATCCCATTTACTAGAATGTTTTGATTTTTCTAACTTGTACATAATATATCCTTTTTTTTTTTTAATGCAGTTTGGATTGGATGGTGACTTCTTGAAGTTGAAGCCCGAAGTGAAGGCCCTAAGCTTCAAAAGTTTCACTATCATATGTAAAATAAAAGCTACCAGGAGAAGGAGATTACATAATTCAGTTTGAAGACATGTTTAGGCATCTGACCTGCTGTTCTTGACTTTTCACAAGGAAAATCCATCCCCAAGTGGAGCCAATGTTAGACTCCTATACCAATAGGTTTCATTTTTCATGATTGTCTTGATTGAACTATGGAATATGTTCAAACCTTCTTTCTTGAGCAAAGGTGTTCCATATTCTTGAAAAACCAAAAAATCAAATAATTTAAAAAATGTAAAGAGGGTATACGCTAAAAGAAAAATCAAAGGGTAAGAAAAATAAAATGGTCAAAAAAGTGAAAGAAATGAACCCCAAACAAAAAATAGACCAAGGAAAGTGTGCAAATCCAAATGCCACTACTATTTCATTTTGTAATAAAGCAATTGTGTGCAGCTTGTCAAACTTTTGCCACAATTTATGAAGAGTCAAACCGTTTAAACTTGAATCATTCATGTTTCAATTTCATGTTGTAGAATAGAGAATAAATATCTGACCAAACAGTTTAATCTTGGCAGATAAGTAGATAGGTAGAGTTAATAAAAGGTGCTCAACAGTTTAATCTGAGCCCTTGGATGTAATAAGGGTAGAATTAGATAGATTTTCCTTGTAAAAAGAAAAGATTGAAAAGGGTTTGCAAGTCTAAATGCACCCTAATAAAGAAGAGAAAATGGTAGTGTTAAGTAAATAGGGTAGGTAGATGGTGCTGCAAAGTGTTATCTGATGAATGATGCTACTACATGTTTTGATCCTTTACCTTCATCACAAATACTGAAGCAGGAAATACAGTGGAAAATCACAGAAAGCAAAGTCAAAATCATTAACTTCCCTCATCACTTTTTCCCTAAAGTTTTACTAATTTCCCAAAAAGTGCTAAGGTATTTGGAGATCAAAAGGGGCTCAAGGCATTTCCTTGACTTCTGGAGGGACCGGACCCTCGGCCTAATGATCAAAAAGACTTAAGTACTTGAGATAATTCATCATTATAATCATTCACTTTTAACTTTTTCCTAAGTAAAATCCAATTTTACTTAGGGAAATCATGCAAAATTCCATAAAAACCCTCAAGATAACTTGCTATTCTAAGTTTAAGTGTTGAAGATAAGATATTGCAATTTACTTCAGAAGTTATCACTTTCTTAGATGTGCAAAATATTTTGATTTTCCTTGTCCCTTTGTCATATTAATGTTTAACTCTATTTACTAAATCCCTAATGAAATGCCCTATCCTAAGTATATAACTCCTTTTTTATAAATACCCCAAAAACCCCTCTATTATAAAGTTTAACCAAAGTAATTACTTCCCCGTGCATTAACATAAAAACCCACTATACGCCCTTTGGTTAAATTTATCATTATACCATAAACCCGCCCCTATGGTAAGTTAATTACATTTGTTAAATTACCATATAATAAAATAAAAAACATATATACGAAAAATAAACTTTAAGCATACGATATATATGTTTAAACCCAAAAATATAAATAAAACCCGAAGTTTTGTTTTTAAACCAAAACCTTGGAAAAATCCCATGCCAACGTGGCTCATCCACCTGGCATCCCACCCGACATTTTAACTTCAATACCCGCGCCCAACAAAACCCCGCCACGACTTCGTTTTCCGTTATATGATGGGATTAATTAGTTATCTGAACTAATTAATAGCCTTCCACTCACCAATCAAAAGCCTCCCGGGGTGATTAGATTAAACTTTAATTGTTTTAAAAACCCGACGGGCCCACACCTTAATTCTCCGCTTATTCCCCGTCATTGCAACCGTCCGATCACTCTTCCAAAGATCAACGCTTCCTATCAATCCCGCTACCCATCCCTTGTCAGCATTTTAACCAGCGGGGGATTGGTGGTATTTGACTAGTCACCCGTCCACGCGTCAATAACTTTGTGGAATCGCTGCCCTCGCGGTTAATACCGCCTTTGCTCATAAGCGGTGCGGGGACTTACCACTTACCGCCGGGCCCCTCCACTATACGTCAGCCCGTACATTGATGACGTCACTCCTCGAAAAACTAAAAAACCCTTTTAACTTGTAAATAAAGCTAATTTTCATGTTTTTTCCGTTATTTTCGTTTTTAAACGCGACTGTGCTCTCTGCTACGGTTTTCGAATTTTCATTGAAATCCACTGTTCCATTCAATTTCGCTCCATAAATCCGCCAGACCTGCGTTCAAGCATCCTCCTGCTACCGCCTGTTACCTGTTAAGAACCAGCTTTCTTCCAAAAATAGGTATTTATCCTATTCCGCCCCGAAACTGCAAGTAAAACTCTGTTTTCTTTGTTTTTCGCTGAATTAGTGATTAAAACTCATCACTGAGATCTTCCCCAGAGGTTTTAAAACTGTGCAATTGCTCCCTGAACCTACAATTGTGCCAATTTCCTTCAGTAAGATCAAAATCACGCCTGGCCTGTGAAGAAAACCAGAAACCTCCGTTTTGAATCCACAAGAACCAAAATGGAGGCCCCGACAGCTTTGAATATAACTCCACTGAATGCCCCTCACCGTGAATTGGAATATTTACCTTTGGTAGATAAATATTTCCAGATTAAAGACTTGCATTTTGATGAAAGTCCCCTTCTGAGTTATTGTCGCTGCAGAGACGAATACTCAAAGGGGCAAGATCTTATTGGGTTGTGGGAATCCAATCTCCCAAGGTATCTCATCCCTTCAGTCATTTTTTTCCCAGAAATCATCCACTATTGCCATTCAAATTATGATCCCACTCAAAGGGCTGTAATAGCTCCTGATCAGAGTGTTCTGTTTCCCATTACTCCCCAGGCTATCAATGCAATGCTACACTTTGAACCAGACCAAGAACTAGCACCGTTGTCTATGGAAGAATTGATTGAGAAGACTAGGCAATTAACTCCAGAAAAGCTAAAATCCATGTGCCAGAATTTCATGTTGCCTGAACACCAACCTAAGGGACCTCCTCCCTATGGTTTTTATTATTTCAATCAATTGGGAAGACTCATCCTCAATATGATATCTTTTGTCTTGGGCTTCAACACCAGTGAATATGTTGATGAGATAACCTTGGTTTTGCTATCCATTTTTACTCCTGGGAAACCTCCTGAGATTAAATATGACTTTGCCTCCTTCATAGCCAACAAGATCCATGATCAGTTCATGAGGTTAGATGATGAAAAAGTTTTTAAATATTCCTCAGTCATCTATCATCTCATTATCTACTATCAGTCAGAAAGGTTCCCTTTCCCTGTTCAAAAACTTGATGCCAAGGGAAACCCAAGGCCAGTTATATTTTGGTCTCCCATAATTCATTCTTATGAGTCTCCCTATTCCTATTATGAGTATATAGATCTTTTTGTATATCCTGCAACTACATTGTTGACAGGGATTCCTCCCCCAAGACTCAGTAATGAAATAAGGAAGACCTTGCAACTCTCAAGGACTTATAAAGTTGGAGATTGGTATTTATACCAAAACCATACAGTCATCAGAATTTATGGATGTGAATTACATCCATTCAAGTTACCAAGATATGTGCCCATGAGGATTTTTGCCTTGGAATATTTCAGGCAAATGAATAATTCAGATGTGATCCATTTTTGTAGTGTGAAGAAGAAAGCTCAATTAAGGATCAAAAGTCAATTAGGTCCTTTCATCTACAACTCTAGGGAGGCCGAGAGAGAGGCAGAAAATATATTACAAAGCAAGTTCCAAAGAACTTTTCGTTGGGTTCCTTATGACCCATTTGGATTCATTTGTGAAAAGAGATTAAAGAATAAATCATCCCCTTATATACACCACAAGATTCCTGAACTAGAACAATATGCCAATCAAGATGAATGGGTTGAAGGAACGCTTGTTGAAGAAGAAAGTGAAGCTGACAAAATGAACAAAATTATGAAAGATCTTCAAAAGAAATATGACCTAGAATCTTGTGGTCAAGTGCAGGTACCCTACATTGGCACTTCTTCAGCAGCAACTCTACAGCAGACATTACAGGAAAGCAGTTCACCAGTGGCAGCAGAACCAAAAGGAAAAGGAAAGGAACTTGAAATCCAGGTCATTGAAACTTTGGTCATGGCAGAGAAACCACAAACTTCCAAAGCACCTGAAAAATCACAGGTTTCTCCCACTCAGGTAAATCATCCACAAGTTCCAAAATTACAAACTCCATCAAATGTGGAAATAGGAAAGAAAAGGCAAGTTCCAGATACCACACCTCCTAAAGAGTCCTCAGGAATACATCAAGCCAAAAAACATAAATCAGATCCACTTCCAGATGTGGAAATCATAGATGAAGTGTTTGATGATGGAAGGGAAGACAGTCAACTAACTGGCACAGTTAGTGAAACAAACACAGGACATAAAGGAAAAGCTTTACAAAAGCAATTGAGTACTGAGGTATCCTCTTTCAGACCACCAAAAACAGATACATGGGATATTAAAAGAACCTTCATTAATATTAAAGCAAAGAATGATCCATTAAAAATGAAGGTATATGATCAATATATGAAAATGGCTCCCCATAATCAAGAAAGGCTAATGTCAGCATTTGACATGTCACAAGGCAAAATGATAATGAGCCACTTCAAGTCAAAGGTGCCAAAACCCATTACTGCAGCTGACTACATCAGAACAAATTTTGAAGTTCTGGCGAAGGAATTTCATCCTCTGGACCAGATAGAGCTACACAGACAAACTGGGGAAATGGTCTATTCCACTCTTACCAATAAAGCCATGGCAGCTCTAACACTGCAAGATTCTTTGAATAAAACAAGTGCCCAATTGAAAATTGAGAAGGCCTCTTCTCAGGCCAAAGATAATAGAATAAAATCTCTAGAAGACATAATCATTGGCTTGGGTCACAACCCCAAAGACATTAAAATTATTGAGGCATTAATAAAGAAGAAAGATGATGACATAGCTGCACTGAGAAAGCAGCTAAAATTGCCAGCCTCAAGGCACCCTCAGACCCAAGAAGTTCTAAAAGGGAATTCACAGGAAGAAATAATGGAGTTGCTCCTAAATATGACTGAGCGACTAAGTGAAACGGAGAAGGAATTGGAACAAGCTTTGCAGGAACAGGAAACTATCAGGCAGACATCAACCACAGGTACTACAACAATAGGTCAGCAAACACAGCCATCCCAGGTAAACACTTCTGGTTTGAGTTCTGATGAATTAATAAAACAAATGGAAAGTCTACAACTAAGGGTCACAGAACTTCAAACCACGAAATTGCAATTAGTAAAATTGGAGGAGAAATATGATACATCTAAGAAGACAGTTGCTGATAACACCAGGGAAATAAAAAGGTTAGAAAAATTGGTTCAGGCTTTGGAAAAAGATCTTTCATTAGAAAAGCCTTTAAAGGAAATAAATGAAATTCTTTGGGGTAGTATCATTGAGTTAATAAAGGGTATTTGGCCCTATGTTCAAGCAATTTTTGAACAAAATGATTTGGTTAAAATAGCTCAAGAAGAAATAAACAGAACCAGAAATGAATTAAGAGGCAGGCCTGAGCAAGCCAATCAGCTCATTCAATTTTTGAACACCCTGACAAAACAACAACTTGCAGTATTAGGGATTGAAGACAGGACCGGCACAGTTTTGGAAATAAAGAGAGTTTTCATCAAAAGAACTTTCATGCAGAATTTAGAAAGGAAGTGCTCAGACATTTTGATTGATATCAATATTTTCAGAGAGAAATTTCAAGCTTTGTTGGACAGTGGGTTACCAAGTCCTATGCTCTCAGAGGATCAAATAATGGACTTGGAAACCTATGTAAAGAAAATAAATACTCATGCTCAAAATACAGCTGCTTGTTCTACCAGTTTGCCAGAATCGACATTACCAACAGGGAGAAGTATCTATGATAGAGTGAGGAATTTATTTCATCTGGAACATGAAATAAAGTATCTATTTGCTAATGAGCCCACCTTTTACAAACTCACAGAAGCAGATGAGACATTGAGAAAACTCAAAAGGACTATGATACCAGACGATTCATGGTGGAAAGACTTATTGGAAATTCTATAAAATTTATTTTCAGGATGAGAATTTTATCTTTACTATCAGGTAAATGATAAAAATGAGTACAGATGAAAGAGTATCAGTTACACAGGTTAAAGAGTATCCGTAAAGACAAAGAGTATCAAACAAGCAAAGAAATTACTCCAGAAGACAGCAACAAACCCTTTTTCAGCACTTGCCTCCAGCACATCCATAAAGAAAGGAAACAGCACATCAGCAGTTACTTATTATGCTATCTACGAGACCATTTGTCTCCTGTTTACTTGTAAAGTACTCCTTAGTCATCCCAAATTATGGGCTAGGATTGTGTGAGATATTTTCAATTATTTTGTGTATAAATAAACCCTCAAAGAGAGTATTGAGAGTGGATTCTATTACTCTGCTGTAACATTGAGATTTTCGGAATAAAAGCATTTTGGAGAAATTTATTCGTGGCTTACTGGATGACGATTTAAAGCACTGGACTTGTTGCAGGATTCATGTGTTGGACTACAGTTCAATAAGTCCTTCTACCCTTTGTCTGAAGTTCTATATTAGTTTATAATATCATTATGTCCATTTCTGAATAATTTACATAAAGGATTGAATCAGAATTTACTTAATTGTACTCTGATTTCAGATGTGATTGTTCTTAATGTTTTCCTCTAAATTGGTTATAAGCATGAATTCTTAAATGCTCTTGCTTTGCTAATTTAAACATTTTTGATTACTATAATAAAGAATTCCTCATTGCTCTTTGTTTGTAGTCATCTCATTTCTTTCTTTTGAACATGGTGAAAGATTCTTAGCTGCCTTTCATCCCTTCAAAATCATCCCATCCACTCTAAATTTTTAAGGATTGTTCTCTGTCTAGCTATCTTGCCCTGTAAAGCCATCTTGTGCGTAGAATAGAAATCCAGTAAAGCCATCCTTTGACTCCATAGCCCAATGGAATGAAAAAATTTCAACCTTGCCCTTAGTTTGTGGATTCCACCATTTTTCAAACAAACTCTTGGATCTATAACTAGCCTAAAACCTTCTAAGAACAAAGATAAATCATAAAGAGAGAGCCCTATCTGGATGTAGATTGGCTAGATTCTGCATCTGAAGGTTGGTTTGTGGTTACCTCGGGTATACTTTCCTTTTCCACAACTTCAAGGAAAACCTGAGTGATAACATAGTGGCGACCATACTGGGGATCTGAATCATTTTTATTTGTTAGTATTGTTCAAATATAAGCTATAGACAGAGTCTGAAGATCAGCCAGGTAGCCTTTGAAATTTCTTTTGCTCTGCAATTGCAAAAGTAAATAAAAGCTGCTTTAGTCTATCTCTGATTTAGCTTATATACTGAACTTTAGTTTCAAAATTTTCAATCAGATTCTCTAGTTTAACAGATCTTTGAGAAAATCTTAATCATACATCATTATTTCTTGAAGAATTTGTAGAAGTTGTATTTATTCTTTCAATTAAAATAAAAAATCCAAAAATCACCTAGTCTAGGAAAACTGGCTTCAGAAAGGATTCGACATACTAGGTCAAACCCTGACCCCAATCCACCACCAATATTTGAAAATCCAAATCTGATTCCTAGGATTCTTAGAAGACAAGGAAATCAAGAAAGTTCTGAAAGAGGAAGTCAAGAGAGTTCAGGAAGTTCTAGGCCACTTTCTAGATCTGCATCCTGTCCTGTGAAAATTATATATATTGATGACATCCCTTTTGATGCTCGATTTGAAACATCCTTGTTTGTGAATTTCTCTGAGACTGAATTATCCAGATTAGTTCCAGATCCATTGTTCTTTGAAGATTTGCAATATAGATTTGTTTCACATCATCTTGACAGACAATTACAGAACTCTATTCAATCTGAACAAACCTTTGAAGAAAGTTCAAACATCTCTGTGATTACTGAAGCATCTCCAAGCTCAGTTACCTTTTCTCAAGCTTTTCAAATTAGTCGTGTAGATTTATTTCAAATAATGAATTGACCATAAAGAATACTTTTTCTCCTTATTTTTCGAGCTTTGTTAAAAATGAAAAAGGATTTGTAGCGCACATTTATCTCTTTTTTGAGCTTCAATAACAACGAAAAAGGAACCCCTGGAGTCTTCTTTCAGCTCTTTTCAGACTCCGATAATGTGAAAAGATTTCCTAGCACTTGTCTTTTCGAACTCGTAAAAGTAAGAATCGACATCTACTTAGTATAAGTTTAACCCTTTTCTAGACTGAAATAGATTATTTATGAAAAAGGAATACCTTGGTTAAACATGACCAAAGAGGTTCTCTCAAATATTATTTTACACTTTTTCGGATCTGAGTGAAAAATTTATGAAAAATTACTTATGGAGTTTTCTTTCATCCACTTTTTCAAACTCTCTAAATATGAAAAAGAATTAGGTTGTCACCGTCGTTAATCTCGTTAAAACATAAAATAGCGACGAGCTTGTCGATCGTGGAAAGAATTGAGTTTCATTCATCGCTAGACTCATTAAATTATTAAATAGAGATACTTTATTTTCTTGAAGGGTTGAATTATAGATCAAGAAAATGTTATCCTCTTGAAGCTTGTTAAAAAATAAAGAGGTACTGGTCGACAAATGACCAGGGAAAATTTGGGAAAAGTGAGCAAAATTTCTTTATGGTATCAAGTCGCTCTTGAACATGACACTTCCTTCACTCCATGTCCGTGACTGTTTGGGTTGGGTAATCTTATTGATGGTTCATTCATACCTATGGTTCATCATACCTTCACTTTGGTTTTGGGTCAATGCTGCCAACTCATCACAGTGTCGCTGATATGTTCAAGAGAAGTCATCCAGTGAATAAACTCATCCTTTTGCAATACTCATAAACCTTTATTCTCATGACCATCATCCCTGAAAATTTCTATATCAAGTCATACCCTTGTCTCTGAAATAAGTAACTCTCGTTTCGCAATAAGGTGGCTTCCTGTCGATGACAAATCATCATCCAGGAAGTTCATTTAGAAACATCAGATTCCATTACCATGAGGCTTGTTATAGCATCGACAAGATCCTCGCTTCCAAACTTTTGACCGAAAGATTTTGTTTGGCGTTCGACATCAAATCATCTATTCACGCCTTAAGAAATGTACTGTAGTACCTTGAGGGACATTGACATCAATGGTGGTTCTCTCATGTTTGTTAATAGCTCACATCATTAGCTTGTAATCAAACGATGTCTTTCCATGTTCGATGACAAATCATATATTCGCATGGCTAGACTTGTACCCGAATGATCGAGTGAACAAGATAAGAAGATCCCAGATCTAGTTTCAGCCATCCAAGCTATGATTTCAGGATTTTTGTACACATCATTTGTATGGTGACCTTACATAAATATTGTCATCCGAACATGGGCCTATATCTATAGGCATGTCTGCATTGGGCAACATTCTAATGTCGACAACTTTTTGAATTATGTACATGTTATTAGATTTTTTATGTGTTAAACATGGGAATGCCTACCCTCAACAATTATGATCAAGAGGATATATCATGATGTAATGTATTGTAAGATTGATGCAGGTCACCACTCCGCTTCATCTCCAACTCATCACAGTGTAAAGAATATCAATCAAAATTTTGTTGTTATTATTCTAACTTGATGCTTTAGGGGGAAACTGTTATAGGTCAATTTGGGAATCATTCCTAATGAACTGGTTAACTAGGCATCATCTCCAGGACCAATGTATAGGGTCTATCATCCCCTAACATTTCAACTGCTATATGCCCTAAGACAAAGAACAAGACAGATCAATCAAGGACTTTCATCTGCAAAGGTTTCCAAAGTTTCAAGTTTATAATATATCATATGAGAGCTCATAAACACTTCCTATAAAGGGACTAAGTGCATTGCATATGCAGGTAGCCCCATGCAAGGCTGATCTGCAAAGCACTTCCCAACATCTATGGGTGCATTGGTCACATTGGGAGCGAAATTCTCATTGTTCCAGAATCTCCACTTGGCCCGTGCCTTCTAGAAGAGTTTACATGTGTCAAACTTCGAATCCATGTGGCCATTTGACATCTACAAGATTGGGAACATGTCTTGCCTATTATTGGAAAGTCATTGATTGTAAAACTACCTCAGCCTCTCTATCAATTGAGTGCAGATCTTAGTGTTTGAGAAGGAAGAATTTGTGTAGAGAAATGCTGGTGGATTTTTCATTGAGGAGATTGATTTGAGTGACAATTTGATCGAGATATCTACATTGTGATTAGGTTGGGATGCTGTTGGAGATGGTGACACTAAATCAGTCATTTGGTTGTAACCTCCCCTTCTATCATTAATAAAGAATACAACTTACTTTTCCCTATATGCATCTGTATTGGCTTTGATTTTCCATATTGCAAGATCTTAGTTGATGTATATGGTCTATGCTTTACTGATTTAGCAAACTAACTTGAATAGAGATCTGTATTATTGCTATCTTTTGTTGTTTAGTGTTCATTCTTATAGGAAATGTTTTGCACAACCGCCTGGAATTTGAAGCTACAATGGAAGTGACATAAGGAATCATTTGGAAGTGCTTGGATTCCAAGTAAGCACCTAATCCATTCTGTGTGTCTGTTCTTAGTTAGGAAAAGTAGTCGTATAGTCTTTAACCTGTTGTTCTAGATTAGCACCTATCTAGGGAAGCATGTTTTATCCGTAATTCATAATTCTGTCCAACAGATAGGTTTTCCAATATATATCTACACTTCCCAACAATGACAGCACTGGTAATGTATCAAAAAAAATTTCTGTCATGTTGCTGATCTCCCCCTTGACATCTCTCATGCCAAAGGTGTAGGTTGGAATGCCATTCCTTCCATTGTTCTCCTCCCACAGCGTAAAACCAGAAATGAGAGTGGCTGATGATGATAAGGGAAGAAGATTTCCCTCCACCTTGAGCTTACCCAAGAATCCCAGTGCTGTAGCTTTGCCTTCTAGTGCTCTAATCCATCCTAGATCTAAGCTTGGAGCATCATGTTGTGAGGTCTTCCTCACAAAATCTGAATCAGGTGGCCTCCCAGGTGGTTTTCCACTAGATAAGAGTGTCCCATGCAGAAAGCTCATGAACATGATAGATGGGACTGTAAGGTCCTTGCTTCCACTGCACAAATCCATCTCTGATTTCTATGTGGAAGTGGTATGTGAGGGGTATGTATACATACATTTTATTATTTGAGATTCACCACTCTTCTTGTCCACCCATTCCATTTGTAGAGCCTCCCAATTAGTGGTGACTTTCCCCAATGTAATCAACCATTGAACACCCAAAATCACATTGGTATCCAGTATGTCAACCACAAATAAGTGATCAACCAAAGTGTAAGTTCCCATGGTGACTGAAAGTGATGGAACGTAATGCATGCATTGCATTGTTCTATCTCCTGGGACCAAAATAGAGAATCCCTCAAAAGTATCAATGGGTATTTCCCTCCTTTCTACAATATGGACATCAATGAAGTTGTGGGTGGCCCCACTATCAATCATTACATAAACCCTCGGATTCAAGATTGAACCTTGAACTCTTAAGGTCAAGTACTTAGGTATTCCTCTCCAGGATGCAAGAGTCCCTCAAATAGGAGCAAATGCTCCATTCCCATCTCCTGATGGTTTTGGATATCCTCCAGCAGTGTCAGCGCTGTGACCTCTTCTTGGTTCATCTTCTTCTTCCTCCTCAATATCTGAGAAGATCTCTATGTAATGTATTTTTCCAACAGCACATCTATGTCCAGGTGCCCATGATTCTTGGCAAGTGAAGCATAGCTTCTTCTTCCTTATATATCTCCGGACTTCATCATCAAGAGGCTTCTTGTATGAGATCTCCTTTGAAGGAGAAACTTTCTCTTCCTTTACTTTAGAAGGAAAAGAGGGATTGTGTTGAAAGTTTACCTTTGCTTTTGGTAAGGCATCTTGAAGGTCTCTAGCCCTCTCAATAGCATCATGCAAGGTAGTGGGCTTGGTAGACTTTACCAACCCATGAAGAGGTTCATATAAACCATCTATGAACATGTACACCCTTCTTGTTGCAGACAAATCAGGAACCATAACAGATAATCTCAAAAAATCAGAAATGTAAGGCTTTGTATTACCTGATTGTTTCAACTTTGCAAGGCTCATGAATGGTGCCTCTGGATCTCTTCTGTCAAACCGTTCCACTAGCCTTCCAGTGAAATTTGAATAAGTAGTCACATTGGCATGACCCAATGTAGACAAGCCATGGAACCACTAGTCATGTGCTTCACCTTCAAAGTGCAGCATTGCAATCTTGATGGCCTCCATCTCAGGGATCTTGTTCAACTGAAAGTAGATGTCAAGTTTTTCTACCCATTATTTGGCATAACACTTGGATGACCCATCAAAATTGGGTAGAAATAATATGCCCATAGAGTGATGCCGATCATGATTCTGAGTGAATCCACCATCTCTATGCTAATGCCTTGGTCTTCTTTTGTCCTTGAGGTGAAAAAACTCTTGAAAACTTGAGTGATATTTGAATCTCTGATTTTGAGACTCGTATTCTTCAAATTAGTCTTCAAGGGATGCTTTCTCTTGAAACCCTTCATTTCCCACAACAAAAAATGTAGGCATGGTAGAGCATTGGGAAACTTGTGGTTGATGCACTAGTTGATCATTCCAGTGGTGAGACATGCCAGGGCTTTCTCCAAGATGAAATCCCTTAGGAGATTCTTTGATTCTGTACAATATCATGTCTTTGATCTCACTAGCAAGATCTTGCTCGGCTCTCAAAAGGATCTTTGCAAAGTCCTTTCCTTCTTCTTCACTTCCAGATTCAGGGGCTTTACCCTTGTATTTATCATCATTTGTGTAATCAAATTTCTTCTGTCTTCTTCTTAGATACATCTTCTCTCTGTTAGTAAGAGACTTTTCTTCTTTTGAAGACATATTGGCTTACATAGAAAGCACAGTCTATGCCAAGATGATTGCTCTGATACCACTGTAATATTACCAAATGGGAAATGCAACAATTCTAAACAGTTATGCAGAGAAATAACGCAGATAATATAAGTAAGATCACGAGGCCAATATGGAGGCTCTTAAATCACATTTACATCAACAAAATATATTCACAAGAGAGCCCATGAGATGTAAAACAGGAAATAGAAGACTTTTATGGAAGAAAATCATCAAAAAGAGGTGTTGCAACCATGTATTAAGACTGAAAAGAGCTTGACAATGTTATTTTATTGGCTGCAACTACTGTAGATTACACTTCAAATCTAGAGTAGATTTTTGTACAAAAAGTCAGATATATATCAGATCTGTACACTAGATAGGATCTTCTTCAATTCCCCCTTGGGGTTTTTAGAAAATCATGAAGTACAAGGAGTAGATCTGAGATCTAATTCTGCAGATCTGCGGATCATCAACAACCCTCTCATGCTACCATCCTCTTCCTTTTATAAGTTGAGAGCTTGCAAAACCCTAAACCATCTCAATGAAATAGCTCCTTTCACATGAGCCACTTCCAACTAAAACTGCGTTGTGCCTCATTGATGGCCACTCCTCCAGGACAGTGCTATTGATTTGGTCATAGTTGACCCAGTCAAAAGATTTAGCCCCTTTCACACCTAAGGGTGCTTATTTAAATAGCCCATATTTAGCCTTGTTCTCATGTGGCATTGATTTATTTATTGTTTAGGAGTTTTATTGATTCTCCTTTACACATTTATTCATCAAACATAAAAATAAAATAAAATTGAATATTCCCATTAGCTTCAGATGAATTGGGAATATTACAATAAAAATACACCATGTACTATTCAATACATAATCCATTAAATACCGGTGCACTTATGTGAATAAAAACAATGGTATGTTTAATGTATTAAATGCACCGGTCATTTAATTATCAAGCACTGGAATTTTTTTTTAAATAACTTTAAATTATGATGGTGCGATATGGAACGATAAAATCACCGCCATCACGGTAAGAAAGGAAAACATAAAAAATTAAATACAAGGTTTTTTTACTGAACGATGTTATTTGTCATAGGCACACCAATGTGTTATATCAAACATGGTGCACCGGTAAACAAAAACGTTTTTTTTTTTTAATCTAGGGTTTGGATTCAATTCAAAAAATGGTCCCCATGCTTTACATGTAAAATGCCTTATATATAGTAACACAAACCCATTAAATATAAAATTCCTAAAATTAAAATCTCTAATTGTGAAGTGGTAGAGGGAGTTAAACTCGAAGGTGAAATTTTGCAGTCAGATAAGCAAGAAGCAAGGGTTTAAGGTAAGTATTGATTTTTTTTTTTTTGTTTTCTTCTAAATTTTAATTAAATTGAAGTAGGAACAAAGATTGTAAAATTTTTTATTAGTAAAACCAATAGTAAATTTTTTTATATGCAGAATTTTAATTAAATCTAATAGAGATTGCAAAAAAAATTATTAGTAAAATCAACAGTAAAATTTAAACTTTTACTATGCAAGGTTTTGAGTGAATCAACATACCTTTAAAATTATGATCTTTTCAATATTATATTCCAAAGTGTTATGCTGCTTCATAATGCTCCCGGTATGTCTCTCTTGCAAATCTCTCTTTTAATTAAATTTAACAAAAATTGCAAAAAAAATTATCAGTAAAATCAAGAACAAAATTTAAATATTTTACTATGTAGGGTTTTGAGTGAATAAATATACCTTTCAAATTATTATCTTATGAATAGTTATGTTGTTTCAAAGTATTATGCTACTCCACATTGCTTCCAGTATGTCTCTCTTGCAAATATTTCCCTTCAAATTTTGGGAAAATAAATGAAATAGTGAATAATTCCTTACTATTAAAAGACTTTATGAAATTAGATTTTGAAAAATCAATTACCACTCATTTTTCATTTTGAAAAAAAGAAACACATGTTTTTTTCTTTTCGTTTTTCATCTTTCCTGAACATCAATGTGTTTCATAGTAAAATGCATCGGTGTGTTTATGAGTAAAGTGCACCGATCAAGGTAACTTCTTAGTGCACAATTTTTTTCTAACGCACTGTTGAGTAAAATAATTTGCATTAGATTACTAACATAAATTATCAATCTGGGATCCGTAAGACTTGTGAGACATACGTGCACAATATATACTAGAGATCAGTTTATCAAAAACTAAAAACTAAACTAATCTAATCACACCATTCCTAATTTCTATTCCATGGATTGAAACATAAATCCTATGACTAATAATTGAAATGACATCGCTAATCTAAACGAAAGCAAATTCAAAGTATTTGAAAAGAAACTATTGTATGACCAAGTACTCAAGCATCCAATTTCGGAAGAATAACAAAGTCACCTTCTTGGCATGATTTACAAGCAATTGGTTATACTATAGTTTTTAAAATTTCATATAAGAAATCTTATAAATAAGATGTAAAGGAAAACTCAATTTTTGTATAGGTTAAATAATCAAGCATCCAATTTGGAAGTATGACAAAGTCACCTTCTTAGCATGATTTACAAGCATCCAATTATACATTTAATTGAGGATCTAATTTAGGAAAATAGTGTAAAGACATGTAAAGGAAAACCCAATTATTGTATAGGTTAAATACTCAAGAATCCAATTTGGAAGTAGGATAGAGTCATCTTCTTGGCATGATTTACAAGCATCCAATTATACACATAATTGAGTATCTGATCTAGGAAATCAGTGTAAAAACATGTAAAGAAACTAAAAAAATGTGAGCTCTAATGCCTCAAATATAATATAATTGGAAAATATAAGAATCTACTTTCTTGAGATGTTCTAGGAAAGCAAAATATTACACAGTCATTCTAAAATTAATACTAAGAAAGAAAATAAACTTAATCTATGAAAGCAAATAAATCTCACACATTGTAGATGGTTGATCCAAAATTATGAGAGATGGTAAGTCGAGGTGCTCCATCTGTAAGCAAAACCAAGTCAAAGTGAAAGAACACTCATGACTAAGGTGCCACAATCTAATTCTTTATTCAAAGCATGAGCATAAATCAAACTTTACACATGACATGTTAGGAGAAATCTTCCCCCGTTTATACAAAAATTAGGGATATCTACTCAATAAATCTAGATCCCTTAAATATCTACTAGATCCATACTTGTCTCAACCTATCCCTATATTCAAGATACAAATCCTATGACACATCAATATCTCCATGATCTTTCTCCTTGGAATATGGTCCACCTCTTGAGTTGAAATTCGAATTTGATCTTGGGTGGCCAAGTAAGACCCTTTTAGAATCTCCAAAATAGGCCTACACATGTCACAAAACTCACAACACATATATAGATATATGAAACTATGTTAATTTTCTAGTTTTTAATTATAAATTCACTTTAAATACATAAAATAAATAACTTTGGAAAACAAGGATCCTAACCCATATATTTATGAAAATGGTTACTTGATGTAGGGTTTTAGGCTAGATAGTTTTGAAATGAGAGCTGAATGGTTATGAAATAATGGAAATATGTTTGAATATGGAAGACAATTTTGAGACTCAACATACCCCCCAACTGAAGTTGTTGCATGTCCTCATGCAGCTATTGCATTGGTTCATTTGTCCATGAGTTGATATTTTATGAGTTTTGACTTGTATAGATTCTTTCCAAACTTTGCTTCATGATATTTTCTTTTGGTAAAGTATAATACATTTGATTGCAACATTTTTTTTTTGTTGGTTATTCTGTGGCAACCGATTTTTGAGCAATGTTTATTGTGTAACAATGCTTTATTTTCTTTGTTGCATCAAAGTTCATGAAAAAATTTAGAATCAAATACTATAATAACTCATCAATGAACTGATAATTTGCAAAGCATATAATCTTTTGGAATCATACTGCAACAATAGTTGGTTTGGAAGTATATGCGGGTTGGAATGAAATGAAAGTGTATGACATGTGAATATGAAATGATGTCCCTCCTCCCCAAATAAAGATATGACAATGTGAAAAAGGGAGTGACAAATTTTTCCAAAGTTAAAACTTTAGCATTCTAAGGAATTACATGACTAAAAATTAGAAAACCACATACCTTAAATTACCTTAAATGTGGATGAGTTTTGTACACTGAAGAGTGTGGCCGTTTATGTTGTTGGATCATGAAGTATGTAAACAAAGGAATTTGATCCGATTCTTTGTTATATTTGTGCTGATGACAAGATTGGGATCTTTATTTCTGCTGATACAAATTGACTCTTTCTGCAAACTGTTGAAATGATGTAGTCTTCAATCATTACAAAATTCGATGGTACAATTCTAGTCATGCGAATAAATGTGTTGATGTCAAGCATGAAGAGAAGTAATTGGATTACCTGCCATTGATGAATTTTGTTAACCAATGCGAGTCAAACTCACCATTAATGGCAATGAGTACCAAGGTACCTAAGTACATCTTGTGAAGTGCGAATAGATGAGTTGATGTCGAGCCACTTGCAAGATCTAACGATCAAGGGACATTGATGTATTCCCATGATTTTCAGCGAGAGAACTTGTCATTAATGCATACAAGCCTGAAGGTACTAATAAGGACTCTAGTCTTGGACATAGATAATGTGTTGGTGTTGATAGGCCAAGACTTGTTAGAAGAGAGGCCTTAAGGAATCCTCCATCATCTAACGCAAGCATGAAATAATAATTTTGGAAGGACTGTGGTTGAAATTTTTTGCAATGGACCAAATTTTATTTAATAAAATGGAAATGGAAATGGAATAAATTAGCTTTTTAGAGGAGCTTAATGGTTTTATTGTTGGGTTACAGGTTAGTGAAATTAGGGCAGAAAAATATAATGATTGTGACAAAAAAATGAGCAGTGAAGGAAAATGAGACGAGGATTTTATTGAATGACTAAGTAGAAATGAAATAGCGAATGAAAAGGGAAATAAGGTGAATGTTTTATTGACTGAGGAAGCATGGATGCAATGGAGACTCTAGCATCTGAAAGGCTTGAAAGTGTTGGATATGATTTGCATTAGCATGTGCTCATGCATTGATGTTTCTTTCTTTGTTGCTAATCAACTTCTTAAGAAATGTGGTCTTTGAGAGAGACACTGTTTGCTTGTAGTCATTTTTCCTTCCTCTTGGAACTTGCAAAAAAGCCTAGTACTTCTTTTGCAATGGAATGTAAGATTATCAAAAGAGAGAGTTGATCAATCTCTCTGGTTATGATTGTTGGGTATGTGTTATATTCTTTCCACGACTAATCACGTGTGGGGGGGGGGTCACAGGGGGGGCGATAGCTCCCCCTGTACGTTGTGCTGGGCGCAACTTCGGGGGGGGGGGGGGTCGGTCACAGGGTAGCGCCCCAGAATTTTTTTTTGGTCCTTATTTTCTGGTGGGCGGATCCGCCCATGGTTTTTTGCATGGGTTTGCACATGGTTTTGGGGTACGATGGTTTTCAGCCCTTGGTATTTTTTAGATCCGGTCAAGGGAACTATGGTTATGTTCTAATCCAGGGTTAATTGATTGGGGTTTATGTATGCTTTGGCATGTATATATATGTGTTGTAACAATGAAAGGAATATAATGAAAAATAAAGTTGGTTGTCCCGAATTGGGATCCAGGGGAAAATCTCTATGTTTATCTGTTTTATGTTTTATGCTCTAGCTATTGTTTATTTTCTATTTTGTAAGATTTGTTTGCAAATAATTTCTGTACAGGGTTAAAACCTACATTTGGTATCAGAGCAGTTTCGGCTTCAAGGGGACGCCTTTGCTACTGAGGGGTTTTTTTCTCGGGCCTGAGGTAGACCTTGTTCAGTGGGAGATCTGCGGGATCGATTCTTGCAGTGAAAGAAGATGGCGAGCGACGGGAAGATAGAGATCAAGAAATTTAATGGTCAGAGTTTTGATTTGTGGAAGCTCAATATGGAGGATCGATTGGTGGATAAGGACCAGTGGATAATGGTAGATCCAGGTACTAAACCAACGGCAATGTTAGATGAAGACTAGAAGAAACTGGATCGGAAGGAAAAGAGCACAATACGGTTGTGTGTCTTAGATTCGGTATTGTTGAATGTATCTGAAGAAGCTACGGCAAAGACCTTGTGGGACAAGCTAGGGAATTTGTACCAATCTAAGTCTCTGGTGAATAAATTGTTTCTATGGAAAAATATGTATAACATGAGGATGAAGGATGGAGACTCGGTGACAGAGCATCTGAACGCCTTCAATATTGTGGTAAGTCAGCTTTCATCTATTGATATTAAAATCTCAGATGAATATAAGTGCATCAGTTTATTGTGTTCTCTACCAGACTCATCAGACAGTCTGGTTATTGCAATAGGTAGCAATACAACTACCTTGAATTTTGATGACATTGTTTCAGCCTTGCTGTTGGAGGAAATAAGATGGAGAAATATGGAGGGTCAGAATGGAGATGCCTTATATGTACGAGGAAGGTCCCAGAACAGAAACAAGAATAAGGTTTCGAGTGGGAGATCTAAATCTAGAGGGAGATCTAAATCTCTTGGAAAGTTTGTAAAGGTGTGCTGGAAATGAAAAAAGGAAGGGAACTACAAAAAGTACTGCAGATCTAAAGCTCCTAAGAAAGGAAAGGGATCTGATGATGCTCCTTCTGCAGAGGAAAAAGCCACCTCGGATGAAGGTGGGGATGTGTATTTGGCTTCTTCTTTAAATACACATGTAGATCATGAGTCATGGTTGATTGATTCGGGTGCATCCTTTCACTTCACTCCCCATAGGGAGTGGTTCTGCGAGTATGAGAAATATGATGGTGGTGATGTCTTATCAGGTGATGATAGGAAGGCCAGAATCGTCGGATGTGGAAAAGTCAAGCTGAAGCTGCAAGGTGGAATGATTATAACACTTCCTGGTATTCTGCACATTCTTGCATTGGCCAGAAATTTGATTTCTGTAAGCAAGATGCATGATGCAGGTGTAAAAATAGTGTTTGAGAAAGATACCCGTAATATGGTTCGGGGAGCACTGGTATTAATGCGAGGAGTTTGGATTGGAACTCTGTACAAGCTTCAGAGCAACACTATTATTGTTGGGTGCAACAGTTCTGTGGTTCCAGAAAGTGGAGTGGAAAGCCTAACAGTCTTTGGAGAAAAGACCATGCTATGGCATCAAAGGCTTGGACATATTGGAGAGAAGGGCCTTCAGATATTGCATGGAAATGGTATGGTAGAAGGTATGTCTAATAGCTCTCTAGATTTCGATTTCTGTGAACATTGTGTATATGGGAAGCATAATTGGGTGAGTTTTCCCTCTGGTGCTAAGATGGCGAACAAGATATTAGAGCTTGTGCAAAACGATGTGTGTTTGGACCTATGTCGGTTCCATCACTGGGTAAGTATGTGTACTATGTTTCATTCATAGATGAATTCTCAAGGAATACATGGATATATTTCTTGAGGAATAAATCTGAAGTCTTTGACAGATTTAAATAATTTAAGGCTCTGGTGGAAAACCAGACAGAGAAGAAGATAAAGGTGCTGAGGACAGATAATGGTGGGGAGTTTTGCAAGAAGGAATTTGAAGAGTTCTGTAAGAAGTGTGGTATAGCACGGCAGAAGACTACTCCATACAAACCTCAGCAAAATAGAGTTGCAGAAAGAATGAACAGAACGCTGATGGAGAAGGCAAGAAGCATGCTCAGTGGTACTAGGTTAGGACAAGAATTCTGGGCAGAGGCAGTGGAGACTGCATGTTACTTGGTTAACAGATCACCTTCATCAACGTTGGAGGATAAGAATCCACATGAGGTATGGACTAGTAAGAAACCCTCTCTTTCAAATTTGAGGGTATTTGGATGTGATGCATATGTACATGTTCCAAAGGATAAAAGGGCCAAGTTGGATAATAAATCTGAAAGGTGCATCTTTATTGGGTATAAGGATGGTTTAAAGGGTTACAAGCTTTGGAACCCAGAAACAAGGAAGGTTGTGTACAATTGAGATGTGGTGTTTAGAGAGGTGAAAGATGTTGTTAAACATGAAGTTCTACCAAAGGAACTTAAGAAGATAGAGTTTGAGCTAAAGGAGGATGAATCAAACTCTACAACAGAAGAAGACTCAGAAGAGAAAGATCCACAAACTCCATCTGTGAGAAGGTCAGCTCGGGAAAGAAGACAACTCGAAAGGTAGTCCATCTGCTTTCTGTTCAAAATTTTCTTTAAATATAACTGATGATGATCCCAGAACTGTCAGGGAGGCAGTAGATTTAGAGGGTGGAAAACTCTGGAAGGAGGCCATGGTTGATGAAATGGCATCCTTTCATAAAAATGAGGCATGGGATTTGGTAACGTTGCCAGCTAGAAGGAAGCCCATCGGGAGAAAATGGGTGTTTAAGACAAAGATGAATGTAGAAGGCAAGGTGGAGAAATACAAAGCTTGGTTGGTAGAAAAAGGTTATTCCCAGGTGCTGGGAATTGATTTTGGTGATATTTTTTCTCCTGTTGCCAAAGTTACTTCCATTAGATTACTTTTATCTGTTGCTGCTGCATTTGATTTTGAGGTAGAACAGATGGATGTGAAGACAAAATTTCTTCACGGGGATATGGAAGAGTAGATCCACATGAAACAACCTGAAGGCTTTATGGTGAAGGGGAAGAAAGAACTAGTATGCAGGTTAAAGAAGTCTCTGTTTGGGTTAAAACAATCACCAAGGATGTGGTATCAGAAATTTGATACCTACATACGAGGACTTGGCTTCACCAGAAGAAAGGAGGATCACTGTGTTTATTTAAATTAATTGGTGATCGTGTTATTTATTTAGTCTTGTATGTGGATGAAATGTTGTTGATTGGAAATGACAAAGAAATTATCCAAGATTTGAAGACCCAACTGTTCTCCAAATTCGGCATGAAGGATATTGGTGCTGCAAACTATATTTTGGTCATGGAAATTAAGAGAGATCGAGCAAAGAGAAAGCTCTGGTTAAACTAGAGGAAGTATGTCAAGACTATATTGCAGAGGTTCAATATGCAGGATAGTAAACCGGTGAATGTTCCGATTCCTGTAGGTACAAAGTTGTCTGCTGAACCGTTTCCCAAGACACAAGAAGAAGAGGAGGATATGTCCCGTGTTCTATATGCAAGTGGAGTGGGTAGCCTGATGTATGCAATGGTCTGTACTAGACCAGAAATTGCACATGCAGTGGGAGTATTGAGCAGGTTTATGTCAAACCCAGGGAAGGAGCATTGGACAACAGTGAATCGAGTTTTCAGATATTTACGTGGCAATAGTGATTATGGCTTGTGCTACCAGGGAAGACTAGGATTGGAAAGAGTATTGGACATTCGTGGTTTTGTTGATGCAGACTGGGCTGGAGATCTGGACCAAAGAAGATCTACAAGTGGGTATGTGTTTAACCTATTTGGAGGTGCAGTCAGTTGGATGAGTAAAAGACATTTTGTAGTGGCTCTTTCAACTACAGAGGCTGAATACATAGCAACCACTCATGCAAGCAAGGAAGCAGTTTGGTTGTAGAGATTGTGTTCAGGTATGGGGTTGGTGCAGCAAGCTGTAAGGATAGATTGTGATAGCCAAAGTGTAGTTTTCTTGGCTAAGAACCCTGCTTATCATTCAAAGACAAAGCACATTGATGTTCAATATCACTTTGTGAGAGATATGGTTGAGGCTAAAAGGGTGTTGCTAGTAAAGGTGGACACTTTGAAGAATGTTGTAGATGCATTGAAGAAGTCTGTAAGCACTTAGAAGTTCTCTTGGTGTAGAGAAACAATGGGTGTTGCAGAACTGGGCTAATGACTAAGCTCTCCTGTGCCCCCTACGGAAAGAAAACAACAAGTGGGAGAATGTTGGGTATGTGTTATATTCTTTCCATGAATAATCACGCGCGGAGGGGTCACACCTGGGGCGCCTCGTATATCATACTGGGAACAATGTCGCTGGAAGGTTTCCTGTACATTGCGCCGGGAACAACAGCGCGGGCGCTTGTACATTGCGCTGGGAACAATGTCGCGGGGGGGGTCATAGGGGGGATGGTAGCCCCCCCTGTCAGGGTCCAGGGTAGTGCCCCAGAAATTTTTTTGGTCCTTATTTTCCGGTGGGCGGATCCACCCACGGTTTTTTTGCATGAGGTACGATGGTTTTCAGCCCCTGGTATTTTGTAGATCCGGTCAAGGGAACTACGATTATGTTCTAATCTAGGGTTAATGGATTGGGGTTTATGTATGCTTCGACATGTATATATATGTGTTGTAACACTAAAATGAATATAATGAAAAATCAAGCTGGTTGTCCCGAATTGGGATCCAGGGGAAAATCTCTGTGTTTATCTGTTTTATGTTTTATGCTCTCGCTATTGTTTATTTTCTGTTTTGTAAGATTTGTTTGCAGATAATTTCTGTATAGGGTTAAAACCTACAATGACATTTACAGAAAAAAATGAGAATTGGTACAATAAAACAAGTTCACGAAGAAAAACCAAAAGAATTTATACATGTGTCGAAATTAGTGCCTCAAGTTATCTGTTGTGTCTTTTTAGCAATTTCTTCATTTCTTTATTGTTTCAAACTGTGATGATAACTTTCTCATTGTGTAGATATCATCGCGATATTTCCAACAATGCTTGAATCGTTGAAATATGATATTGTATGGGAAAGTTAGGATAATTTTAAATTTTGGTGAAACAGTGAAGTTTCAGCTGTAGAATTGATGTTTAGCTGCAAAATTGCACAACAGCTGCAGAATTGCTCAATTTCTGTAGCTAAAAATCTTGAGCAGAAATTTAAGTATACACAGCTATGCATTTTTCATGATCAGTCCAATCTTTGAATTAATCAGTGCCTCCTCCAGAAAAACGAGCAAATACCCTATTTATTTCATTGATACAAATTATTATTATTATTATTATTTTTTAATTAATTTTTTTAACAGCAAAAGTGAAATTTTAATAATGGCAGTAAAAATGAATTCACTTTATTCTTATAGATTTATTAAATCAAGCGCTCTCATAGTTATTCTTCTTGCATGATACTTGAAAATATAAACATTAGTTCAAATATCAAACTGATTTACTGATTTGAACTCTTGAATCACCTCTTTCAAACTCAAGATATTACCATTATGCCAAATATTTGACATGTGTTATAAAGTGGTGAAGTTAATTTATTGAAGTTTTAAAAATTCAAAAGACAAGCAACAACTGGACTATGAGATCTTCATCTTTATGCAAATCCATATAAACAGTCAGATATTACAATCATATTGCATACACGTTGGAAACATATATTTCTTATTATAAACCACACACGATGTCCTATTTGAACTCATTTTCTTCATGTGAAAAAGGGATCTTTCCAATAGATTTCAACTTGCATACCTCCTTTGAAAGAACATTCTTAATTTCATCATATGTATAAATAAGTGAAGATATTCATGTTTTACAAATTTAGAACACTAACCTCATTTGATGGCCGGAATCCCTCAACAATAGATGTCAGCAAAATGAATAATCCACGAAGAAAATAAATAAATAAATTAAAATTTAAGTGGTGGAGCAATCACCATGGCTGTGTATAGGTGGACCAACATTCGTGAGCTGAATTAAATTGGATTTTTCTTGCCATGTGGATCATTCTACAACAGAATTTTATTCTAATTCTTTCTCTTTGCACTGTGTCGTACTCAAACTCTTCACTGTGCAATTTTTTTTTTTTTTCCTCACGTAGTTTACAAAATGAGGCTCTTAAGAACTGTCAAATTTTCCCAAATGGTTGCGAATTTATGGAAACCGTTTTTTAAGTTACTTAATTCACCCTGTTCCTGAAAAAACCCGTATCTTATATTTTTCAGATTCGTTTTGGTTGGCTTGAAAAACGTGTTTCAAAATGAAATGTGAATACTGCTGCGTTTTTCTGGAAATGCTCTTCTGGTAAAATCAATTTCCGATTTTTCTGCTAGATTTTCTCCCAGAAACCCACCTTTCTATCCGTCAAAGCGATTTGTTAGATTATAAATTTCATTTCTAACTTGTTTTCCACAAAGAACGAATCTACATTGTGAATTATTGTGTGATATGTTGCATTGATCTGCATTGTGAATTCTTGGGTGATCTGCTTCTGATAATGCAGCCTACAAATTTTTATTTGCAGGTTTTCTAAATGACAGAAGCCTTTGGTTCTATTTCACAATAGTTTTCCACATTCGGCTCAAATGGCAAAGACAAATTTCTCATAGGGGCTCCACACAATGAATTAATTTTCAATTCAGCTCCAAGCTTGTAAATCACGGTTCTATGCTCCTTGAAGAAGTGTAGTTGATCTCAATCTGCCTTGCAACTCTCAGATGATGGCGAGAGAGGTATTCCTTTTCACAAACACCACAAACAACAACTTGGTGGTTTTACATGGAATTTCAAAGGCCATTTACATTGGTTGTTTTGTTTTGTTAAGAAATTTTTATTATATATTTATTTATTTATGTTATTTGTTTTTCATATTAAAATGTTTTAGTTTTAAAAAATTATATATGTTACATTTTTAAAATATTAAAAATATACATATATTCTAAAACAAAATAATTTATTAAAATTATTATTATTTTTTTTATTAAAAAAAAAACAACTTATCAATAAAGAAAATGGAAATTGATATATTTTATTTTTTTGTTTTTTATTATTATCTTTTTATTTTTAATTTTAAAGTTTATTGAAAAATCAATTCAAATCAAATCAAATCAAATGATGAAAAAAAAGTTAGTAGAATTGCATTCTGTAGCTAAATAATTTTTTTTTTAGATTTTATGATATACTAATAACAACAAAAAATATTTTTCTAATCCTCCACGTCACACAAAGTGCAGAAGGAGAGCATACTCGAGATTTTGTTTTTATTTTGTTAGCATAGTCAAGATTTTATGAATCAATTCCTATGTAGATTTTACAAAAATACAATGAAAATGATCGAGCTCATACCTTAAATTATCGCTTGTGATCTTAGCTTGTGCTCCTCGTTCTCAATCATTTGCTTTATTGCAAACATTTCCTGCCAAGAGTTAGTAAATGGGTGGTTCTTACTGCACCACAAAACATCAAATTTATCCTAAAAATTACAAAAGATTATTTTTATTTATTAATCGTATTCTACTAAAGAAATGTAACATTCACTTAAGTATAAGAGAATTTCCAATGCATCCATTTACGCAACAATATCATGAGTAAACTCATATGGATATGATCATGAAGATTTGTTGTTGTAATTGGATTTTTATTGTGTTTTTATTTTTTATTTTTTTTGTGAATAGGGGTTTTTTATTTGTGGATGTTTTATTTCATTTCTAAACGAAAATGCAAATAAACTTGAATGAAAACGCCTAAAAAAATAAAAATAAAAATGAAATTGCACAAAAAAATAATTTGAGAATTTGCATGATGAAAAAAATGGAATTGAAAAACGAAATGGAATTCTGATTTAAAAATTTGAAGTAAAACAAAAATTGGAAACAAACAAAAAAATAAATTATATGGCTGATCCCTATGTATGCCTCCCCGAAAACTAATATTCATTAGATTACTAATATAAATGATCAATCCGGGATTCGTAAGATTTGTGAGACATACATGCACAATATATTCTAGGGATCAGTTTATCAAAAACTAAAAACTAAACTAATCTAATCACACCATTCCTAATTTCTATTCCATGGATTGAAACATAAATCCTATGACTAACAATTGAAATGACAATGCTAATCTAAACGAAAGCAAATTCAAAGTATTTGAAAAGAAACTATTGTATGACCAACTACTCAAGCATCCAATTTCGGAAGAATAACAAAGTCACCTTCTTGGCGTGATTTACAAGCAATTGATTATACTTTAGTTTTAAAAATGTAATCTAAGAAATATTTTAAATAACATGTAAAGGAAAACTCAATTACTGTATAGGTTAAAGACTCAAGCATCCAATTTGGAAGTATGACAGAGTCACTTTCTTGAGCATGATTTACAAGCATCCAATTATACATTTAACTGAGGATCTAATTTAGGAAAGCAGTGTAAAGGCATGTAAAGGAAAACTCAATTATTGTATAGGTTAAATACTCAAGCATCCAATTTGGAAGTAGTAAAGAGTCATCTTCTTAGCATGGTTTACAAGCATCCAATTATAAAATAATTGAGGATTTGATCTAGGAAAGCAGTGTAAAAACATGTAAATAAACTAAACAACTGTGAGCTCTAATGCCTCAAACATAATCCAATTGGAAAATAGAAGAATCTACTTTCTTGAGATGTTCTAGGAAAGAAAAATATTACACAGTCATTCTAAAACTAATATTAAGAAATAAAATAAATAAATCTTAATCTATTAAAGAAAATAAATCTCACACATTGTAGATGGCCGATCCAAAAGTATGAGAGATGGTAAGTCGAGATAATCCTTATGTAAGAAAAACCAAGTCAAAGTGAAAGAAAACTCATGAGTAAGGTGCCACAATCTAATTCTTTATTCAAATCTTGAGCATAACTCCAACTTTACACATGACATGTTAGGAGAAAGCTTGCCCTATTTATACAAAAATTAGGGATATATACTTAATAAATGTAGATCCCTTAAATATCTACTAGATCCATACTTGTCTCAACTTATCCCTAAATTCAAGATAAAAATCCTATGACACATCAACATGATCTTTCTCCTTGGAATATGGTCCACCTCCTGAGTTGAAATTCGAATTTTATCTTAGGTGGGAAATTAATACCCTTCTAGAATCTCCAAAATATGCCTACACATGTCACAAAAATCATAACACATATATAGATATATGAAACCATGTTAATTTTCTAGTTTTTAATCATAAATTCACTTTAAATACATAAAATAAAAAACTTTGGAAAACAAGGATCCTAACCCATATATTTATGAAAATGGTTACTTGATGTAGGGTTTTAGACTAGATAGTTATGAAATGAGAGCTGAATGGTTATGCGATAATGGAAATATGTATGAATATGGAAGACAATTTTGAGACTCAACACGCACTGATATGAAATAATTCATTTTTTTTTCGTAATATCGGAAATAAATGTGGTTATTATTTTAACGCATCGGTGCGGTTATTACAGAAATGCATCGGTGCAATTTGTTTTAGAAGAACACTGATATGATAAAGTTATTTATTTATTTATTTTTATTTTTTTTCGAAAACTTGGAAACTAGTGCGGTTATTATATTAACACATCAATGTTTTTATTATTTAAATGCATCAGTGTAGTTAATTTTATAAGAGCACTGATATGCTTTAAAAGTTATATGAATTTTATTTTCACATAAAATGGCATATTCATATCAAATATCCTTTAGGATGCATCCACATGAGTTACAATAGTTCATAGTAAACATTTTCCTCTTAACTTAACTGTATTCTTGAAAAATGGTTTGAAAACTATATTATTGAAATTCATATTGTGGTTATATGGTTCTTGAAATTAATTTCAGGTATGTACACAAAAAATTGTTGTTGATTTTTCTCAAATGGAGGGAGAAAATCTCATAATATCAATTGGTCATTTCTACAATTTCTAGCCTATTCCATATTGATCATAGTACTTCGAGGAGTTCTCCATTTTCATCTCTAGTAAGTTCATATTTTATTTATATTTTGATTATCTAAATGATTTTTTTATCCATGTCAATTTGAATAAAAATGTATCCAAATTTGCAGGATCGTGATTCAAAATTGAGTTTAGATGCAAAAAATATTCCAACATTTCAAAAACGTCAGAAGCTATTATCAACAAAAACATACCTCAAGCAGTTGGGAGATGAAAATGGACAACCACTTCACTCTCCTAATTGTAACATGGAATATTCCAACCGCAATCCTAAGTCAATGATGGTAATAAAATTCTTGTACAATGTAATTTGCACAAACCAATTTCATTGTGCTTAATAACATCATTGATGTACTAATGTTCAATATTTTTTGAAATTAGGATTCTAGTAATGATGAGAGACCCACCTACCATTTTCCAGAGCACTCAACTAAAATTTCAAATTGAGAGAAGGATTCATTAAGAGAAAAAATCAAAGAGGAAGCATACAAAGAATGATTGAATCAACCACCTATTCAATTCCCACTATGTCTAGATTCAAAAATTAGGAATGAATACAAAAATATTAGTTCATAATCAAAAGTTCGCAATGGAGGCAATCAAATAGCTGTTTGTATGGATGATTACTTACAGGATAGGACTTCCATGGATGCAATGTTTTTAGATGCATTCCAGAACGATGAGCTAGGAGATGATGCTCATATAACCAATACTTTATTCGAAAGAATAAAATCCGCTTCCACTTCCCCTCTATTTGGACCTAGCAGCCAGTTGTTATAGGTAAATTTGGGCATCATCCCCCATGACCTAGTCAAACTGGACATCATCCCCAAGACCAATAAAATAGGGTCTATCATCCCCTTGCATTTCAGTTTCTATATGACTTAAGAGAAGAAAAATTCATTCATGGATTCAATTGTGATATTTCCAAGGTTTGAAGTATATGTTATACCACTTATGAACTCACCAACGCTTTCTATAAAGGGACTAAATGCATTGCATAGGTCTCATCCTCCAAAGGGTGTACTGCATTTCACTTCTCGACATTTAAGAGTGCGTTGGTCAATTGGGAGAAAAATTCTCATTGTTCTGGAATCTTCACATGGCCAATGCCTTCTACAAGAGTCCATATGTGTCAAAATTCGAATCTAAGTATCCATATAACACCTCTAAACTTGGGAACATGTATCGCTTATTATTAGAAAGTCATTCATTGAGAAACTACCATCAATTTCCCTATAAATTGAGCATAGATCCTAGTGCTAGGGAAGGAAGAATTTTGGTAAAGAAATGTTGTTGGATTCTCATTTGAGAGAGTGAAAGTACTGATATGTTGCTGGTGTGATGTTGGATGTGAGGAGGCTGGGATGAAGCTAGAGTTGGTGGCAGAAAATCGATCATTGGTTGTAACCTCACCCTTCTACTCTTTAATAAATATTGTTGTTCATTTTACCATATATGTATCTCTCTATGTTTCTATTTATCATGCAATGGATTCTTGAATGATATATATGTTTCACATCTAATCGATTTGAGTGATTAAGATAAGTAGGCATATGTATTTTGAATTCTGTTTGTTGTTCTCTGTTTATGCTTGCATGAATAAATTTGGCGATCTAAGTTGGATTGAAGGCAACAGAAGGAGAAGAAGAAGCGCTTGGATCACAAGTAGGTTATTCTGTTATTCTGTATGTCTATTTATTTTAGAGAAAGTGATAGCAAAGTCTTTCATCTGTTGTTCTAAGTGCCTAGCACCACACTTAGGGAATTTGATTTATTCGTAGATCATAATTCTGCATAACAAATTTTCTTCAGTTACAAAAACTTCAAGGAAAGGCTAACTTCCTAAGGAGGTTCATACCAAACTATGCCGAAATGGCTAAAGGATTTACTTAACTCTTAAAAAAGGGGATTCCCTTCCATTGGGATAAGGTTGCGCAAGCCTCTTTTGATGTTGTCAAGGATACACTTGTTCGGGTGTCATTAATGTATTCCCCCAATTATCAGAGTGATTATTTCTTATATATCACCGCGACAGATACAACCATTACTATGGTATTGGTCCAAGTAGAAAATGGGATAGAAAATCCGATATATTATTTGAGTCGTAATATCAATGATACAGAAGTGAAGTATTCATACGCAGAAAATATTTCCTTGGCGGCTGTTCAAGCTGTCCAAATATTTCACCACTGTATCATGTTCTGGAAGACCATTGTCATTTCAGATTTCAACCTCATGACTTACATATTATCACATCAATTTATGGTGGGCAAGTATTCAAAATGGACTGTCATTTTGTAGGAATTTGATTAGGATTCATCAAATCCAAGTCAAAGAAGTCTTTAGTTTTCGCTGAGCTTCTCTGTGACCTTCCCTCTGATAGTACTACAACTACATCAGAACCATCTATTCCTGATGAGCCTCGATTTCTGATCAGATCATATGATTCTTGGTATGGGGATTTTATCATTTATCTCCAGACCCAGAATTTTCGGCCTGATACCTCTCGCTTTGACCAACGACGTATTAGATACCAAGCCAAAGATTATCTGATCGTCGACGATACACTTTATCGTCATGGTGTCGATACAATTTTAAGAAGGTGCCTCAATCATGAGGAGGCTAAAAAGGTTTTAAATGATTGTCATGTTGGGGCTTGTGGTGGACACTTGTCTGGATACGCTACCGTGTAGAAGATACTCCGTGTTGGTTACTTTTTTCCTACCATATTTTGCGACTGCATCCTCGCGGTCAAGAGTTGTCATGCGTGCGAGATATTTGATCGTAAAATCCACAAACCACCAACGCCAATGCATCATGTTGTATCTGTGGGACCATTTTCAAAATGGGGCATTGACTTCATGACCAATAACCCTCATTCGTCCAGGGGGCATGGTTATATTATTGTGACAGTAGAATACTTCACCAATTGGGATGAAGCTATGCCTACATTCAACAACACAGGATAAACAATTGCATTTTTTTCTTTAATCATGTCATTTCATGGTTTGGGGTCCTACAGGCTATAGTCACAGATCATGGATCACATTCTCACAATCATATGATGAATGAGTTGACTACCAAATTAGGACTGTCGCATGATAGATCTACCACTTATTATCCACAATCAAATGGACAATTTGAGGCTATTAAAAATATTCTTAAACAAATGCTTCAATGAATGATAGGAGTTCATAAACAAAATTGGCATTTAATCCTATACTCAGCTTTGTGTGTGTATCGAACCTCGGTGAGAAACGCAACCAGACTTACCCCCTTTCAATTGGTGTATGGTTTGGAAGCTATCTTGCAAATCTAGTGTGAAATACCGTCGTTAAAACTCACAATAGACTTGTTACCTGACACCTCTACTGAGGAAACATGTTTTTTTAACCTCATCCATCTTGATGAAATGTGTCATGAAGCCCAGTTGGCCAATGAAGCACATAAGAGACATATAAAGGCACAATACGAAAAGCATGTCCAACCTCACATTTTCTCAGAGGGTGACCTGGTCCTTCTTTATGATCAGGAAGCTGATGTAATAGGTACAGGGAAATTTGAGCCATTATGGCATGGCCCTTATATTGTAAAAATATTTATTGCTAAGGGTTCCTATGAGTTGGTAGATTATGATGGAATTCTGTTGGCACGGCCCCGAAATGGGTTGTATCTCAAATGTTACTATGCTTAAACATGAGTGTAGTAAACTGTTGTATTATATTGTATATATGTTTTTGATTTTCATTTACTGTCTTAGTTTTTTTTTTCTAGAGTTTTCTTGAAGTTAGTAATCCACTTTACATTTCATCGCAGATGTTTGAATCTTTGGAACCATTAGTTGGGTATGCTGATGGTGCTAGTCCTAGTACGAAGAATATATCCTCTGCAGTGTGGGCCATTTTCGCTCCGAACGATGAGTTAGTAAGTTTTCAAGGGATTTGTATCATTCGATATACAAAAAATATCGTTGAGTATAGTGCGTTGATCGAACTTCTCTCTAATGCTATTACATTTGGTATTAACCGCGTCATTATTAGGTTAGACTCACAACTTGTGGTACTGCAACTTACTAGTGTTTATACTATCAGAAATACAACACTACATCATATGTTATTAAGAGTTCGACTTTTGGAAAGACATTTTGATTTCATTCAATATCAACACATTTCTAGAAACTTGAACAAATTAACTGATTCTTTAGAGAATTATGTTATAAACAGACATTTGTGACACAAGTAAAGATAAATTCACATAATTTAATAGGATTGCGCAATAAACATAGGAAAACACTGAAATAAAATAGATAGATAGTTATAAGTTTTTACAAAATTTGTGCCCAAGACACATTGGTCATCTGACCTAAAAATGTATGCAACATGTCAAAAGTAAAGTAGTGGTGCTCATGATAACATGCTACTGATCTAGCTATCCTATGCAGTAACTGCTTCTAGCGGTTAGGAACGCCAATAGTATGGCGCTGCAGTCGCATGGGTAACTCTTTGATCCAGAAATCCAGAATCCCGAAGGTCAACCCCTGAATATGCTATTGAATCTCGGCAAGAGTCTCAGCCATATCCAAATACTTAAGGACTACTCTCCCAACAACCCTCTCTTTTGGCTCATCCACTCCATGCTCTGGCTCTCCCACTGGTCGAACTCGACCCACATATGCATTACATCAAAACTTTAGTTTAGTATTGGGAAAAAATCGAAATACAAAAACATGTATAGACCTTAGAAAAATAAAAAAACATGGTCAAAACGTTCTTACCAATTTCACCCCACTAAGCGCCTTCTGGTAAAACTAAATCTAGATCTCCTTGGAAGTCGACTCCTACATATGCATAGTCATAGATGGAAATAATATGTCACCTGAACCAGGTGAAGAATGCAGTCTAGAACACGATGGTCGATTGACCAGCATGTCTAGCCATCAGTTCTACCCATCTCTGCATCCTTGGATTTCTAGGGTTAGATATACTCAACGTCACATGCTGAGGTTGCATTAGTGGAATCCGCTCTAAGGCGAAAGAAATGAGGATCAAACTGTAGTTGAAATTTTTATTCCTTCCTCCCTTTTCCTTGCTCAGTTTTTCTTTCATTTGAGAGAGTACAACTTCAGTCCAATCTAAAACTGTTGTTTCCAAGCACTCTAGTGCATACTGCATATAAGATTTGTTTGCTACATGGAGTGTAGCGGTACCAACAAGCTATAAGATGGTTCTTAATGGAAAATCACGCACATCACAAATGTTTATTTTCCCATCCTTTCTAGGCTCTGCCCCTGGATTGCAATACTGCAATATATAATCTCTCACTGTCTCTCCTCCAAGATCAGACCCTGAGAGAGAAATAGGTAGTCCTCTCCTCGAAAAGCCTGTTAGAAAATAGATATCCTCCACTAAAATTGGGACCACTTTGTCCCGAATATGAAATGCCTCAAACATTGGATCCCATGCACAAACAAACAAATCTAATAGTTCCATATTTTGCATCATACCAGATAATCTAAAGTACTTCAACAACCCATAGTCTCTAAGGGCTCTTACAGTACCCAAATCATTTAGAGAAATCATGTTTTGTTCCTCATGTTCTCTTTCCCTCCAAGTAATTGTCATTTTGGTTCGTTGAATCCCTGAATCAAAACCATAAGACTCATAAGGACCCATTTCATGCAAAAATTAGGCAAAATTTGAGCACACTGCAAAGAAAAAAAATGTGAATTGCGCCCAATGCATCCCTGGTCAAGGGATAGTGAACAAATGATTGGGGAAAATTTGGGAAAGTGAACATACCTTTTTACGGTAGCAGGTCACTCTTGAACATGAAACGTCACTCCATCATTGTGAATTTTGGGTTGGGTAACCTTCTTTGCGATTCATTCATACCTATGGTTCATCATACCTTCACTTAGGTTTTGGGTCAATGTCGCCAACTCATCTCAGTGTCGTCGATATGTCTAAGGGAAGTCATCTAGTGAATAATCATCATTCTCCAATATTCATAAACCTTCATTTTCATGACATTCATCCCTGAACATTGCTATATCAAATCACATTTTGTCTCTGAAATCAGTAACTCCCATTTTGCGATAAAGTGGCTTCCTATCGACATCAAATCATCAGCCAGGAAGTTTACTTAGAAACATCATCTTCCAGTACCATGAGGCTTGTTACAACATTGAAAATATCCTCGCTTCTGGACCTTTGACTAAAATATTTTGTTTGGTGTTCGACATCAAATCATCTATTCACGCCTTACGAAATGTACTGCAGTACCTTGAGATCCATTAACATCAATGGTGGATCTCTCGCATTTGTTAAAAGCTCACATCATTGGCTGGTAATCAAATGATGTCTTGCCATTTTTAACTACAAATCATATATTCACATGGCTAGACTTGTACCTGAACGATCGAGTGAACGAGATAAGAAGACATCGATCTAGTTTCAGCCACCCGATCTGCGATTTCAGGATTGTTGTACACATCATCTATACAATGAACTTACATATAGATCATCCTCTGAACATGGGCCTATATCTGTAGGCATGTTTGTATTGGGAAACATTCCAATGTAGACAACTTTCGGCACTATGTACATGTTATTAGATAGTTTATGTGCTAAGCATGGGAATGCCTCCCTCAACAATTCGTGATCAAGATGAAAATATCATGATGTAATATATTGTAAGATTGATTCAGGTCGCCACTCTGCTTCATTTATAGCTCATCACATCATAAACATGGAAAATTTTAGGGGCTAATATTCGTTGGTGAGCTAATTTTCCATGATTTTTCAAAAAAAAAAAGATTCGCCAAATTCCATTTTTTCTAAAAATGATTCGCCCAAATTTCACAATATAAAATTATTTTACCATAATAATTGCCAATATTATATAGAGAATATATATATATATATATATATATATATATATATATATATATATATATATATATATATATAACCATTATAAATTTGAATAATTTTACAAATATATTAATGAAAAATTTATAGATTGCATATTAGGGAGTATTGAGATTTGCTAATGTTTTTAAACTTCAAGATAATTTTCCATCCTTAAAATTTCCGCTGATCATAAATCATATCATTCTAAAAATATTATTATTATTTCGACTTCATGCTTTAAGGGGCAGATGTTATAGGTCAATTTTGGCATCATCCCCCATGACCTGGTCAAACTGGACATCATCCCCAGGACCAATAAAATAGGGTCTATCTTCCCCTTACATTTCAGTTGCTATATGCCCTAAGAGAAGAAAAATTCATTCATGGCTTCTATTGTGAGATTTCCAAAGTTTGAACTCACCAATGCTGCCTCTAAAGGGACTAACTGCGTTGCATATGCAACATCCTTTATTCAAGGGTGCACTGTAATGCACTTCCCAACATTCAATAGTGCGTTGGTCAATTGGGAGTGAAATTCTCATTGTTCCGAAACCTCCACATGGCCACTGCCTTCTAGAAGAGTCCATATGTGTCAAACTTCGAATCCAAGTGTCCATTTAACACCTCTGAACTTGGGAACATGTATTTCCTATTCTTAGAAAGTCATTCATTTAGAAACTACCATCAGTTTCCTTATAAATTGAGCATAGATCCTAGTGTTAGGGTAGGAAGAATTCTGGTAAATAAATGTTGTTGGATTCTCATTTGAGAGAGTGAAAGTATTGATATGTTGCTAGTGTGATGTTGGATGTGATGAGGCTAGGATGAAGCTGGAGATGGTGGCATCAAATCGAGCATTGGTTGTAGCCTCCCCCTTCTACTCTTTAATAAATATTGTTGTTCATTTTCCCATATATGTATCTATCTATGTTTCTATTTCTCATGCAATGGATTCTTGAATGATATATATGTTTCACATCTAATCTATTTGAGTGATTAAGATAAGTAGGCATCTGTATATTGCAATATTTTTGATGTTCTCTGTTTATTCTTGCAGGAATAAATATAATGATCTGAGTTGGATTGAAGGCAACAACAAAAGCGACAGAAGGAGAAGAAGAAGCACTTGGATCACAAGTAGGTTCTTCTATTATTCTGTGTGTCTATTTATTTTTGATAAAGTGATAGCAAAGTCTTTCATCTGTTGTTCTAAGTGCCTAGCACCACACTTAGGGAATTTGATTTATCTGTAGATCATAATTCTACATAACACCAGTCAAATTTTACCCCGTTTGGGACAACGATGTTACTATACAACTTGAAAGAACATTTTGGCATGTTGAATGCATGTTTCTTGGAAATATTGAAGTAACTAACCATGATGAAGTCCCTTATATTTTGAGAAATATTGTCACACAACCAACATTAAAAATGGTAGATTTTATGAACGTTAAATATTAACATTGTACATTTATATTGCACACAAACTTTAGGTTATTCAAAAATAAGGTTCTTCGAGTGATAATGTCTTGCCCAATAGCTGCGAAGATGCAAAGAAGTTGTTGAAAATGTTGTTTATTGATTACATATAATATCATGCATGTCTGAATGACTATATTCTATATAGAGGAGAATATGAAAATAAAGATATATGTCTGAAATGTGGGCATGAAAGGTACCATAAAAAATAAAATGGTAAATCACATGGTCCTCCTCCTATTGAGGCACATTCCTATAATCCCAAGGATTCAAAGGCTCTTTCTTTGCAAATAATTAGCTATGTTTCAGGGATGGCATGCTTGACATAGAAGTGAGTAGAGCCTTTTTGTGAATCCCAAAAGATTCAATAGCCACGAAGCATATAGAGGATACATGACCCAAAAAATGCAAGGATGAAGTATGAATTCTATGACTCAACATAGACATGGATGGCGTCAACCAATATTCCCTCCAAAACACCAACTATTTTGTTTGGCATGTAGTAGTGATTAATAAAAGTATCCCCCAAATTTTGTCCGTGAAGAATGAAAATCTTATGTTGCCTCTCATAGCCCTTGGTAGAAGATAAGTGAAGAAAATGGACGTCTACTTACAACCATTGGTAGATTAATTAAAGGAATTACGGGAATGGATACATGTATACGATGTATCAAGACCCATCACAACAGAGATGATTTTTACGTTGTACGACATATGTGCTTACACCATACATGATTATCCAATCTTAGGAGTTTTCTCTAGTAAATTACATGTTTATTGATTTGTTTATATATGTAATAATTTTTTTTTTTCATATTAATTTAATTTGCTGCAATTTTTCTGATTTTTATGATCGCTAATGTGCCCTGTATTATACAATAATTTTGCAAGTCTTATAACAAAATGGATCATCTCTGAAGGCTAGGTGTTTCAAACACCTACGAAAGTCAGTGTATACCTGCTCCAGGGTATTCCTCCTAGAAGAAAAACCCTGCTCCAGGGTATTCCTCCTAGAATAAAACCCCTGCTCCAGGGTATTTCTCCTAGAAGAAAACGCCTACAAAAGAGAAACATATGATTTTAATGGTAAACTAGAGAGAACCCAAAGGCTTGCAATAATAACACCAACGGAATGGCTTAGAGAATATGAGAGAGAATGAGAAGGAAATTATAGAAATTATCGATTCAAATGGGAAGTCCATATTCAATGATATATAATTCTTCGCAACCTATGTTGAAAAATTTCCCTTCAGGATGAAAAGGACATATATCTTTTATGAACTCCCATATTGGGAGAATATTAAGATTTCCCACTTACTACATCCCATGCATATATTTAAAAATGTTTCATCTTATTTATGGAGGCAAATATAATCGAAATAAAATTACACATTGGTTGCTAGGATAGATCTTATTTCTTTAAAAAATAATACGGAAGTTTCCTAAGACACGTAATTTTATTGATAATATAGAAAGAAATTACATAGGAATTGCAAGAGTTTACACACGTAGACTCCAACACTCTTGCAATTAGGAAAATAACCTATTTATAAGCTACATGTCCTAACTTATTTTAGTTATGGGCCACTTGATAAAAAAACAAGTGTGCATTTACAATAAATAACCTTCTAACCAATCTACTAACTTTATTCCTATTTTAGAGCCTAAGATATGACACTATTCTAGAGTCATATATTTTGTAACAATATTCTATTTCTAAGTGTCTCTAATATTTATTAAATATTCTAATTTAATAAATATTTTATCCTATATTTTTTAAACTATGATTTTTGGATCATCTAACATTCCCCCCTATTATCCAAATATACATTACAACATATACCAAGTTCACCCCTAAACTTAGTAAATTTTATTTTGCCAAGAGGTTTGGTGAAGATATTGGAGATCTGATCTTCTGAAGGAAAATAAATTGGCTTCATGACATCCTTTGCAATGAGTGATATGATATGATGATACTTGGTGTCCACATGCTTTGTCTTTGAATGAAAAACTGGGTTCTTGGCAAGCTTTATTACTAACTGGTTGTCAATGAATAATGATGTAGCTTCTGCTGGAGGAATTCGCAAGTCCTATAAAACTCTATGCAACCAAACAATATCACATGTTGCTTCCCATGCTGATATGTACTCTCTCTCTGCTAAAGAAGTGGCCATTGTAGCTTGCTTCTTGCAACTCCAAGACACTGCAGCTGACCCCATGTTCATTAAATAACCTGAGGCTGATGCCCTATCATCAATAATGCCAGCAAAGTCGGCATCTGAAAATCCATCAAGTTCAAATTTTTTAGTCTTTTTGTAAAGAAGACCAAAACATTTTTTTCTTTGGATATAATGAAGAACTCTTTTGGCTGCATTCTAGTGGTTGTCTTGTGGTTCCTGCATAAAGCGGGAAATAATACTGACAGCATAAGAAATATATGGTCAAGTAGTTGTCAGATAAATCAGGCTGCAAATCAACTGTTGATAAGTAGTGCTATCCACCATTTCCCCCCTTTCAAATTTTGAAAGTTTCAAGTTTTGTTCAATGGGGGTAAGAACAGGCTTGCAATCCTGCATTCCAAATCGCTCAAGAAATTCTGTTGCATACTTACTCTAATACATGAAGATATGATGTGGACGTTGGAACTTCAACTCTAAGATAGTAGTGAAGTAGTCCCAAATCCATCATCTTAAAACCTACATGTAACTCCTTTTTCACCTGTGCAATGTGATCGTCATTGTTTCCAGTGATAACCAAATCATCTACATACATAACCAGAAGCACCATATGTTTACCTTGTTGGCGTACATATAAGGTATCATCAGATTCACTTCGTTGAAAGCAAACTTTCCGAAGGTATTCATCCATTTTGGCATACCAAGATCAGGGAGCTTGTTTTAAACCATATAAAGCCTTTATCAGTTTGCAGACTTTATATTCCTGTCCTTCAATTTCAAAACTTGGTGGTTGTGTCATGTACACTTCTTCCTGAAAATATCTGTTGAGGAAAGCACTTTTTACATCCATCTGATGAACTTTCCATCCTTGCTGATTTGTTAAGGAAAGTTTGAGTCGGATGGTGTTCCATTTAGCTGTAGGAGAAAGAATTTCATTATAATCAATCCCTTCCTGCTGCGCAAAACCCTTAGAAACAAGTCTTGCTTTGTACTTGTCGATATCACCATTTTTCTTGTACTTAATTTGGTAAACCCATTTGAATCTGATGTTAGAAAATTGTATATTACAGAGCAATGCAACACATAAAATATGCGGAAAATACAAGCACACAAAACACATAAAACCAGAGAGACACAAATATACATGGTTCACCCAGTTTGGGATATGTCCACCCTAAACAACAAGTCCTTCCTTTCTATTATCCAGCAAAATGAAGAGACACAACCTATAGTAGATCCGATGTAATATTCTCCGTTATCTCTCACAGTCTCCCTATCTGTTTCTCGCTCTGAGAATACACATACAATACATAGCTGCAGTACAATACCCTTATACAAGCGAGGGGTTGCCTTCTAGGGAAAAAATCCATAAACAAAACATAACTTCTACCATCAGATCATTCGGCTAATGAAAAACCCAGATTGAATAGAAATTACTATACTTTTACAAGGCAATTTTACATCTGTTTTTAGTTTTGAGGGCGCTGCCCTCGAAACCCCCCGCCAGGGGGGGCTCCATAAAGTCGCAGCCGCCCCCCCCGCCCCCCTGGACCCCTAGGTAGCATTTAATTACGGGCAGTGTTGCCGCGCCATTAAGGTACAAGGCTCCAACGCTGTGATACAAAATAAACAAGATAATCAGGCTCCACACCCAACAATCTCCCACTTGGAGATTGATTGTAGCAACTCAACCGCTGCTTCATTTGTTGGACAATGACTCCACTTTGGACCTAGCTATTTACCATATTCATCATCATACTTGAAGACCAATTGAAACTGAGAATATTCTTAGTTTCTCCATGGTTACAACTTTTGTTAGCATATCTGCAGGATTATGGCTAGTGTGTATCTTTTCCAGCTTCAATTGTCCATCTTCCAACACTGACTGTATGATGCATATGGAACTTTAGACATATAATCCATTTCTTCTTAGGTCTTGGGGCACATCTCCTTACTAAGTTTGAAATGGCTAGCAAAAGGTTTACTAACTGGTTTTTCATTCTGCATATTAAATCTTTTCAACACCTTTTGTATGTACTCATTATGAGACAGTGTTAATTTGCGATTTTTCTTGTCTCTAGTTATTCTCATACCAAGGATTTGTTTTGTAGCTCCAAAATGCTTCATTGCAAAGGAATTTTCCAACTTTATTTTGAGCACATTTATTTCCTGCATGTTAAACCCTGCAACAAGCATGTCATCTACATAGAATAACAATATAATATATCTGCCATCATTTTGATTTTTCATATAAACACAATGATCATAGTGACATCTAGTATAACCTTGTCCAAACATAAACCTATCAAATTTTAGATATCACTGCCTTGGAGCCTGTTTTAAGCCATACAATCTCTTTTTTAACCCGCACACCAATTTTTCTTTCCCTTTGACCTCATATCCTTCTATTTGCTCCATATAGATCTCTTCCTCCAAATCTCCATGGAGAAATGTTTTCTTTACATCTAACTGTTCAAGATGTAGATATTCCGCTGCTACAAGACTTACAATAGTTATGATTGAAGTCATCTTAACAATAGGAGAAAATATTTCATCAAAATAAATACCTTTATTTTGTGTAAACCCCTTCACCACAAGTCTAGATTTGTACCTTTGTTTTCCTCCATGTTCTTCCTTCAGCCTATAAACCCATTTATTCTACAATGCAGTTTTACCTGCAGGCAACTTGACTAATTCCCAAGTCTGGTTATATATTAAGAAGTCCATCTCTTCTTTCATGGCTAGCTCCCACTTCTTCCTGGTTTAGCCTGCATTGCTTCGTCATAACATTCGGGTTCACCAGAATCAGTCAAAAATAAATAATATAATGAAGGAGAGTATCATTCAGGGGGTCTACTTATCCTGGTAGATCTTCTGACACCAATTTCAGGTGTTTGAGGTGCATTTTGTTGTTGTGGTGGTTGTTGTTGTTGTGGATGTTGATTATTATTATTTTCAGGCACCTTTACTTTTTTTTGTGTTCTCATCAAGAACTGTGTATTCTTTGTTTTCTTTTTTCTGTTTCTTTTCCTGCTACTGTTGGACGGATAAATCGTTCTTGCGGACAAGACATATATCCCTAGTATCCTACGATAACTAGCAACAAATAGACAAATGTAAACTACTTTCTTTAGATTATATTTGATCTAGAGTTATCTATAATGAAGGATTTAGGACTTACCTATAGTCTAGCACTGATCATAGTCTTCTTTCCTATCGCTTTGAATACGTCTCGTTTTGGGATCTGCAATAAAAAACATGAAAGAATCAGAAGCACCTGCATAATATAGACTAATTCATAAACCATAAATATATCTTGATGATCAAGGAATTCAAGAAATAATCCATTTAAATAAACAACTCATTGAGAAAACAGGATCCATTTTTATTATCTTTGATGAAAGAAGGAGCCTTACAACCATGTTCGCCTTGATGTCGTACAGGTCCTTCCGGGGTCCGGAACAAGCGTTTCCTCTACTTTGACAAGCCTTTGCACTCTCTCGACTAACATACACATGAGTGTGTAATCATTCCCATATGGTAATCAGTTAAGAGAGTCTAAGTTTCTCTAGAAATTCTCCTAAAAAAATCTCAAAGCCTAACTTCCTTTGAGGCTGAACTATGGCCTCAATTTATAGAAAAAGAGAAGAGGTTGCAGCTCCAAATAAGAAGGGATATAATTCGCTTTCAAAGGGATTAATTCCACATACCAAGGGGTAGGCTCCTTTAATGGAGGGATGAATGTACATGAAAGGAGCGAACTTTCCACTGCATAATTGCTTCTAGAAGCTTCCAGATTCAACCAGCTGGGCTTCCAAATTTTACTTCTGCCTTCACTTTACCTTTTATAGGGAACCACACTTTAAATGAAGAAAAAGTGCGGCCAGTTCCACATGTTCTATAAGAAACAGATGCGGCACTGCAGGTAATACTAAGAGAAAGTGTGGTACAAGTATTTTTATGACTTTTATAAGGTTTTATCTCAATTTCAAGGCTTGGTTTTAGGAACTTGATATTTTTAGACTTCTAAGGGAGTAATATATGAGTAATGATGAACTGATACAGACAGTAAAACGTCATGGTGACAATTTTAGTGTAACAGATTGCCCCCTAAAGTGCGAAGTCTGAGACCATTTGAAGAGTGATGTGCTTTATCATTTCGAGGATTAGCTTGTGGACACCCCAGTCGGAGTCCTGTAAAAACATTCAATGAAAAACATATATATATATATATATATATATATATATATATATATATATAAATATCATCACTGAGGTAGGCATTCTCATACTCAGATCAAACACTAACTAAAACTTGTTCTGATGTAGAAATGATCTTACTATCACATCAATAATGTAGACACAGTATGGACACAGCCATCTGTTTATGAATAGTCTACTGCATTATGAATAATAAAACTTCTCACAGCCTGGATGGTGGAAACTAGATCCAGGGTCTTGATTTCCGCTACCCGAACTATTACGATTCTATCCATGTGATTGATTATGTCGAAGTCGAACATGGCATAAACCTCTTGATTACCAGTCAATTATGTGAACTGTTAACAAGTGTGACAAAAACCACCAATAATGACAATGGCTCTCAAAGTACTCAGTACAATCCATGAAATGTGAATAAATGAACTGAAGTCGAACATTTCATGGAATCATTCGATCGAAGGTCAATGATGCAACCTGTCGTCAAAGGCGAGAAACCTAGCATTAAGGCATGCAGATTCCAAGGTACTGAAGGATTCTAGATCAACTTCCTAGATGATGAGCTGTCGTCGATAGAAAGTGAACCGTCGTAGGAAAACCCACGACATGAAACCATTAGATAAAGTTTTGTAGAAATATTTTGCAAGGACTGACTCAGGGATGGTCAACGCGAATGGAGACAAATGTTTACAATGAATGGTTTATTTGAACTGTCCTCTTTTCAAACACATAACAACACTATAGATGGTTTGGTGACAATTGACCTAAGATAATACCTAGAAACCGGCTGAAGACTTTCAATATGGTTTGATTAACTGATAGGCAAAGGATTTTCCCAACCCATGTAGAAGTGCGACAAAAAGTGTCGTGTTCAAGAGTGGTAAACTACTTTTTAAACAAAGTGTGAAAAATGGATTCGTTTTCTCTCTTTTCCCCCCACCATTTCTGGCAAGTACCTATTTATTTTTGAAAAGCTTGAGGAGGATAAAATTTTCTTGTTATATAATCTCATCCTTCGGATGAGTCCAACTTAGTTTAAAATCGAAACCTAAGAAGGAGTGGTTCTTTCCTGTTTGTAATCAACAAGTCCTTTACTGTTAAATTTTAACGAGTCCAGTATAGGAGAAACTCGGTGTTTTTCAATTTTAAGGAGTCGAAGAAAAAACTTAAGAAAAATCCATGAGTGTACTTTTTCGTAAATTTAGTCTCTCAAGCCCAAAAAAGGATAAAATAATACAGGAGAGAACTCTATTGACTATGATTAGTCAACATATACCTTTTTCATAAATAGTCCATTTCAGTCTGGAAAAGGGGTAAACTTATACTGAAGGGACGACTGTTCATTTCCTTTAACGAGTTCGAATAGTCAAGTACTCGACAATCTTTTCATCTTTAGAGAGTCTGAAAATGGCTTAAAAGAGAACGCCAAGGTTTCGCTTTTTCATAATTTTCAAGAGTCCAAAAAAGTGATAAAAGTATACTCAGCAGTTTCGCTTTTTTGTAAGTTTTAACGAGTTCGAAAAAGTGATAAAAATGTACTCATTCATTTTTTCATAATTTTTACCGAGTTTTGAAAAAGTGATAAAAATTATACTCCTTTGTCAAAAGGACCATTTCACTCGAAAAATCCTGTATTCTGCACAAAAACTCAAAAATTAAACATACATGTTTATGATTAATAAAAATAATTTGGAAAACGACTTTTCAAAGTGGAAAATAAATAAAATGTATTTTATTTATTCAAAAAATCTTATAAAAAGGAGCTTTTCTAAGTAATTTTTACCATTTGATTTTAGAGTGCAAATTGAGAGCTTTTGGTAAAAAACATTCCAGAGGAGATTATGGCAGATTCGTCCGTCTCAATAAAAAACCATCAGTTCTAGGTAATCGACATCATCCTTACCTTCATTTTTGTCTACTTAGTTTCTTAATTTAGGGCTTAAATTGATTTTAAGGAGGAAAATATGTTCGAAAAATCGCTCACGGGGGTCCGCAGGTAAAACACATGAAACCTGTGGACCCCGACAATTTTACAAAGGGAAAATTGTCGTGGTCCCACACCTTATGCATAAGATACGTGCGGATCCACACACTATTTTTATGCAAAAAGTGTGGAGGTGTCGTAAGAAAAAATAAAATCAATAAATCTCCCAATTTAAACCAAATTTTCTTACTCAAATTGTTTTATGACCTTTTAATTTGTCCATTGTAGGATATATACAATGCTTGAGTGGAGAGAATGTGAGCATGAAGAGGTTGATGAGGCTGCCATGTTACATCTGCCTACATTACATGTATTGAGAGAATGCATTTTGTACAAATTTTGGGCCATTCAGGGTATGAGGGCTCAAGTAGATTTACTTACCTGGCTAGTAAACAAATGGGATGTCCAGGAACAATGCTTTATCATTGGCTGAAATCAAAACTTTAAATATTTTGAGGATGTTTTTCTTAGTTTGTAATATAACTAAGAAATTCTTTGCTGAAATCAGCACAAAATCAAAAACATCCAATTATGGTTTTTAAAGTGAAATTCAAAACTTAATGAAAAAGTTTTTTTAAATATTTTCAAATGAGAAAATGGGATCTAATTATCATAAAACAATTTCTGCTATGAATTAACAGACTCAACAAGAAAACAATGAAATACCAGTGATCTAAGGTATACATAGGTTTCTAATCTTTGAGTGACACAGAGACAAAGAAAAAATCACTTATAACATGCAGATCTTGTAGAAAATCATTCATAACTAAAAAATGTTGAAAGAAATTCTCAGACAAAGCTTTCTGACAGAACATACAAGTCTGGGTATATATTGAGAATCTTATAAGCGGATCCTAGAAAAGAGAATTTTAATTTTTTCAAAAATTTTCTCAGGGTCCACAGGTTTTAGTGTAAACAGGTGCGGTGCCGCACTATGTGTACAGAAAAACAACGAAGATGATTGCACTGTGCCTAAAGACAAAGTGCGGATACTATAAAACTTAAAGAAAAATAAAAAATTCTAAAGCACTTTTCAGGGATTCTACAGGAATAAATCACCCAAGCTAGTATCAATCAATGAAAATCAAAAAAAGAATTTCACAAGTCAAAAATAAAATGAAAACTAAGTTCAAGATCCATTCCCCAGTGGAGTCGCCATTTTGTTGGACGGATAAATCATTCTTGCATACAAGACATATCTCCCTAGTATCCTACGATAACTAGCAACAAACAGACAGATGTAAACTACTTTCTCTAGATTATATTTGATCTAGAATTATCTATAATGAAGGATTTAGGACTTACCTATAGTCTAACACTGATTGTAGTCTTATTTCCTATTGCTTTGAATACGTCTCCTTTTGGGATCTGCAATGAAAAACATGAAAGAATCAAAAGCACCTGCATAATATGGACTAATTCATAAACCACAAATCTATCTTGATGATCAAGGAATTCAAGAAATAAGCCATTTAAATAAACAACTCATTGAGAAAACAAGATCCATTTGTATTACCTTTGATGAAAGAAGGAGCCTTACAACCGTGTTCGCCTTGATGTCGTACAGGGCCTTCCGGGGTCCGGAACAAGCGTTTCCTCTTCTTTGACAAGCCTTTGCACTCTCTTGACTAACATACACATGAGTGTGTAATTATTCCCATATGGTAATCAGTTAAGAGAGTCTAAGTTTCTCCAGCAATTCTCCTCAAAAAATTTCAAAGCCTAAATTCCTTTGAGGCTGAACTATGGCCTCAATTTATAGAAAAAGAGAAGAGGTTGCAGCTCCAAATAAGAAGGGATAGAATCCTCTTTCAAAGGGATTAAGTTCCACATACCAAGGGGTAGGCTCCTTTAATGGAGGGATGAATGTACATGAAAGGAGCGAACTTTCCATCAAATAGTTGCTTCCAGAAGCTTCCAGATTCAACTAGCCGGGCTTCCAAATTTTACTTATGCCTTCACTTTACCTTTTACAGGGAACTGCACTTTAAATGAAGAAAAAGTACAACTGGTTCCACATGTTCTATAAGAAACAGGTGCGGCACCGCATGTAATACTAAGAGAAAGTGCGGTACAAGTATTTTTATGACTTTTTAAAGCTTTTATCTCAATTTCAAGGCTTGGTTTTAGGAACCTGATATTTGTAGACTTCTAAGGGAGTAATATATGAGTAATGATGAACCCATACAGACAGTAAAACGTCATGGTGACAATTTTAGTGTAACAACTACTGATTCTTATACAGGACCTTTTCATTGAATATTACATCTCTGCTCCTAATGATTTTGTGATTTTCACAATTATATAAGCGATAACCAAAATCATTAACACCATATCCAATAAAAGTACATTTCTTTGATTTTTCCTCAAGCTTTGTTCTGTTTTATTTATTAATATGGACAAAGGCCTCACAGCCAAAAGGCTTTAAAAAAAAGTAGTTTACCTTTTTACCTGTCCATGCTTCCTCTGGAATACCACCATCCAAGGAACTTGAAGGCCCTCTATTTATTAGATAAACAACAGTATCTACAACATCTACCCAAAATTGTAAGGGCAATCATGCATGCAATCTCATGCACCTTGCACGCTCCATGATTGTTCTGTTCATCCTTTCTGACACACCATTTTATTTTGGTGTTCTTGGAACTCTCTTCTCTTTGCGAATTCCATGTTCTAAACAGTACCTATCAAACTCTTTACTACAATATTCACCTCCATTTTTTGATTTGAGACACTTCAAATTCTTTCATGTCTCAATCTCAACCAAAGCTTTCCATTCCTTGAAAGTATCAAATACATCAGATTTATTGTGAATACAATAAATCCAAGTTTTTCTAGTTGCATTATCAATAAAAACAACATAATAACGAGAGCCACCGAGAGATGATATCTGAGTAGGTCCCCATACATCTGTATGCAAAAGCTCTAATTTTTTGCTCTTCTTTTCTTTCCCAACTCTGAGAAATCTAACTCTCTTATGTTTTCCATAAATGCAATTCTCACAGAAATGCAAATCAATACTCTTCAAACCCGGCAACAAATTTCTTGAGTGAAGAATCTTCATCCCCTTCTCACTCATGTGTCCGAGCCTATGATTCCATAATGATGCATCTGCTCCTTTGGAAGTGAAAGCATTAAAAGAGTTTGAAATACCATTTCATAAATACAATGTACCAACCTTTTCGCCTTTTTCTATTACTAGGGCTCCTTTGGTGACCTTCCAAGTTTTATCTGTGAAAGTTGTCACACAACCTTCACCGCCTAACTACCCTATTGAAATCAGATTTTTCTTTAGATCTGGAACATGCCTTACCTCCTTTAATAACCAATGGTTTCCATTCTGCTGTTTTACAAGAACCTTACCCATTCCAATAATTTCACAGGGTTTATCATCACCCAAACGGACTTGTCCAAAATCTCCTTGAACATACTCATGAAAATATTTCTTATCAGGCCCCTGAATCTACCACCCAGGAATCAATAACTTTTTTGAAAGAAAGAATCAAATCATCTTGTAACACATCGCCTGTCACATTTGCTTCATGATTGTTTTCTTGTTGTGCGTCTCCTTCTTTTCCATTCCGATATCTACAGTCTTTCTTTATGTGTCCTTTCTTTCGGCATTTCCAGCACACTATCCTCGATCTGGACTTGGATCTACCTTTCCTTGATTTACTGCGATATCCTGAGCTCTTTCCTCTTTCCATTTTTCTTCCCTGGGACTCGGCCCTCAAAGCATTACCCGATGTCTCGCCGGAGCTTTTCCGTCGCATTTTCTTGCTAAGGATAGCACCAACAACATCATGAAACTTTAAAGTACTAGATCCAGGGACAGAGTTACTAATGACCATAAATAAACCATTCCATCTTTCTGGCAATGAACACAGAAATAAAAGAGCCCTAACTTCATCATAAAATTTTACCCCTACAGAACTTAACTGACTGGTAACTGTATTAAAATCATTTAAATGGTCTACAACAGAACCACCTTCCGACATCTTCATATTAAATAAGTGTTTCATAAGAAATACCTTGTTTGAGGCCGAGGGTTTTTCATATAGTTTCGCCAATGCATTAATCAAACCCTTTGTTGTTTTCTCCTTCGAAATATTGAAGGCTATCGATGCTGCGAGGCAAAACTGTACTGTTTCGAGTGCCTTTCTATCGAGAATCTTCCATTCTTTGTCTGTCATAGTCGTTGGCTTCTTTTTTTTTCTGCTCAATGGTAGGTACAGATCTTTCTGATACAGATAATCTTCCATCTACATCTTCCACATCAGGAATTTTTGGCGATTAAATTTCTCGACCCTAAACTTACCATCTTCCGCCATTTCTCCCACTCGGACCAGGAACCCTTCTTTCCTGCGAGTTCATAAGCCACATAGACCTTCGGCTCTGATACCAGTTGTTAAAAAATTATATATTATAGAGCAATGAAACACATAAAATATGTGTAAAATACAAGCACAAAAAACACATAAAACCAGAGAGACACATATATATGTGGTCACCCAGTTTGGGCTACGTCCAACCCGAACAACCAGTCCTTCCTTTCTATTATCCAGCAAAATGAAGAGACACAACCTACAACAGATCTGTTGTAATATCCTCTGTTCTCTCTCACAGTCTCCCTATCTGTTTCTCTATCTGATAAAACACATACAATACATAGCTACAATAAAATACCCTCATACAAGCCAGGGGTTGCCTTCTAGGGAAAAAAACCCTAAACTAAACATAACTTCTACAATCAGATCATTCGCCTAATGATCGGCCCAGATTGACTAGAAATTACTATACTTTTACAAGGCAATTTTACATATGTTTTTAACTTCGGGGGCACTGCCCCTGAAACCCCCCTCCAGGGGGGGGCTCCATAAAGTTGCAACCCCCCCCTGGACTCCCTAGGCAACGTTTAATTACAGGCAGTGTTGCTTCCCCATTAAGGTAAAAGGGTCCAACGCTGTGATACAAAATAAACAATATAATCAGGCTCCACACCCAACATCTGACGGGTTTAAAATTTTGAGGACAATCAACAAATTTCCAAGTGTTGTTGTCAAGAAATACCTGATATTCATCAACCATAGCCTATTATCATTCTTTATGTTTTACTGCCTCTTGATAAGTAGAAGGTTCAGTAAAATCATTTGCTATCAAGGAAAATTTTCCTTCACTTCTTTATGATCCCCTTGTTCCTGTTTTATTCTTTTCATTAGGCCTTACATCTTTCAAAAGTTGAACTATCCATTTTTGCAATTGATGTTCACTGGTTTGAGATTGGGAAAAATCATCATATTTGTAAAGAGGGTTGACATAAATAGATGTTCATTGATCAACCACAGATTATGGGGGTGGAGAGTCAGTGTCAGAAGAACTACTACTGCTAGGAGATTTGGATGAACTGCTAGAAGACCCAGACGACGTTGGGGAAGAATATGGACTGGATGAATCATTTTCAGATGAAGGAAACTCTAGTTCTTAACGATTTTGTGAATTTTATTGACTTTGTATATTTCATTTTCTTTTATCACCTTTTGTTTCTAACTTTTGAAGAAGAATTTCAATTTCTTCAGCACTCTTACTCTCATTTTCATCAAAAATCACATCCCTTCTCACAATAAATTTCCCATTGAACAAAATTCGGTACCCTTTCTTCTCATGAGAATACCCAATCATTGTGCACTTCAAGCTGCATGAGTCAAGCTTAGTTTGTTTTTCTTTCAGAACTAAGGCATAACATACTGATCCAAAAAATCTGAGATGTTTAACTCAAGGTTTGAAGCCAACCCATGCTTCATAAGATGTGATTCCATCTCAAGAAGAAATTGGAGATCTATTTCTTAAGTAGACAGCTATATGAATTTCCTCAACCCAATATATAGGACTTAAATTTTTGAAAGTTAACATAGATCTTGCCATTCCTAACAAGGTGCGGTTCATTCTTTCTAATACTCTATTTTTATGTGGAGTGTAGACATTGGTAAGATGTCGTTTTATGCCATTATCCATGCAATACATTTTGAATTCATTAGAAGTGATTTCTCCTCCATTTTCTATTCTAAGAGTGCCAATATTTTCCTTAACTTAATTTTCAATAAGTTGGCAAAAAGTTTTAAAATTTTCAAATGCTTCTGAATTTTGCTTCAAAAAATATACCCAAGTCATCCTACTAAAATCATTAACAAAGAGTAAGAAATATCTACATCCTCCTAGCGAAGTTTGTAAGGGTCCACAAATATCATTGTGAACTAATTGCAAATGTATGTTTTCTCGCCATGAACTTGTGGGAAAAGTCTCTCGATGTTGTTTTCCATAAATGCAAGGTTCACATTTTTCTTTTTCCCTTTTGTTGGAACTCCCTTAGCCATTCCCTGTTTTTTTAACTGAGGGAGACTTTCAAATTTGAGATAGCCATATATTACATGCTACAATCTGATCGGTGAAATGTCTATACTTGCTGCTCCTGTAAAGTTGGAATTTCTTGGACTAACTATCCCTTTCATCCTTAACAATTTTCCATATTCATAACCTGTCATCACTATTTTCATGCTCTGTTTGACTGAGTTAATTTTAACTAATCCATCTTCCATAATCACCAGATGTCTTGCTTGTCGAATCGTGACTAAATATAGATTTTTTTTGCTTAAATGTTGTGACATACCATAAATTTGAAATAATTCTTTCTCCAATCCCAAGTAGAAAAAATTTAACGACACCATTTCCATAAGGATTATGTTTTGTTTTATCAACAAGATAGATTAAATTTAGATGGAATTTTTGGAAGTTCCAAAAGAAGTCAGGTCGAAAAGTCATGTGTTGATTTGCTCCTGTATCCAAAACCCATGCATCTTCATATTCACTTCTAAGAAAGGTTGAAACCTGGAAAGATGTCGATTCTGTGTTGGTGAAGACATATTATGAACCATCATGATCATCTTCATCATTTGCAAACTGTGCAGTGTTAGGATGAAAATTAGGAATTTTATCAATGGAAGTTCTACAATCCTCAGCATAATGTCTAACTTTGTTACATCTTTTGCAAATAATTTGACTGAAATATCTGCCTATGCCTTGATATTTTCCTCTGCCTAGACTTTGTACTCTTCCTTGATTATCTCCTCTTCCTGGATTTTTCCCTCTTCCTTGAAAATTGCTCCTACCTGAACTCTAGCTTATGTTGAAATTGTTTCCTCTGCTTTGGCTGCGACCACGACCTTGTACACTGCGTGCTGCTTGAATTTGATTGAAATGTATTTTTCCTCGGTTTCTAGAACTATCAGTTGAGGATTTACTTGTGCTATCCTCTATGAAGAAGAAATCTTCCCCAATATGTTTCTTCTTCCCAAAATTTTTGTCATGTTGGCCTAACATATCAATCAACTCATCAAACTTGATCTACTCTAATTTTCCAATAACTTGCAAAGTTTCCAAAAAAATTGTGTAAGATGATGGCAGTCTAGCAATTAAAATTGTAGTCATGAAACTTTAATCGATAGCTTGAAAACCAACATTTATTATTTCTTTCTTGATGTTTTTAAGCCATGAACTATATTCAATAACATCACCACCTTCAGTTAATTTTTGTTGGAGAAATTTTAATTGAATATCAACCTTTTTTTATTCAGGTTATGTATCAAAGAGATCTTTGAATGTACACAAAGCAGTCCATGCATGTGAGGCGTTTTCAATATGAATATACATCTCATTGTAAAATGAAGACTTTATAAGAGCTAATTCCTTGGCATTTTTGACTTCCCATTTTGCAAGTAAAGTTGCATCTGTTGGCTTATTAGGCTTAATTTTTCCATCACATATTTCATGCCAAAATTCATGGTATATGAGAGTGCTTTCAATTAGAAATTTCCATGTCTTATAATATTTCACCCCTTCTATCTTATCAGAATCAGAGAACATATTAATTAAATTTAACATTGTAGTGTTAAAGTAGTGCACCAAAAGAATCAAGCACAAGAAAAAATGAGCAACTCGTCACATGAAACATGCCATGCAAAAATAAAATGATTTATTGGGGCTTGGCCTTGACCCTCGTATAGTTGTTGAAGGAGGAGAAAAATGATTGAGATTTGCACTTGGATCTAGTCAATTTATCTTTGAGATTTTACAATGAAAGCTTTTCAAAATTTGACTGCTTGACAATGCCCTTACAAATTTCCTTTAAAAAAAATCTACCCCCCCTCAAAGTAAAAAATACTTTGAGTTACAAATAATGATCCTTATATCTCCAAAAAAAAATTACAAATAATATCTACTTATTACTCCAAATATTACAAAATTTTATGCTCAAAACATCTACAAATAACCCCTCACACCTTCTTTCTAAAAAAATATTACAACTGACATCTCCTTATTGCTCCAGAAATTTATAAATTTTATAAAATAATCACCCCAAAAAAAATTATCCCACTTACATTACAGACATTTAAAAAATAACACTTTTCTCCCAAAAATCCTATCAGTCAAACAAAACATTAATGGATTGAGAGACACTGTGGGTGGGTGTGACAATCCTTACAACCCTTTTAAATGCAATGCTCTCTACAATGAGTGCTTTCTTCATCGAACACCTTTTCACACAAAACATCTCAACATTGATCTTCAAATTTGTACTGGCTGAATCAATGGCTATATTAAGCACATTCATTTGTGGCTATAGTCAACACATTCATTTGTGGTTATATTCATGAATCCGGTCAATTGTTAGAAGGACTGCACAGTCAACTGTATTTGTATTTTCTTCTTTAATAGCCACTAAAACCAACTAACATTCAACTCTGGTTTGCAAATAGCGTTTATGTATGTTTTGTAGGACACAGTAATGCATTGGGAATTTGTGGTTGGAGTCAATGGACCAATGGATACAGGCACATTGAATCCATCGATGACCGAGACATAGTACTAATCCGTATAGGAATACCCATGGACCTGGCACCCGATCATTGTGGTCGAGGAGGTGCCCTGGACTTGGCACTAAAAATTCCCTTGGCAGTCACCGCTGGTGCAACTTCCCACTCCTGATTTATCAAATTTTCAACTCGTTCATCCCCAAATCCTCCCCGTCTGCTGCATCTCAGGAAGAGTTAACTTCCATGATTGCGCACTCTCAATCTCGTGCCCATTGTTTGGATTTTTGTTGGTCGTCAATGTAAAGGAACAAAGTAACAAGGAATTTGACCCGTTAATTTATTGTAACCCAAATCCAAGTAATTCAAATTCTTCAGATTGCCCAATTCCATTGGAATGCTTCCCATCATATTGCTGTTGTAAATTTTGAAGCATTCCAAGCTTAGGGACTAGTTCTCCAGCGAGATTCGCACTGCTCAAGACCACGGTAACATGGCTATTCTCATAGAAGACATGGAACAAGGTACAAGCGGGAGTAGACAAAGTAACACACAGGATAGTCTTGAGGAATTTCAACGAATGTTTGTGAAAAATATGAATGATAATTGGCTTTAGTCTGATGGATTCAAGCAAGATTGTGTAACGTGGAAGTTGATATTGATCCCACTGATACAATAATAGACATATTTATGTCCAATTAGGTGCAGAGCGAAGCGTTGAATGAAGCAGAAGAATGGAAAATGCAGCATTGGCTAATAAGCATAGGGGCAATGAAATTACACAGTGTTTGGGGCAGCGTAGGATGAGCTTAGAATTTCAGATTAAAAAAAAATGATGTTAAGATTTAAACTCTAGAATCAAATAATAATTTTATTTTTTTCCTTGAAAAACAAATTTGAAAAATTTGCATACCAATTCATTTGATGAACAATTTAATGGAGTTTTCCATAAGCTTGTAGAGTTGGAATCTCCTCCTCTCGTCAGCTGCATTAGTGAAGCTCTGATACCACAATAATACATAAGTGTCCTTAGACACATAATTTTATTGATAATATGAGAAGAAATTACATAGGAATTGCAAGAGTTTACAAATGTAAAATCCAACACTCTTGCAATTAGGAAAATAACCTATTTATAAGCTACATGTCCTAACTTATTTTAGTTATGGACCACTTGATAAAACAACAAGTTTCCATTTACAATAAATAACCTTCTAACCAATCTACTAACTTTATTTCTATTTTAGAGCATAATATACGGCACTATTCTAGAGTCATATATTTTGTAACAATATTCTATTTCTAAGTGTCTCTAATATCAATTAAATATTCTAATTTAATAAATATTTTATCCTAGATTTTTTAAACTATGATATTTAGATAATCTAACAAAAACTCAAAATAAACTTTGGACAAGACAACAAAGTAGAGGAGAGGCTAGTCCCTATTAGTCTTTTTAAAGAAGGTGATGTCTCATGGATTTTAAAGAAAGATGATATTTCTTCGGCGAAGGGAGTTATAATAGGCGTAAGGGTGCCTTCTTTACATGGGTCTTCACTACGACACTTCTTCACTGTGAAATAACATTTTTAGGGGTTGAAATCGCATGACCATTTGAAACTTATAAGGGCATGTATGTCAAAAAAATGATTTTATTATTTTGTATTATTTTTATGCAATGGGATAAAACATAATTAATTTTTGTATGTGATTACTTTGAAATGTCATTATCCTCTGCACATGTGTGGGTGTGTGAACCATGACATACCCCAAGACCTACGATGTGCCATATATAAATTATCTGCATTTGTACAATGGATCACCTCAAAGGAGATTCATATGGTTAGAATTTCATGGTGGTGTCAAGAAATTACTGATATTGTTTGTATGTTTGATAAATAATTGTCGATGAGTTTCAAGGACTTACAGGTTCATCTTCTAATTCACCAAGTAAATGAATTTGAATTAGTTGGGGTGGTTTTTGTTCGAAAAAGGACAAAAATCGAGGTGTTTATGACATAGGGGTACATATCATATGAGTCTCTCTATTATGCTAGTGAGTACATCAAGACGATCGAAAACACACCAGGTGCGGTGATTTGGGACGACGAAAGGGCTGAAGACAAAAGAGAAGGTGACCTTCTCCAAACGAATGGAAAAAAAGGCACATGATAAAGATTAAGTGACTTATCATTTGTTAAATTTCTACACAGTAACTATCCACATTGAACTTCATAATTCATATTTGGTTCTCATACATACTATATATGTTGATTTTATTTAGTCATCAAATTAAAAAATTGAAGCCATCAAAAAATTCATTCATTACAATTCAAAAGTGACACAACCGTGGGTTGCATTGTATGAACAAAAGAGGAGTAAATGGGATAGTGACAAGAAATAATTCAGATGGTTGAATGGTAGAAATGTGAGTTATACTAATTATTTTAAGGAAAATATACCAATGACATGCCCTAAAAATTGGGTTATTGATCAAGTCAGAGATAAATACAATGCATCTAGTCATTACCCACATGTCGAGGAGGATGCACTAAACATAGGGATTGGGTGCAACAATTTGGTAATAATATATATATGTACATTTTTAACTTCATAAACACATGAGACTGTGATTTTTTCACTTTTTTATAGCTGCATTTGTTCCCATCTATGTGGGAATATGGACATCATTTTCTCATAGAGGATTTTGATGATGGATGCATGAAATAAGACTGTGGAGTGGCAGTCGAGTTCGACCAATCTAGCTGTGCTAGCCACCGCAATTAAAACCTAATACAAGGGATGTTAGGTTACTTCAAAAATATATAAGAGATCATTGAAGTGGAATTTTTTTTATTCCAATGTGTTATTTTTAGTTTCAAGTGGTGGGACACACCTTTGATCAGAATAATGTAAAGGAAGTTCGTGATAGTGGGATGATATCTATGAACTCTAGAAAGATGTGGCATGAAGTTAGGGAGCCTTATGTTTTCCCCAAACACTGCAACCAGGGGTTTTTTTACCCATATGTGTTGGATAGTGGTTGGTGGTGTGTATTAAGATACGATCCTAGATCAAAACATATTTTTGAGAACAACAATCTTATCATGCCAAGTGAAGAAGATAATCAAGGTGATGACAATGGAGCGTGATATGAACTTGTGTGATTTCATCATTTACACTATTGTTGTACATTTTTGGTTTCTTTATTTCAGTAATTATATTATTTTTTATTCGTTTTTTTTACCTTTTATATAATTGGTACGGTCCACAAACGTTTTTACACATTATTTTCGGTGAAAATTTTTTTACACTTAAAAATAAATATTTCCAATTGTGTAATTTATAATTTAAAAATTAAAACTTTAACATATTTATTTAATTCTAATTTACAATAGACTTCTTCTATAGACTTTGGATAGACATCATGATGGATCAAAAGATTTTAATTATAAGCACGAGTCATCAATACTCTTTTTTTGTACTTTTATGACCCAAAATATACATTTCTAATATAAAAAAATTTCTACTCTAGATAATATAAAAGTCCATTTTGAATTCTAAAGGTGAGAACTCCATTAAGAATGCTGATTTATAACTATATTTTTTTAATACATCAATATAAATATACTCTTTATCTCCTTTCTGAAATGACATTGTGAGTATCAATCTAAAATAACTCACAAAGCAATAAAAATGGAGAAGGAAAATCATATTTGTGTTATATAATAATTGTACTAAAAGGTCTACTACAACCATCGTCAAAGTTTTTCAATATAGTAAAATAACTCGCTTATTTTCAAATGTAGTGTATCTCCATAAATATAAATGTTTAAATCATTGTGTACAATATCTATGATAATAAGGATTCGAGGTGACAATTCTTCTCAAATAGGAAAATGAGAAGAATATCCTACACATGAGAAAATAGGGAATTTGGAAACAAAATTGAAGATTTATTCTAGAAAGGTTCATAAGAGCACTCCATGATTTTGATAAAATAAGTTGTTTCTTCCCTACTTGACATAAGAATGGTTGAGATGAAAGAATTAAAGAGAAAGAATGTATAATTAGATGTTATATACTTATTGGTTTATTAATAATTTCCAATGTTTATTCTTCAGGTTCATATCAAAATCAATATAAATCATGTAGTGATAAATCTATGAGGACTTTAACAATGAAAAAATTGTGTGTTAATACATAATACTAAATTCTTGACATGAGAGTTAAACTCATGTTTACTATATTTAAATTATAGTTCTTGAAACATTATGTAAACTAAAATGAGGTCTTATGTGCATGTGTAAAATTTTTATTACATATTTTTATGGACCGTAAGAGAAACAAAAAGGGCTTACATGGATGCATGAGAGGTTTTAATTTTTTCTTCATGGATAATGGAAGAGTTTTGACTTTTCTTTTGAATGGAAATTATAAATAAAAGTTGAATTAATAAATATTTTATGGCTAAGAATTAAATGATAAATAGTGTGATGTGTTGGGCGCAACCCAACTTGATCCATTTTTGGTCAAAGACTCCTCATTTTGAGGAGCAGAGTGCGAAGTACCACGAAGTCATATCTACCGCGCGGTGTTTAGGGGCTTCGAGGTGGGTCGAAGCCTCTCATTTTGTAATGGGTATTGGGTTGTTTTGTCTAGCCCATGGTATATGGACCATGGTTTTGTAATGATATAAAGCTATCTAAGGAAATGTAATGTTGTGTCGAAGTAACAATTTTGATAGTTGATGAGCACAAAATGTTGTATTCTTTGTCTATAGGTTGTTTTGGGCCTTAAGGGAAGACTCCACAACCGAGTGTGTGGAGACCTTGGAAGAGCCTAAAACTTAGTGAATTGACCACCTGCAGTTGTGTGCGCAAGTCGGAGAAGTTCTAGGCATTGAACATATCCATCTTAATAAAGAAGAAGAAATTCTGGGAATATTTTTTGTTTACATGTGTTATGTTTGCTTTCTATCTATTTATGTGAAGCAATGATAATGCAGCTTATCTTATTCTGTAATGTGTTTATCTTTATTTTAATGACGATAAGTAATTTATTAAGCTATACCGCGCAGTAATAATATACATGTTAGAGGACTAGTTAAGTGCAGAGAAGTGAAGTAAATCCACCTCGCACAGTCCCTCAATGCTGCAGAAACCTAGTTTTGTAACCACCCATAGCCACCTCGGGTAAGACTATGATTTACTTGTAGTTCGTTGTTGAAAGGGTTGGTGTCTAAGGGTTGTATTGGTGCGAAGTGTTAGTGTCAGTCTAGTCATACTGCCATCAGTGATCAAAACTGCTCTTTTGCATTTGCATATTAGGTGTCTCATACTGAATAAATTTCACCATTCCGCTAGGTCATGGATTCATTGATGGTAGTTATTTTTTTTATCAGTTTTCTCTCATGAGGTACTTGCTGATTTTCCTCCCTATGGTCTTTAGTCATTAGTCACTTTCATTCTCAAAATCATATCAGTAGGTCATAGGATGGGTCTCATTAGTTTCTAGGGTCTCACCATGGTCAAATTAATGAGTCAAAGATCAATAATATCAACGAGGTCATGAGGAAGTCAATAAATTCAAAGTCACAGCACCTGGAAGATCAAAGAGAAATTTTATTCGACTTGATGTAATTTTCACCTCAAAACTGCGTTTTGAGGTAAAAACATGATATTTTTCCTTTATTACTATTATTTATTATGTAATTTTATATCATCATATGTAATAAGTCACAATTCAGAAGCTGCTATCTCCACAAAGTCATCACCCTGCCTTCAGATAATTTTTTCATAGCATGTTCAGTGCTAAATCATCTTCCAAGAAGATCTATCAGAAAGAGCCCGGAAAGAGCTTTCCAACGGTATACTACACTCTCAAAACTAACTTCTGGATTGAAATTTATGCTTAAGTGAAGTAAAATCCCCTATATCCTCAAATAATCCCTATTTCCCAATTTTCCCTTAAAACTTTATGTTTAAAGTTTTATATTTTCCTTATAAAATTCCTTTTTCCTCTTTCCGATTATAAAATCGCATTATAAGTTATTTTAATACATATGCGATTTAGTTTATAACCACTTCCCCTCCATACCATAGAACTTTATAATAAAAGGTTTTATATTATAAAGTTCCGCCGTCCCAACCACTTCCCCTCCATGCTTTGGAAACTTTATAATAAAGTTCAAAATGTTATACTATAAAGCCCCGCCGCTTCCCATCACAATCGTAGCCCCTCCTTTGATCAATCGCAACATTCTCCGATTAAACCTTCCCCTTTTCCAAAACTCCGATGCGATTGTTTCATTTACCTCCGATTGGCCCCACCCGATGAGATCTCGACCGTTGATCCAATCGCCGATCGGACGGCTCATACGCGATCGGGCCATCGCAATCAAAACTTTCATAAGGCCCTCCCCGATCCAATCATACCGCTTAAATCCTGCCTCCGATTGACTCCGCCCGATTACATGTGGGCCATTGATCTGCCCATCCGATCGGACGGCCCAAACTCAAATCGGCGCCTCCATAGAATTCCCCCCGATTACAATCCCACCATTGATCTCTTCCCGTTGATCCGACGGCTCAAAATCAATCGAGCCATCGACATCGGCATTTCCCAAATGTGTTGCACTCCGCTCCGATCTCCGATTGCGATTCATACCCTTTGGTCCCACCATTTCAATCCTCCGCCAATCCATAATGTGACCCTTTGTCTTTGTTAAATCAAACTTTGTTTTATTTATACAAAGGCATTTCTCCCCATCGCATCGTAATATTTGTAATGTGTTACTCCCTTTCCCGACCTCCCGATTCCGATTGCTCCGATACCCCGATCCCACTTTAGCCCTCCGCCTGTTAAAAAATACCATTATTCCCTTTGTATAAAGTGAAAAGATCATTTTTCTGTTTATTCTAAAGGGATTCCTCCGCGCCATTGTATATTTCCCCGTCGGACCTTACCCTAATCGCATCAGAAGTTTTGTTTCAAAAAACATTCCCCATTCCCAATCGCTGATTGTGATAGCACACTATTTATAATGATATCCTGTCCCACCTCCACGACTTTGCGATTGCGATTATAACGTGGGTCCCGCCTTTTTTCCCTTCCCTTTTCCCATTCAAAAATACGTTTTTTCCCTTCACTTAAGCGTAAATTCATTGTATTTTATTTCAAAGGCTGTTTATCAAAGGGTCAGTTTTATTTAAATAAATAATGGAAAGCAAAGGAAATAGTCGGCTTGCCGAGAGCTTATTTAAAACAAAGATTGTTACAGCAGCAGCAAAATAGGAAATCTGTTCATCGGATTACCTATTTTCTTTCATACAGGCTAACAACAAAATCTCCAAGTGGTCAAATGCTATGCTGTCCCTTATTTTCAGGGGCAGATTGTTGTATTTCTTTTCTATGATTGTATTTCAGTTTTTGGAGTTGTTAGAACAACTCCCTTTTCATGGATCTATGTTCCCACATTTGAGCCTATTTATTGTAATTGTAAATCATTTGTAAGCAGTCAGTAACTCAGAAAGTAAGGGAAATAGTGTGGAAGAAACATCTTGCGCTCATTGTACAGTTTGACAGGAATTAATAAGAGATGCGGCTCTGATTTGTGGGATCCATGTGGTATGAGATTTAGAATTTTTTTTTCTCCTTTGTTTCATATGTGAATTGCTATGTGTTCCATTCATCCATAAAAATTTCCTTTTGAATGCTTTCAAGATAGAAAGGTAGAATCCATTTTATATGCTTTGCCTTGGGAAATCATTTATGCATTTGTATTTTTTTTCTGTTTGAAAAGGATCCATTTACTGTGCCCTTTTCAGCTTCTCAACAGTCTTTCCATCCCATCCTTATTTAGCTTTATTTTCTAAGTTTCCTGCCTATCTTGCCCCATGAAATACCCTGTGTCCTGATTTAATTCCCGGTTTCAACTGTCCCTTTATCCCATACATCCCTGAAATTCATTCATTCATTTTATTAAACTCTTTTCCCATCATTTTAGCTAGCCTAATATCAGTTCATTTATTATATTCTTTCACGGAGAGAGCCCTCTCCTGTCCTTGTAGGGCTAGCTACAAGGTTGAGCGTGGTTTGATGTTACCCTAGATTCTGCCTTTTTTCAGCCTGAGGTAGATTTAGGCTATAACATGAAGTACAAGTTGAACCTCAGTCAAGCCCAACCGAGCCAAAAAATGGTTAATTTCTTGGGACTATGATTTGTTTGAGGGACATGTGGATGTGGCATCCATCGAAGAAGGAAATACAAGATTGGGTAAATCAGAAAGAACGAGAGTTCACAACTTAGAAAAATAGAAATCCACGATTGATGATTGAAGCTTGGTTGCAGAGGTATATTTTCACAGAACACCACTAGATTTTCTTTGCTTTATTTGCTAATGAACTACATGAATGGTTGTCAAGGTAGACTGATAACAAGACTTGTTTTAAGAACTACGAGCCTACTACGTGGAGCCCTGAATTGGTACATTGACTCAAGGATACCAGAAACAACATCTCAAGAGTTGTTGATTTTTGGATCTATATTATCTTGGGAGGATTTATCATTGAGTTCACCATAGACATGTATGTATCTTACAATGAATATTTTTCAAGGGTCTGCGAGGTAAGTACCCAAATTATTTGAAGTTGTGGATTAAAATGATTTTATGTGAAAAGGGTGTACTATGAATGCAGTTAGATTAATGTTTGGAGGAAGAAGTAAGTATACATCCATATTTACGCAAAGTGGAAAGTGATACAGAGTGGATTGCAAGAAATTCATTGAGACTGATTACAACACTTTGTTAGGAGAATTTGAAAGCACAAAAGAAAGAAGTAACCCAAAAACCAATAGAGGTGCATCACAACTAGGACCTAATAATAATCAGGGCACCTTTGGGATTCCCCACCCCTCTACTCCTCTCAGCCCCCATCCCCCTCCCCATACTTCCCCTCCCCCTCCACCTCCCCTTCCCCATTACCCTTCGAGAAACATGGCCGATGATATCAAGCTACCTATCTTTAGAGGACTTGGGTCAGAGGATCCTGAGAAATTTTGGTTTGTAGTTGAGGAAATATGAAAAGCAAGACAAATTATCAACGAAGATGTAAAGAAGGTGCATATTTTCACAGCATTGCAGGAAAGAGCACTGTCACGGTATATAAAGTATTCTATGACTTATTAGGCTGCTTCACTGAATGATGCAAATAATGCGTTGATTTTAGAATTTAAGAAGCCAAAATCGTAGTCGCAATGTATTACTTAACTAAAGGAGATCAAACAGATGACAAGTGAGCTTTAGCATTCCTGAAGAGCATCATGAGGAGTGGTTTATAGCTATGTTTTTGCCACATATCAGGTTACCCTTGACACAATAGAAAATAAAAAATCAATCCAAAGCTCTGGAAATTGAAATGAAGTTGGAAGCTTCGTCGGTGGGAGATACTCATGCAGGAGTATAATAGATTTAGACTTAGCTAGCACATCTGACCTTGGAACTACAAGATCTGAAGAAAGGTCAGGAAGTTAGACCAGAAGTTAGAATAGAAGTGTGGTGTATGAAGTAAAAAGCAGAAGGCCATTATATGGAACAATGCCCTGTGTTTAGATATTACTTGGCTAGTGGAGCACCTAATCCATTAAATACAGGCTCATGCCTATGGTGTGAGATATGTATAACTTTAAGACAACATCATCCAAAACAATTTTATTTATTGTAGAAGTATGTGCAGAACCCAAGGCAGTTGTTTTGCAACTTTTGTAAGTCAGTGGGACATGATGAGAAAAATTTTCGAAGTTATTACTTGATGATTGACCACACTATTTATTCCTATAGAATGCAATCTGAAGGAAATGTGCATGAGGATCAAGGAAATTATGGTGGTCAAAGAGGTTTCCAGGGATGAGGAGGAGGAGCAGGAAGAGGAGCTGGTTGAGGTTGCGACCATACTATATGTTACAAATTTGGACATACAGGACACTATGTAAGAGAATATCATAATCCTACTTCCACCTGTAAGAACTGTAAAGATTTGGATAATGTGATAGAATAATTTTCGGTCCTTATGGTCAGGATGCAAGAGAAAAGGAACCAGTAAACCACAAAAATTCTGTAGATGATGACCGATGAACCAAGGGAGGATGAACCATGCATCAATAATGTAATAAGGACTGGAGCTTCGATGGGAGATGATAAAGAATAAGGTAAGAAGCCAATGGAAGATACATGGGTAAGAAATACCGTAGAAAAATCCCTTGGATTTAGTATTCAGCGGGAAAAAGAAACATTCATGGAGGTGAAGCGAAGCTTCATGGGTCCTGGAGCTTCCACATATAAAGTGTAATTGATGCAGAAGTTAATACCAAATAAGGACAGTGCTAAAGTAACTACTCAACTGAAATAATTCGATCCAAGTATTTTAAGTTCATTCTTACATATTTACATGAAGATTTTGAGGAATCATAAGGCATGAATATTTTGAGGAATCAGAAGGCTGTCAAAGGGCTCTAGGAGTTTCTAGACTCATGTGCTGATAGAGACATGCCAAAAAGTGATCAGCGCGCAGTAAAAAATTTACATCGACATAAGAAGAGAACATGGAAGAAAATGAGATTAAATGTGAAAATCGAGGAATATGATATGGATCAGGTAATCCTAGATTTTAGATTTGATGCCAATGTGTCACCTAAGAAAACTTGGGAGCAAATGGGAAAATAAAATTTGCAATGGTTTTCGATCGAGTTGAGGTTGGCCAACCAGTAGAAGATCATCCCTATGGGAAGGTTATCTGTTGTTGTAGTAGATATTGAAGGAGTGCGCGTTGTTGCATATTTCGAAGTGATTAAAATTGTAGATCATAGAAATCCATACTCATAATTTCTTGGATTGGATTGGGCTTTCGATACTATGGAAATAATAAATTTCAAGAAGAGACAAATGATGTTCGAAAGGGATTATCGAAGGGTAATTTTTCCTCTAGACCCATCGAAAGGAGTGTGCTATACAAATCCTGTCTGCGATGAGTACTGCGACACAAATTTCAACAAAATTTACAAGATAATATATAAGGAGGAATATTGGATTAATCCCACTATAGATGGAAGGATAAGCTAGGAACATGATAGTTCCTATACTAGATTCCGAGGAAGAGCTGGAAATTTGGCAAAACCGACTACATGAAGTATCTACCAGACGATGTGCCAGAATCACAAGGTCACTTCGCTGCATAACCTCAGAGGTATGTGATCTACTTTAATATGATGGGATATGACATGTAAGTATTTTTCTTGATAATTTTAAAAGAGAAATACCAGAAGAACAAAGGTTCCAAGCTTTGGATGTAGCCTTGAGGTCTACACCTGCTACATGGTGGGGTACTCATAAAGAAAATATAGGAAGTTGGGAAGAGTATTGAAGGTTGATGAGGGTTATATTAAGGTCAGTAGATACCATAATAGAAGTAAAATATGATGGTAAGGTTGACCTGCGAGAGAATATGTTGAACCTTTAATTAAACTGAGAGGGGGGGTGAATCAGTTTAATACATTCCTGATCTTTTAAAAATTTTCATTAAACTTATTTACACCTTCATTTCATATCCAATTTAAAGTGAGAGTAATATTCAAATGTAAGCAGCAAGTGTTAGTAAAATATAGCAGTAAACTTAATATGAGAGCAGCAGGTATTAAGCAGATGATACATATCAGATCAATACATAAATATCATGCACAGAGACACCAGATATAAGTGGAAACCCATAAAGGGAGAAAACGACATCTTATTATTGTTGTGATGCAAAGGCAAGCTCCAACTCCCTCTTACCACTTTTTTCTGCAGGCACCTACCTACAGGAGGCTCCGACCTCAATTCTGCAAGCTACAACTTGCAAGGAAGCTCCAACTCCCTTCAATTTTCTGCAGGCACCAACCTACAGGAGGCTTCAACCTCAGTCAGCTACAACTGACAGCTATCAAACTGCAACTTGATAGGGAAGCTCCAACTTCCTCAATTTAACAAACTGAATGTTTCTGATTTCCCTTAGATATCAGCTCTGTTCTGTAGCTTCTCTTACTTCTCTTAATCTTCTCTGCTTTTTTCTTCTATATTCTGCATTCTCTATATTTGCTCTCTCTCCTTTTTCTTGCATATCTAGATGATATTACTTATAAGAATTTTCTTGTGACTGTTAGCATTCCTCAAAGAATTTGGAATGGACAGCCATACCTCTTCACTTTCTTCCTTTTCATTTCTTTTCCAACTCACTCAAAAAAATGTAACTGTAGGTGCTTATTTTAATATTACAGTGGGACCTTTGTTTTTCCTCCGGAGACTTTCCAATGCATCACAACAATATAAATCAATTAAAAATATTTACATTTAATTACAATGAGAGCTCTAGCTCACTCATACAGCCTTTTGGATCGCTGCGCATTTGTCTTTTCTTTGACTGTGCTTTATCTCTTTTCAGCTTTGTTTGCTTTTCTGTCCTCTGCTGAGGTGTAACTGCTGCCTTTTAAATCTGGGCATATCCCAACGTCTTTCATACAATTAGTGTCTTGTTGATGTGGAAGTTCCACAAGCGGAACGAATATATATCACAATCGTTGTATATTAATAATCGCCCTCCCGTTAAGCTGAGGCATATACATACAACCCACGGACCACGCGGCACATCTTTAATACCACCGCAACAATGTTATATATATATATATATATATATATATATATATAACAACGCCCTTTCATATATACATATAAGTAATTTAAACTCTCGGCATACATACAAACTTCCTTTTTAAATCAATTCTCAGCGTAATATAATGAAGACTTTTTAAACATATAAGAACTCCTTTTGGGCCCACTTGACACACTTCCTGATGCAATGAGTCTCCTCCGATTACAATTGATCGCTCCTGCTCCAATTGCGATTGATCGCAATCGCACCTTGCGTTTGCATGTTTCTTTGCCAACTCTAACTCCAATGAGATTGAGTCACTTATACCTTCTTTCGATTTCTCCGATTGCGATTGGGTTGTTTCGATGCGATCATGCCGGACTTCAAATACTTGTTAATTATGGTTTATAAGCCCATTGGGTCTGGGCTTCAGTCGCAATCGCAATTTTTGGTTTATACACTCTGCTGTCCTTATAATCTCCGATGCGATTGGGTTGTTCCGATGCGATCATGCCGGACTTCAAATATATATCATCCATCGTTTATACACCCATCGTTTATATATGTATGTGTATATATATATATATATATATATATATATATATGTATGTATATATATATATATATATATATGTATCCTCCAGCGGGTTAGGCGATTCTCGAAATAAGGTTTATGTATAAATATGTAACGCCCATCAGGTAATGATTCTCGGAATATTATATATCTGTCCTCCGGGTTGGGCGATTCTCGGAATTATAACGGCTCTGCCTCTGCCTCTGCCTCTGCTGCTTCTGTCGCTCTGCCTTTGCCTCTGCTTCCTCTGTTTGATTCTTTGCTGTCTCCATTGTCTGTCTTTGTCTCCTTGTAACTGTTCCTGTCTCTGCATCTGCTACCTCCTTTGCCATCAATGAAAACATTTCCAACAGAATATTCATCACTGAAATTTAGTTTGGGAAGAAGTTCCAGAGCAAGAGTGGGTACAAGTGTTTTTTCACACATTGGAGATGGTACCTATGAATTGGTATCTTAAGACAAAATTGCGACTTGGAACTGTGAACTGGAAAAATTTGGTTGAAGGGTTCATACTAAAATTTAGTTTTGAAGATAACTTTTCGTGCATAGATGACTCCTTTTTGAAGGTTAGGGAAAATGTTTTTAAGGACGCAACTTTGCTAATGTGGACACCACTAAATTGGACCGTGCAGTTAGAGCAAGTAGTGGAATGCTATAATGTGACCATGGAAGAGGATGATGAGGATCCGCAAAATATTGATATCCCAAAATCAGAAGGACATCGTGAAGTTGTTGGACCATAACCTGAAATACTTAATATAGTGAAGCCTACAAAAATTAATAAAGTAAATATCATATTAGAATAATAACCAAAATTTGTGATGATTGGAGATTATTAGGATGAAGATATAGTTAGAAAAATAACAGAGATGTTGCACGAGTATCAAGAGATATTCCCCACAAAGTTTTCTGAATTGAAGGGCATAGTATGGGGTCTAGGAGTTATGAGGACTCCTCTGAAACCTGACGCAAACCCAGTAAAGCAAAGAACCTGTAGGTTGAATCTAAAATACAAAGAAAAAGTGAAGGTGAAATTAGATAAATTGATCAAAGCTGGGATCATTGAACTAGTTGAAGAGTCTGAATGGGTCAGCCCCATGGTAGTTCAGGAAAAGAAGAGAAAGGATGAGATCAAAATATGTGTGGACCTGTTGTACTATAAAACACCCCCCATTTATTTTCACTAAATGGGGACCCTTTAAAATAAATAGGAAATTTATTTGTTTGCTTTTATCTTAGCCTAACTCTAAAAAACTTTAGGAAATAAAGTTCTTTCCCTTTTCTCTTTGATTTCTTAGCACTCATTGCAAATCGCATAGCTTAAAACCCTAAAAACTTAAAACATATTAAGTCTTGCGAGATGCGATATGCGTTAAAATTTTTTGAAGTCATTTAAAACTCCTGTTGCAAAATTTTTTAACGCCACTTTAAAAGAAAATCACATCACACCTTTTAAAAAAATGATAAAATAATGACAATTCGATAACAGTTGCGATAAGTCAAACCCGATGAATTAATAAAGAAAAAAACATAAAACTACAAGTGTCTGATAAATCACATCGGCATGATTCCATAGCACACTTCGCATTTCGTAGAAAATAACCAAATGCATGTTTTATTACCATATGGAAATTGCGATGTGCGATTTGCGCAGATCGCATTTCGCAAAATTCATCGGTAATGGAAAACATAACTAATAGAAATAGTCTCGAGTTGCGATATACGATATTGATAGTTATTGCTCAAGTGTGTTGAATGATTCATATCTAATCAATTGAATATAAGATCTAACGTCTTAAATTGATCGATAGACATTTCACATAAAGGTGTGTAAGAGATTTGATTGGAAGAATTATGGTGATTAAGAACATTTAATGGGAGTAAGGTTTGAAAGATTCATATCTACTTCGAGCATTTTTTGAATGATTGAACGTTGGATTTTTAATTATATCAGTTTTAAATCTATCCTTCTCTTCATTCACCTCAGATCTAAAGTTTTCTCTGTTCACTTGAATAAAGGAAACCGCTTAACGGAGCAAGGATAATAGAGATGAACAAGAAAGGCAAGGAAATTTCCAAAGCATCATCTACTGAAGACTCGGATATGTCTCCCCTATTCTCAAATACCACCTGCAACAAGGATTGCGACAGTTCCTCATGGGAGGAAATGTATCAATTATTTGAGAATGAACAACCAAGGGTAATAATCAAAGTTGCAACAAAAGGCTCCTCATTTTCTTCAAACCTGATCTATTTCGACGTTGCATGCTCGTTCATTCATAAAGTAGCTGCAAGGCTTAATATTCTCCCCTATACATATATGGTTAAGTGGGTAATTGACCACTTGAACATAAAATATAGGACATTCGAGAGTTCAAAGGATGAGAATATTGGTTCATTCACAACAGAATATTTGAAGACGATGTACCACTTACCCACCTCGTAGCAGAACTATGACAAAGCTTTTGTCCAAAGCATTACAAAGAAACATCCAGACATGATGAAAGTTATAAAAGAATGGAAGGATGACCAAGGCAAGCTGAAATGGGACAAACTTGGTATGTACCCGATAGCAAAAATTCCTTTCCCTTATTGCTATGTTGCTGGTATGTTGTGTAGATTGTTTGCAAAGCTTGATACTACTAGGTTTTCTATAGATTGGGTCCCATTAATTGACACAATCATCAATTCGTTAATTCTGAATTAGGAAAATATCCTATCTAATAATTTTGCCAGAAGTATCATGGTGTATAGAAGTAAAATAAGTGTTTCCTCTAGGGAAATACTCCCCTTTTACATGAGTGCTTATGTCATGGACGTAATTTTCTTTTGTTCGAGTTTTCCCACCATGGGATGGAAGTGGACGACCCAAGAACCTATGCCAATCCACATTTACCATAGAGCCCTTTGGGAGTCAGATTTTCATCTACATTTTTACAAAATTTGTCATAGAGTCATACTACCTATGTACCAGATTATATTCAATGAGAAAGCCCCTAGGATTTCCAAAGTGGCTAGTACAAACATTTTTCCCGTTGCCAAATGGTTTGCCAAAGAAAGTTTCACCTATGTCAGAGTTTTCGGGAGTTATGCTTCTGCCCAAGTCCTACCATATTATGTTCATGTCAAGCTACTTGTGAGAGATATTTCTTACCAACTTCTAGTAAGTGGTATTTCAAAGCAACTCAAAGATGCTAAGAAGGCCATTTGGCCTAATTTCCATTTATAATGCGGTACTTTTGCACTTTTTGATATTGGTCATGCCTTTAAGGAAGTTTCAAATGTTAATTTGTTGAATTTGGCTGTAATGCCAAAACGACCATATGACCCCAATGATGTAATTAAAAATTACACCACAGAGCTCAAAGTGAAGCCTTTTTTGAAATAGATAGATAGATTTGATGATTTATTTCAAGGTATTGAAAATTTTATAGATGAACTAAAGTTTGCATCTAGTCAGCTCAATCAAGATGACTTTGAATGCTTCCAAGCATATAGAGACAAGAGACTAGAAAGGATTCCTTTGGATTTACTGATTATTGAAGATGTCAACAAACCAACTCCAAGTATTAGCTTAGATAATGAAGCTAAAGACATGTCTGAAGATGAATCATGGAAATTAGAAGATCAATCTCAGAATTCATATCATTCTGATAATTAATCCAAAAATATAAATGAGAGCCCAGAAAACGTAATTGATCAAGTAATAAAAGAGATTGAAGTGAAAGAGAAAGGAGGAATTAATGGAACTGAATCATCCTCCCAATAATTACAGCACAACCAAAATACACCTAATCAGTCAGAAAAATCTCAGCCAAAGGATTTGAAGAATGAATAGGAAAATTTTTCTAAGGCACTGTAAATGCCACAACCAAATCCTAATACTGATCAATCTACTAGTTTTCAGACGCTATAACATTCTCATAAATTAGTGTAAACTGCTACACTGCTACAACAAGTACTTGGAACTCATGATTGAGAGATCATCCCGACCTACCCTATAGAGCAGATAGTTTTACAAATTGAAGAAATTCCTTCACTGGATGTCTTCTATAGTCCTAATCATAAGGCCGTAGTCAAGAGAATAAAAAGGATAAGAATTGATGATACAGTCTCAAATATTACAAATGAATCTATTGGCGTTCTATGGAAGGATCCTCTAGCTGATCCTACTAAACATTTAACTAAGCTATCATATTTTGCAGGAGCATATGCTAATGCCACTATTGATAAGGCCACAAAATTTCAATTGCTATTGAGAGAATTCAAAATACAATATTTAGAGAGATTGTTAGATCAAGAAAAGTCTAACTCCGACAGCCAAATGGAATTGAAAATGTTTAAGTTTCAAAAGGATTTTGAAATATTAACTTTACAACATCAGGTCCAACTTATAGAAAAGAAAACGCAACTGGAAGCAACAATAAAAAAATTAACAAATCCATCCATAGGTAGAGAAATTCATAAGGGAAGCATTGGAAGTGAATTAAGCTAAAGCAGCAACAAGAAGTATTTTTCCAACAAGCTTCTATTACTAGCTCTTATTATGATTCAAGTGAAATCCCGATCCAACAAGTGGCTATCAAGAAACTTGAGTGTGAGAAAATTGAGAAGAAAATCAATGAACACATTCAATGGCAATCATTAGACTCAGGAAATGACGTTGATCTACCCCAGGTAGACAAAATTCATACGGAAATATTATTTAAGGATTGGGAAGCACAACTAAGACAAGCAAACAAAGCAGCAACAAAAGCATCAAGATTAACAAAGGAATTTATTGAATATGTTTGTGAAAAACTTTTGAAAGTTGAGCTTATCAAAGAGTCCACATATGAAGTGCTCTAAAAAATAAAGCCGTTAGAAGCATAGTGGAAACAAAGGACATAAATACAGGAAGAAATGATTAAAAAAGTAAATAAGTTTGATCAAGAAAATTATTGAAATTTTCTGATCAAACCTTATCATCAGTGCCAAACCCTGAAGTCATTAACCGATTCAAAAAAAAGGTCAGAGCCAGGACTTTCAAATGCGGTATTCAAGGGCCAGGTCAGATCATAATTTCACAGCCAGCTCAACTTAAACCCATGCTATATATTTGTTAACTTCGGGATCAAATCCAAAAGGAGGATCAGTACTCATAAGACCTTATTTTCCTAGATTGTAGTTGAAGTTTGTCTTATGAGGATGGTTGTTTGAAACCTCCTCTATTTTTATGTAATAATCTATTTTTAAAAATATTATAGTTTAGTATTTAAACCCTTCTTATGAATTTAGATAAGGGTCCAAAAATTTGTCAAAAACATTTGCAAAGAATGAACTTCTGTAAGTTTGTAAATTCTTTGATGGATTAATGAAACAGGATCTGTTATCTTTTAACATTTGACGTTTTTTAACTGATGTTGCACTATTGTACTCTTTAAATTTCTTGAAAGTGAAGAGGAACAAAGAATATACTATCATTTTATATGAGTAGGACTTTGTACATATGGTACTTCTATTCATTTGTATTAAGTTTTTCCTTCTAGATTGAAAGATACATTTTATTTGCATTATATATTTGAACTGTCATCATAAATGAATGTTAAATTCACTTATGTACTAATATTTTTCTATGATTTCTTATTCGATATATAATCACACATATGAATGTGATATGATTTTCACAATTATTTTGATCAAACTATTTTGTTAAAAGAATCATCTTTACATAATTTTAATCTCTTTCAACTGTTAAATAACCTTCATTACTAATAGTTGAAGGATATCTCTTTAGATCGCATAAAGGAAGAAACACCCTGGTTATATAGTAGAATAGATAGTGTTAGATAAATGCATGTGATAGTTTAAAATCATTTCCCATTGCATGTTATATAAAAAAAACACCCCAAAATCATCCTTATTGGGAAACTGGTCCCTTCATCCCCAGTTAGGGCCACCGCAACAAAGAGAAAAGGACTTGCTCTAAGGTCTGGACTGGGTGGTTTTCCCCCATGTCGTGGCAACATAATTTTGAGGCCTCAACATATTGGTGCTAGAAGGAGGGCCAATTTTGAATGGAAAGAAGATCTTATCAATCTAAAAGTTAATAGTAAGAGTCTCTCTCCCTCTAGATCCCCTTCAACTTCAAGAAAATTAGCTATATCTAAATATTTAAGATATGAAGTTGAACATCCTTCTCATAAGTCTCCTAGTGATACTCAACCCATACTATCTCCTGATTTTCATCAAATTTCCCCTGAAGTTCAGTATTTGATAGAAAAGTGAGAGAGAGTATCCATTTCTGCTAAAAAATTTGAAGCTTCTCAATAATCTGAGATTAGTATTTCATCCTCTTTACAACCCAGAAGAATATTAAATTGATTAGAAACTCAAAATACAGGTATTCCTCCTTTTGAATTTCCCATCGATACTTCTTGAAGGAAGATAAAGAGGATTGAATCAAAGTCAATCACCAGCGAGGTCCTATCTAATTATAATCTAGCCCATTCAACTCCATTACCTCCACTCACTTCCACAACTTCCATTCCAACAATAAGTGTTACTTTAACTAGTTCCAATACCCAAACTACTATTCCTTCAACTAGTTCTAGCACTCAACCTGCCTCTTCTTCAACTCAAACTCAATCCATCACATCCACCCAAGGACCAATGGTAGGCCAAGTAACTACACCAAATGTACAAACATGGAACAATCCAGGGGTTGTACAAATGTCTGCTCCTCTTCATCCTCTACCTAAATACCCTGAAAGATGGCTACCTAAATTTAATCTTGATGATGGTATTCCAGCTGAAGAACACAATCATAATTACATGTTAGCCATTAATTTAAAAGAGGTAGTTGAAGAATATTGTGTTGTAAGATTATTTCCATATACTCTCACAGGATCTCCAATATCCCAGTATTTTTCATTACTTGCCCGCTCTATAACTAGCTAGAATATGTTTGAAGAACAATTTTTAGCTAAGTTTGGAGATGACAGAACCAATGCATCACTCATCAATGATTTATCAACTCTAAAGGCTAAAACAGGGGATAAAATAAAATATTTTAATTCAAGGTTTAATAAATTGCTCAATAAAATTCCTGCTACAACAGTTCTGGTGTAGAAGTTCAAATTGAGTGGTATATTTCGTCTCTCCCATCCAATATAGCCATTTTTGTTGATAGAGAAAAACTGCTGACATTGGCAGAAAATATGAAGGAATCTTTATCTGTAGAGAAACACATAATCACTCTTGAAAAGAAGAATTCCCAAGAAGATAGGAAATCAAAGAAAGTATCCTTTAAAGATGATTCAAAAAATAAGCCATCCAAAGACCCTTTTGATGTAGAAGGTCTTCAGAAAGTTTTAAAGACTATGACAAATGAAATGTCAGATATCAAGAAACAAGTTGTTGAAATTTCTAGTTCAAAAAAGACTTTCAGAGCCTTCAAGAAAAATCAATCTTCTAATTCTCAACCACCGAATATCATATCTAATGTTGAGTTTGATCAAGATACAGATGAAGAGCAAATAGAGGAAGAATAAAATGAAGAAGAAGAATAAGTTGAACTAAATGGAATGTGGGATTTTATCCTACCAAATAAGGAACAACAAGAATATTTTCCTATGAGTACAAGAAGAAAAAATACTACTGAAGCAACGTAGCCAAATTAGAAACAAAATAATTCAACGCCTGCTAAAGATAAAACAGTAAGTAAAAATTCTACATCCAAGGCTACACAAACAAACCTTGCTACTTCAGATACTCCACCTACATCAAATACAATGGTAATACCTGACACTATTGAGTATAATGTAATTGAGGATATGAAAAGACTAGGGCCAACATTTCAATTCATGAACTTACTAAGTTAAAGCACCAACATAAAATCTTACTTAGAGATTTAAATGCAGTTTCTTCCTCCGATTTACCTGCTCCAGTAGTACTCCAAACTGCTAATCAAATGGGTAAACTTCCTTATCCTTCAACTAAAATAGATGCTACAGATTTTATTATGATACGTGACCGATCCATCTCTCATACTATTCCATTTCTTTTAACATATGAGATCTATAATTAAAATGTCCATAAATGTTTAATAGATTCAGGGGCTTCCTCTAATATCATGCCAAAATCAGTATGTGCTAAGTTGAACATAACTCCTCAGAGTTCCCTTGTTCATATAGTACAACTTGATAGGACTAAAGTAGAGTTTGTAGGATAAATAAATTATGTTTCTATCAGATTGTCATGAAACCCCAAGGTTTCTCAAATAATTTATATATTGGTGGCTGATATTCCCGACTTTTACGGTTTAGTGTTAAGTAGAGGCTGATCTAAAAAACTTCATGGATATTTTGCAACAGACTGGTCACATATGTGGCTACCACACAATGGAAAACTAAATCAAATCTGGGTGGATAGAGAGAAATTCATGAAGCATAGTCACCGATCTTGAAGGAATAAACAAGCCAGTAGCATTCAATAATAATATTATTGGAAACTACTCGACACATTCATTTCTTGGAAATTTTAATGCTTAACCCTCACCCTTTTTTGATAATGCAGTTATCTCTCAACTCGAGAATTTTTCCCAAACAGACAGTTCTAAATGTAAAAAATTTGTAGATAAACTAGTAGTTAATTCTTTATTTGGATCCTTTATTTTGATGGCTCTAAATATGAATATGGTGCAGGAGCTAGATGTATTTTAATAAGCCTAGAAGGAGAAAAAACCATGTTAGCCTGCAGACTTGAATTAGATTGCACAAACAATATAGCAGAATATGAAGCATTAATTCAAGGTTTGTACAAAGAAATTGATCTCGACATAAAATATCTGAAAGTCCTAGGAGATTCAGAAATCATTGTTAAGCAGGTAAGAAATACCATCCATTGTCATTCTGGACATTTAAAGCATTACCAATCATTAGTCCAAGAATTGACCATTCATTTCTTAGCCTTCACTATTTATTCCGTACCTAGAATACAAAATGCTAGTGTAGATTTATTGGCTAATGCAGCATCGAAATTAATTTCATCTCAAGAATTTAGTCCCGATAGATATTCCATCGAATTGATTTTTAGACCATATTTTCCTGACAATATTACCAATTGGAGAGTATTTAATAATGATGCAAATATTATAGATTTCCTTACATCTGAAGGATCTTATGATAGTCAAATCTTATATGAAAATGAACATGATACTCAGATAAAGGATGAACTAGATGAAAATACAATTCCTAAGTCAGTGGTCAAATTAGAAGATCTTTATGATCTAAAATATACGTTTAAAAGAGTTACTAACTCTAAAACCCAAAGTTTTACCTTAATATTTGAGTTAGTAAATCTCGAACCTGATGATAAACCTCAAAATATCAATTTAGGTCTTAGTCTATCTTCTGATGAAAGATTATCATTTGTCATGTTATTAAAAATGTACAATCGTGTTTTTGCTTAGGATTACACTGATCTTAAAACATATTCCATGTATACTATTGTCTTTTCTTTTCCTTAGGAAAATAAAAGTTGCGTAGTATTGATTTTTGGCTTTTCCAGTAAATATCTCAGAAAATATTTTTGACTTATTGCTTATAGAAATAATAAATGTTAAGCAAACAATCGAAAGATTTGAAATTCAAATAGATTCTATTCTACTGAAAGATGCAATTTCACTGAATTTATTTTTTCTCTGATGAAATCTCATCTTTATAAAGCATGGTTATTATGTTGTCAGTCAAGAAAATAATCCTTAACATAGTAAAGACTCTTTTACAGAGAAGCAATCTTAAAACTCAAAAAATTATCATCTAGAATCCTTAAAAGGACTAATGATTCACCCCATCTGGGAAAAATTATCAATTTTTAGAAAGAAATTAAAAAACATTAGTATGCTATAAATCTTAGAAGATAATAATTCTCATCATGAGCTTGTTTACCATATTCATAGGGAAATAGTTGAACTAACATTACCAATACTACCTACCAAAACAAGGTAATGAATTTAGATTATTTCAAGAGGACAAGGGGTCTCATCAAGAGCCAACTTGATCAGTTTAATTATAACCAGTGAATGGCATTGTCAATATTTGGTTACCAAGCCAAGACAATGGTTTTTAAGTAAATAAAAATACAATGGAAAATATCTACCAAAAAGAAAAACAATTTCCAAAAGAGATTAAGTATATAAAGTTGGAGTTTAATTTTTGAAGATTGTAAGAGAGACTGGATGGGACAATAAATCATTGATGGGTAAAAGGTAACCCTGCCAAAAGCTTAAATTTCCTATTGGATCAGAGGCTCTACCTGTGATAAAAGAGTATATATTTATAAAGATAATATGAAAGAGCCACCTGCTTTATCCTTTTGAACTGAGTAAATACTGATATAGATACTCATACTTTTATTTTTAAAGAGGAATTATTATGAACTATAATTAAGAGAGATTTTATTGCTTAGTAAGATATTATTTATTGAAATTCATTCCTGCAACTATTTCTATTTCTAAAAAAAATAAGAAATTTCAAAAACTAATCAGAGATAGCTGGTTATCCCAAGTGAATCGCCAATTGTTGTACTATAAAACACCCCCCATTTATTTTCACTAAATGGGGACCCTTTAAAATAAATAGGAAATTTATTTGTTTGATTTTATCTTAGCCTAAGTCTAAAAAAATCTAGGAAATAAAGTTCTTTCCCTTTGCGCTTTGATTTTTACTGCTCATCGCAAAGCACATAGCTTACAAGCCTAAAAACTTAAAACATATTAAGTCTTGCGAGCTGCGATATGCGCTAAACATTTTTTTAGTCATATAAAACTCCTGTTACAAAAACTTTAAACACTGCTTTAAAAGAAAATCACATCGCACCTTTTAAAAAAGCGATCAACTAATGACAATTCGATAATTATTGTGATAAGTTGGACCTGACGAATTAATAAAGCAACAAACATAAAACTACAAGTGTCTAATAAAGCGCATCTGCATGATTCCATAGTGCACTTCGCGTTTCACAACAAATAACCAAATGCAAGTTTTATTACCATATGGAAATTGCGATGTGTGATTTGCACAGATTGCATTTTGCAAAATTCGTTGGCAACGAAAAACATAACTAATAGAAATAGTCTCAAGTTGCGATATGCGATATTGATATTTATTGCTCAAGTGTGCGAAATGATTCATATATAATCAAATTAATATAAGATCTAACGTCTTATATTGATTGATAGACATTTCACATAAAGGTGTGTAAGAGATTTGATTGGAAGAATTATGGGTGATTAACGACATTTAATGGGAGTAAGGTTTGAAAGATTCATATCTACTTTGAGCATGTTTTGAATGATTGAACGCCAAATTTTTAATTATATTAGTTTTAAATCTATCCTTCTCTTCATTCACCTCAGATCTAAAGAATGCTTTGTTCACTTGAATTCAAGAAACTGCTTAACGGAGCAAGGATAACAGAGATGACCAAGAAAGGCAAGGAAATTTCCCAAGCATCATCTACTGAAGACTCAAATATGTCTCCCCTATTCTCAGATACCACCTGCAACAAGGATTGTGGTAGTTCCTCGTGGGAGGCAATGTATCAATTCTTCAAGAATGAACAACCAAGGGTAATAATCAAAGTTGCTACAACAGGCATGTCAGTTTCTTCAGACCCGACCTATCTCAACGTTGCATGCTCGTTCATTCATAAAGTAGCAGTGAGGCCAAAGATTTTCCCCTATACAGATATGGTTAAGTGGGTAATTGACCACTTGAACATAGAAGATAGGACGTTCAAGGATTCAAAGGATGAGAATATTGGTTCATTCATGGCAGAAGATTTGAAGATGAGGTACCACTTACCCACCCCACAATAGAATTATGACAAATATTTTGTCCAAAACTTTACAAAGAAACATCCAGACTTGAAGAAAGTTATAAAGGAATGGAAGGATCACCAAGGAAAGCTAAAATGGGACAAACTTGGTACGTACCCAATAGCACAAATTCCTTCCCCTTATTTCTATGCTGTTGGTATGTTGTGTAGATTGTTTGCAAAGCCTGATACTACTAGGTTTTCTGTAGATTGGGTCCCATTAATTGATGCAATCATCAATTCTTTAATTCTGAATTAGGAAAATATCATATCTAATAATTTGGCCAGAAGTATCATGGAGTATAGAAGTAAAATAAGTGTTTCCTCTAGGGAAATACCCCCATTTTACATGAGTGCCTATGTCACGGACACAATTTTATTTTGTTCAAGTTTTCCCACCATGGGATGGAAGTGGACGACCCAATACCCTACTCCAATCCACATTTACCACAAAGCCCTTTGGGATTCATATTTTCATCTACATTTTTACAAAAATTGTCATAAATTCATACTACCTATGTACCAGAATCATATTCAATGAGAAAGCCCCTAGGATTTCCAAAGAGGCTAGTATAGACATTTTGCCCATTGTCATATGGTTTGCCGAAGAAAGTTTCACCTATGTCAGATTTTTCGGGTTTTATGCTTCTCCCCACATCCTGCCATATTATGTTCCTGACAAGCTACTTGCGAGAGATATTTCTTACCAACTTGTAGTAAGTGGTCTTTCGAAGCAGCTCCAAGATGCTAAGAAAGCCATTTGGCCTAATTTACCTTTGCAGTGTTGTACTTTTGCACATTTTTATATTGGTCACGCCTGCAAGGAAGTTTCAAATGTTAATTTTTTGAATTTGGTTGTAATGTCAAAATAGCCATACGACCCTAATGATGTAATTAAAAATTACACCACAGAGCTCAAAGTGAAGCCTTTTTTGAAAGAGATAGAAATATTTGATGATTTATTTCAAGGTATTGAAAATTTTATAGATGTACTAAATTTTGCATCCAGTCAGTTCAATCAAGATGAATTTGAAGCCTTCCAAGCATACAGAGACAAGTGATTGGAAAGGATTCCTTTGGATTTATTGATTATTGAGGATATCAACAGACTAAATCCAAGTATTAGCTTGGATAATGAAGCTAAAGACATGTCTGAAGATGAATCAGGGCAATTAGAACATTAATCTCAGAATTTGGTTCATTCTGATAATGAATCCGAAAATAGAGATGGCAGCCCGGAAAAGGTAATTGATCAAGTAATCAAAGAGATTGAAATGCAAGAGAAAGGAAGAATTAATGGAACTGAATCATCTTCCCAAGAAGTTCAACACAACCAAAATACACCTGATCAGTCTGAAAAATCTTAGCCAAAGGATTTGAAGAATGAATGGGAAAAGTTTTCTAAGGCACTACAAATGCCACAACCAAATCCTAATACTGATCAATCTACCAGTTTTCAGAAACCAGAACATTATCAGAAATTAGTGGAAACTAATACTCCACTACAACAAGTACCTGAAACTCATGATCGAGAGATCATCCTGGCCTACCTTATAGAGCATATAGTTTTACAAATTGAAGAAATTCCTTCACTGGATTTCTTCTACAGTCCTAATAATAAGGTTGTGGTCAAGAGAAGAAAAAGGAGAAGAATTGATGATACATTCTCAAATCTTACAAATGAATCTATTGATGTTCTATGGAAGGATCCTCTAGCTGATCCTACTGAACATTTAATTAAGCTATCACAGTTTGCAGTAGCATATGCTACTTCCACTATTGATAAGGCCATGGAAGTTCAATTGTTACTGAAGCAGAGAGAAGATAAAATACAAGATTTAAAGAGACCGATAGAGAAAGAAAAGTCTAACTCCAGCAGGCAAATGGAATTGAAAATGTCTCAGTTTCAAAAGGATTTTGAAATATTAACTTTAAAACATGAGGTCCAACTTACAGAAAAGAAAACACAATTGGAAGAAGTAATAAACAAATTACAAATCCAGCCACAGGTAGAGCAATTCATAAGGGAAGAATTGGAAGTGAATGCTAAGCTAAAGCAGCAACAAGAAGTATTTTTCCAACAAGCTTATATTTCTAGCTCTTATTATGATTTAAGTGAAATCCTGATGTAACAAGTGGCTATCAAGAAACTTGAGTGTGATAAAGTTGAGAATAAAATCAATGAACACATTCAATGGAAATCACTAGACTCAAGAAAGGAAGTTGATCTACCCCAGGTAGATAAAATTCATAGGGAAATCTTATTTAAGGATTGGGAAGCATAGATAAGACAAGCAGAAAAAGCAGCAACAAAAGCATCAAGGTTAACAAAGGAAGTTATTGAATCTGTTTGTGAATAGCTTTTGAAAGTTGAGCTTATCAAAGAGTCCACATTTGAAGTGCTCTCAGAAATCAAGTCGTTAGAAGCACAGTGGAAACAAAGGACATAAATGTAGGAAGAAATGATTAAAAAATTAAATAAGTTTGATTAAGAAAATTATTGAAATTTTCTGATCAAACCTTATCATTAGTGCCAAACCCTGTAGTCATTAACCGATTCAAAAAAAAGGTCGCATCCAACACTTTCAAATGCAGTATTCAAGGGCTAGGTCAGATCGATAATTTTGCAGGCAGCTCAACTTAAACCCATGCTAGATATTTTTCAACTTCGGGATCAAATCCAAAAGGAGGATAACAAATTATAGGTTATGTTTTTACATTATTTTCCTATATTGTAGTTGAAGTTCGTCTTACGAGGATGGTTGTTTGAAACCTCCTCTATTATTATGTAATAATCTATTTTAAAACAATTATAGTTTAGTATTTAAACCCTTCTCATGAATTTAGAGAAGGGTCCATAAATTTGTCAAAAACATTTGCAAAGAATGAACTTCAATAAGTTTGTAAATGCTTTGATGGATTAATGGAACAAAATATGTTATCTTTTAACATTTGAAGTTGTTTAACTGATGTTGCACTATTGTACTCTTTAAATTTCTTAAAAGTGAAGAGGAGCAGAGAATCTACTATCAGTTTATATGAGTATGACTTCGTACATATGGCACTTCTATTCACTTGTATTAAGTTTTTCCTTCTAGATTGACAATTATCTTTTATTTTCATTATATATTTGAACTGTCATCATAAATGAATGTTAAATGCACTTCTGTACTAATATTTGTCTATGATTTCTTATTTGATATATAATCACACATATGAATGTGATATACTTTTCACAATTCTTTTAATCAAACTATTTTGTTAAAAGAATAATCTTTACATAATTTTCATCTCTTTCAACCGTTAAATAATCTTCATTAATAATAGTTGAAGGATATCTCTTTAGATCGCATAAAGGAATAAACACCTCTAGTATATAGTAGAATAGATAGTGTTAGATTAAAATAATTTCCCATTTCATGTTATATAAACAAAACACACCCCAAAATCATCCTTATTGGGAAACGAGTCCCTTCATCCCCAGTCGGATCCACCACACCAAACGTAAAAGGAATTTCTCTAAGGTATGTACTAGGTGGCTTTCCCCCATGTCGTAGCAATGAAATTCCAAGGCCTCAACATATTGGAACTAGAAGGAGGGCCAATTGTGAATGGAAAGAATATTTGATCAATCCAAAAGTCAATCTAAGAGCCTCTCTCCCTCTAGATCCCCTTCAACTTCCAGAAAATTAGCTAGATCTAAATCTTTAAGATCTGAAGTTGAAAATCCTTCTCCTAAGTCTCCTAGTGATACTCAACCCATACTATCTCTTGATTTTCATCAAAATTCCCTTGAAGTTCAGCGTTTGATAGAAAAGTTAGAGAGAGTATCCATTTATGCTGAAAATTTCGAAGCTTCTCAATCATCCAAGATTAGTATTTCATCCTCTTTACAACCCAGAAGAATATTAAATTGATTAAAAATTCAAAAGATAGGTATTTATCCTTTTGAATTTCCCATCGATACTTCTCGAAGGAAGGTAAAGAGGATTGAATCAAAGTCAAACACCAGCGAGGTCTTATCTTATAATCCACCCCATTCACCTTCATTGCCTCCACTCACTTCCACAACTTCCATTCCAACAATAAGTGTTACTTTAACTAGTTACAGTACTCAGACTACTATTCCTTCAACTAGTTCTAGCACTCAACCTGCCTCTTCTTCAAATCAATCTCAATCCATCACATCCACCCAAGGACCAATGGTAGGCCAAGTACCTCCACCAAATTTACAACCATGGAACAATCTAGGGGTTGTACAAATGCCTGCTCCTCTTCATTCTCTACCTGAATACCCTGAAATATGTCTACCTAAATTTAATCTTGATGATGGTCTTCTAGCTGAAGAACACATTCATAATTACATGTTAGCCATTAATTTAAAAGAGGTATTTTAATAATATTGTGTTGTAAGATTATTTCCATATACTCTCACATGATCTGCAGGATCCTGGTATTTTTCATTACCTGCTCGCTCTTTAACTAGCTGGAATATGTTCGAAGAACAATTTTTAGCTAAGTTTGGAGATGACAGAACCACTACATCGCTCATCAATGATTTATCAAATCTAAAGGCTAAAACATGGGAGAAAATAAAATAGTTTTATTCAAGATTTAATAAATTTATCAATAAAATTCCTGCTAGTACAACAGTTCCTGGTGCAGAAGTTCAAATTGAGTGGTATATTTCGTCTCTCCCCATCCAATATAGCCATTTTTGTTGATAGAGCGAAACTACCAACATTTGCAGAAAATATGAAGGAATCTTTATTTGTAGAGAAACACATAGTTTCTCTTGAAAAGAAGAATTCCCAAGAGGATAGGAAACTAAAGAACATATCCTTTAAAGATGATTAAAAAAAGAAGCCATCCAAAGACCCTTTTTATGTAGAAGGCCTTCAAAAAGTTTTAAAGGCTATGAAAGTGAAATGGCAGATATCAAGAAACAAGTTGTTGAAAATTCTAGTTCAAAAAAGACTTTCAGATCCTTCAGGAAAAATAAGTCTTCTAATTATCAACCACCAAATATCATATCTAATGCTGAGTCTGATCAAGATACAGATAAAGAGAAAACAGAGGAAGAAGAAAATGAATAAGAAGAAGAAGAAGTTGAACTAAATGGAATGTGGGATTTTATCCTACCAAATGAGGAATAACAAGAAGTTTTTCCTGTGAGTACAAGAAGCAAAAATACTACTGAGGCAACGCAGCCAAATCAGAAACAGAATAATTCAACGCCTGCTAAAGATAAAATAGTGAGTAAAAATTCTACATCTAAGGCTACATAAACAAACCCTGCTACTTCAAATACTCCACCTACATCAAATACAATGGTAGTCTCTGACACTATTGAGTATAATGTAGCTGAGGATATAAAAAATACCAGTGTCAACATTTCAATTCATGAACTTACTAAGTTAAATCAATAGCAAAAAATATTACTTGGAGATTTAAATGCAGTTTCTGCTTCCACTTTACCTACTCCAATAGTAGTCCAAGTTGTTAATCAAATGGGTAAACCACCTTCTCCTTCAACTAAAATAGATGCTACAGATTTGATTATGATAGGTGACCGATCCATATCTCATACTCCTCCATTTATTTTAACCTATGATATCTATAATAAAAATGTCCATAATTGTTTAATAGACTTACGTGATTCCTCTAATATCATGCCAAAATCAGTATGTGCTGAGTTGAACATAACTCCTCAGAGTTCCCCTATTCATATAGTACAACTTGATAGGACTAAAGTGGAGGTTGTAGGAGAAATAAATTCTGTTTCTATAAGATTGTCATAAAACCCCAAGGTTGCTCAAATAATTGATATATTGGTGGTTGATATTCCCGAGTTTTATGGTTTAGTGTTAAGTAGAGACAGGTCTGAAAAACTTCATGGATATTTTGCAACAGAATTTTCAAACGTGTGGCTACCACACAATGGAAAACCAAATTAAATTCGGGTAGACCAAGAGAAATTCATGAAGCACACAGTCACTGATCTTGAAGGAATAAACGAGCCAGTGGCATTAAATAATAATATTATTGTAAACTACTCGATAGAATCATTTCTTGGAAATTTTAATGCTCAACCCTCACCCTTTTTCGATAATGCAGTTATCTCTCAAATCGAGAAATTTTCCTAGACAGGCACTTCTAAATGTAAAAATTTTGTAGATAAAACAGTAGTTAATTATTTATTTTGGATCCTTTATTTGATGGCTCTAAATCTGAATATGGTGCAAGAGCTAGCTATATTTTAATAAGCCCAGAAGGAGAAAAAACCATGTTAGCCTGCAGACTTCAATTCGATTTCACAAACAATATAACAGAATATGAAGCATTAATCCAAGGTTTGTACAAAGCAATTGATCTCAACATCAAATATCTAAAAGTCCTAGGAGATTCATAAATAATTGTTAAGCAGGTAAGAAATACCATCAATCGTCATTTTGTACATTTAAATCATTACCAATCATTAGTCAAAGAATTGAACGTTCATTTCTTAGCCTTCAATATTTCTTCACTACCTAGAATACAAAATGCTAGTGCATATTTATTGGCTAACGTAGCATCGAAATTAATTCCATATCAAGAATTTAGTCCCGATAAATTTTCCATTGAATTGATTTTTAGACCATCTTTTCCTGGCAATATTACCAGTTGGAGAGTATTTAATAATGATTCAGATATTATATATTTCCTTACATCTGAAGGATCTTATGATAGTCAAATATTAGATGAAAATGAACATGACACTCAGAGAAAGGATGAACTAGATGAAAATCCAATTCCTAAGTCAATGGTCAAATTATAAGACCTTTATGATCTAAAAGATAAGTTTAAAAGAATTACTAACTCTAAAATTCAAAGTTCTACCTTAAGATTTGAGTTAGTAAATCTCGGAACTGATGATAAACCTCAAAATGTCAATTTAGTTCTCGATATATCTTCTGATGAAATATTATCATTTGTCAAGTTATTAAGAATGTACAAAAGTGTTTTTGCTTGGGATTACACTGATCTTAAAACATATGACACTTTTGCGATTCATCACACTATTCTTATGATTTCAGATGAGAAACCTATACAACATAAGTTGAGGAAAATTCACCTGAATCTTGAAAAAAAAAATCAAAATAGAGTTGAATAAACTCCTCAAAGCGAATATCATCTTTCCAATCAGACATTCTAAATGGGTTTCAAATTTGGTTCCTGTCAGGAAGAAAATTGGTGATATTAAGATTTGTATTGATTTTAGGAAGTTAAACAATGCATGTCAAAAGGAAAATTTTCCATTACCAACCATGGAACAATTATTGCAACCAGTAGTTGGTTCTAAACTGATGTCTTTCCTAGATGGATTTTCAGGATATAAGCAAATCCTCGTACATCCATATGACATATTAAAGACTACATTTAGGACTAAGTGGAGAAATTACGCCTATCAATATATGCCATTTGGGTTAATTAATGCAGATGCCAATTTTCAGAGACGAATGGACACAACTTTCAGAGGACTCATCAAAAAATCAGTGGTTATTTATCTAGATGACATTACAGTATTTTCTAGAAAATCAACCTATCATGTGAATGACCTAAATCAAGTGTTTGAGCGATGTAAAAAGTATGGAATTTTATTAAACCCAAAGAAGTCATATTTTTCTTTAGATGAAGGAAAACTTTTAGGATTCGTTGTGTCAAATAAAGGTATCTATATTGATCCTGAAAGAATTGAAGAGATTAAAAGAATTCATTTTCCTCATAACAAGAAAACTATGTAGTCATTTGTTGGACAGATAAATTTTGTAAAAATATTTGTCCCTAACTTTTCACAAATATTTTTACCTTTGCAAACCATGATTAAGAAAAATTCAGTCTTTAAATGGGGACATAATGAAAGAGAAGCATTTGATTTAATCAAACAAGCCATTATCAATGCTCCATTCTTGACTACCCCTAGTTTTCTTAATCCTTTTACTTTATACACCTGCTCATCATATACATCTTACGTTGTTTTTCTAACATAACTTAGTGACCAAAAAATTGAAGCATCGATATCATTTTTCAGTTCCAATTTACAAGTTGCACAACTAAATTATTCATCTATTGAGAAACAAGCATTTGTTGTCTTTAAGGCTATAGAGCATTTTAGATCATTTCTCCTTGAAACACACACCAAAATAATAGTTCCATTCTCTACAGTGAGACAACTATTGATGCAAATAGAATTAGGAGAGAAAAGGGCTAACTGGGTTACTGCTTTACAAGAATATGATGTAGAAATTAGACCTTCTAAAATTTTTAGAGGTCAAGGTTTTTGCATAATGCTAACAGGAGCGACCCATTTATCATCAGAGGCATATTCATGTAATAATGTGAAAATATCAGAGGTAAGCCTCAATGATGTGCAATCTCAATATGTTGATCTCAAGTTTTATTTAAAAAATGGATATGCCCCAACCCAACTCAATTATAAAACAAAACGTGTTTTGAGATTAAAGGCTAAGAAATATGAAATAATAAATGACATATTGTTTAGAAGAAACTTTGATTCTATGTTATGAAGATGCTTAGAGAAAATTGAAGTAGAAAAAGTTTTGTAGGAACTCCATGATGGACCAGCTAGAGGACATTTTGGAGGAAATACAACAACACATAAAATCCTGCATGCAAGTTACTATTGGCCTACACTTTTCAAAGATGCTCATGAATATGCAAGAAAATGAAAAGTTTGTCAAAGTGCATTCTGAAATACATAGGAAACCAACCTTCCCATTACAGCCAGTTAACATCAAGCAACCATTTGAACAATGGGGATTAGATATAATCGGTGAGATCGTTCCTAACTCTTCCAAACATCATAAATATATTCTCATAGCTACAGATTATTTTACTAAATGGGTGGAAGAAATTCCACTAAAGTTAGCGAACTTTGAGAATATTATTGATTTTATTGATCAATTTATCATAACTAGGTTTGGTTTACCTACTGCTTTAATGTTCGATAATGCATCTTTTTTCTCAGGAGAAGTGAAATTGTGAATTTGTGATCAAGTGAGAACCAATCATCTTGTTGTATGTCTGAGAGGAGTTTTGAAGAGCTTTCCAGAGAATTTGTAAAGAAATGCTTAACATTAATTATGGAAGCCACAACACCAAGTATACCATTGTCCCCAAGGCACCAAAAATCACCACGAAGGCATGCAACCGCATAAGAAGAGTCGAAGAAGAAATTGGAGAAGAGACCAGTTGCGACCTCTAGAGTTAGAAAATCCCCCAATAAAAAAGTAGCCAAGGAAAATTGGACGAAGAAGCAGTAGGAAAAACAATCTGGACAGAAGGGAAAGAAATGGATGGAAATCAATGAAAGTGAGGAAGAAACTGAGGAACTAGAGATGGAGACAGAGGGAGCAGAACTTCCCTCTATGTTGCCACCCTAGTTGCCACCAAGGAATCCAGGTGCTAAACCAATTAAGGATCCTGAAAATGTGAAGTTCAACAACTTCACACCGTTCCTGCCAGAGAAAGTCTTGTTTGAAGGAGAAGTGTTGGGGAAAGTATTGCAGCTCAAGATGGAGGATTGGGACTTTAACGACCGAAGCAAGTACCTACAATTTGAGCCAAGTAGGTACTTACACCAAGTGTATTACCCGGAGAGTAAATTCACCAGGTTGGAGCCACATTGATGGGTTGAAGGATTGCAAAGGGCTAGGTTGTTAAATATGTTGAATGTGCCACACTTCGATTGAAGCACCATCAACACGGTTTGGGTTCGACAACTGCTTGCTTTAGCACATGATGTTTTCCTCTGGTTGGGAGAGAGGATATCGATTGACGAGATGATGATCAGAAGGATTGTTGTGCTTCCATATTAGGGAAAGTACCATGCTAAAGAATTTGTTGGCAAAAGTCATGAAAAGGAAGTCGTGGACGAGATGAAAAAGAATTATGAGTTAATAAAGAAGTCTAGAGGCTATGATGTAAACTCTATCAGTGACCAAGCGATGCGCTTCACCACACACATTTTAGTAGGGAATATTATGAGAAAATGCAGAGTCAATGAAGTTTCTGTGACCATAGTTTCCTTAGCCACGCAATGCAGTAAAGGGGTTCAACTCAACCAGGCCAGATACTTATGCTAGGAGTTTTTGGAGGATTTTCGCGAAGCATAGGAGGAAGGCAAGATGTTTCACTACGCGAGGTTGCTATTGATCATCACATTATTGGCATGGAAGGAACCAACATATTCCCAATTTCCTACAGTTGAACCAGATGTGTGTGAAGTCGCGCGGTACACCTCGCTCTGGTTTTCCAACGAGCCAACACATGCACAGGAAAATAAAATCTGTTGGGTATTAATGGAGATGGAATTGCATATGGTTGTGAACCAACATCCTAGGATGTCACCTAGTTTTTATGAGTAGTACCATAAAATCGTATATTTCAAGGCTAATTTTCACATGGTATACGTTAGAGCCAAAAAGGATCTTATGGTAGAATGTCATCCTCTATCATATCTATTCACAGAAGATGACCTTGTCAGTGAAATAAAGTGGTGGTCAGTGGGGGTGGATAACTCGGCCCATAGGAAGCAGTGAAGCATAAAAAGACACCGCGCAACATGCATGTACCAGTGGGAAAGAGTCTGGAAGGGAAACTGAGGAAGAGACAGAGAAAGATGCAAAAGAAGAGACCAAAGGGACGTAACCAAAACATGATTAGGGTGGCTAGGACCATCCCAAAAACGTAGAGATAGAGGATTCACCATTCATCATCTAGAAGAGGGTATATACAATGACTAAAGCGAGCCCTAGGAAGAAGCGAAAAGCAAGAAAATATAGAGGAGAAACATCGCTTGTCATAGAGTTCACGAAGTGACTGCAGAGTCATGTAACAAAATTGAGGATTGTTACACCACGATCCTCACTAGTGTTGAAGAAAAGAATGGCGGAATGAAAGGTACTAGTGTAGACGGCCAGAAAAATAGAGCAAAAAAACCAGGCCACAAGATCAAGAAGTTGAATTTTGAATATGAGGTACAAATTATTAAACTACAACTAAGGCTCCAACCAATTATGCCATTGTAGGTGCATGAGAAGAGGTAGTGGATCTCCAAACCACATTCAAAGGCATCAATGACACAATGGCAGAGTGTGGAAAATTATTGGATGAAACTATGGAGATTTGGACCTCATTGTAGGAGGATCCAAACACTCTAAGGATCGAAGAAGAGATACAGATGAAGCAAAAGAAGTTGGACGAAATCTGAGAAAGTGCGAGGAACTTAGCAATATTGTAGAGGCTCGCCAGGATCACAGAAGGAAAGAATATTTAGAGCCAGATCGAAGATCTTCAGAGGAAAGAGCATCTTATAACAAGGACTCAGCCATGGCAGGATGAGGCCCTCCAAATTTTGTAGATGGTAGATGGAAAGCTTAAAGAGCTACGTTAGAGGCAAGAATAAGAAGAGAGGTAATACTAGAGGAATGTGCAAAGAAGAAAAGTAGGTTGCAGAAATAATTCAACAGTACAATGCCACCTACATAAGCATCATAGATAAGATTCATGGTGTACTAGTCGAGTGAATCGGGACGAGTCACATGTGATTGTTGGGGACCTACTGGGAGCAACCCAACTTCATCCATTTTTTGTCAAAGACTCCACATTTTGAGGAGAAGAGTGCGTGGTAGTGTGAAGTCATATCTACTGCATGATGTTTAGGGGCTTCAGGGTGGGTCGAAGCCCCTCATTTTGTAATGGGTATTGGGTTGTTTTGTCTAGCCCATGGTATATGGACCAAGGTTTTGTAATGATGTAAATCTATATAAGGCAATGTAATGTTGTTTCAAAGTAACGATTGTGATAGTTGATGGGCACAAACTTTTGTATTCTTTGTCTTTAGTCTGTTTTGGGCCTTAAGGGAAGGCTCTACAGCTGAGTGCACGAATACCTTGGAAGAGTCTGTAGCTTGGTGCGTAGACCACCTGCAACTACGTGTGCAGGTCGGAGAAGTTGTATGCATTGAAAAAATCCATCTTAATTATGAATAAGAATTTTTGGGCATATTCTGTATTTACATGTGTTGTGTTTGCTTTCTATCTGTTTATGTGAAGTAATGATAACAAAAATTATCGTATTCTATAATGTGTTTATGTTTATCTGAATGATAGAATTAATTGATTAATCTATACCACGTAGTCACATATACATGTTAGAGGATTGGTTTAATGCAGAGAAGCGAAGTAAAGCCACCTCACACAGTCCCTCAAGGTTGCAAAAACCTCGTTCTGCAACCACCCATAGCCACCTTAGGTGAGACTGTGATTTGCTTGCAGGTTTTTGTCGAAAGGGCCGGTGGCTGAGGGTTTTGTTGGTGCGAAGTACAAGTCGAACCTGGATCAAGCCCAATTGAGCCAACATGATGGCGATTAAGAGACATTTGTTTGACTTTCTAGTAGACTTGGAGATGCATTTTTATTTCCTATTTAGATTATGTAAAATGAATATATATTTTTAGGTATTTATAAGTAAATTATTTAAAGTAGAAATGTATTTGTCATTGTAAAAATGATGTACTAGCTAGGAGAAATGTGAAAACATGAATTTTAGTGATTACCTCGTGATAAGTATGTAGCAAAAATAACATTTCTTGAGTTCCTCATTAAGAAATAATTAAATATATTATTTGTCAAAAAATTAAATCTAATATATTATTATTTTTGTTTTATTTAACTAATATTTATTATTAAGAAAAGATAAATTTAAACCACAGTAGAAAATGGAGGACCGAAATAGCACCAAAATGTTATATTTTTATTACGAGAAAAAATCTCACTTGCATATTTAATGGAGAACTTCCAATAGAGCAAATCCCCAACTACAAGTAACTTCACAAACCTTATTTTACATTTCTTCCTCATCTTTATAAAGATAATTTTCTAGTTAAAATTAGTAAGAGTTTCTATAAATATTAAATTTAAATTGCTTGAAACTCTCATAACTTTAGTGATAAATTAAATTTTATTAATATATATATATATATATATATATATATATATATAAGTTATATTAAATCTACGTTAAATTTAAAATATTCCGACTTAAGTTTTTTAAATTTAATAATAGATTGAATTTTATAAACCAGTCTATATTCATCTTAACAACGGATCTACCAAGATCTGAGAGGGATCAAATCTCATTATATGAAAATACCTTTTTAGAATGCAAAACTTGAGAAAATATGTACATGAAAAAAGATTTAATCTCTTTTAGTGCTTCATAAATTTGTGATTAAGATATATCTATAGTGGTTTTCTATCTCTATATATAGGCCATGTATAATTTTTTGTTTATGATAATATTTATGGTAATTTTACAATTATAGTTTCAACCATATTAAACTTTGAAATTTATAAAAATATCTTTGCATTTTTTTTAAAGTAAGTCATTTTGCATGTAGTTTCATATATAAAATTTTGATACAATTCAACCAATACATAATCTATAATAAATACTATTTCATTAAAATAAACATCATGATGATAACCATCTAACAAATATAAACATCATCTAAAATAAACATTCAAATTAACTATCATCATCTAATTATATGCACCTCTAACACAAATAAAGTCATTAGAGAGCACACAAATCTAATAATCTAACAGGGCATCATCATCGTGATCACATATAACAAATCACAAGCATTGTAATCTAACAGTATCACCACACACATCCTCAAATATACATCTCATGTCAAATAACTTATATCACATACACATCTATTTGCATGCCCATTAAATGAACATATCTAACATAAGCTAACAATATACACAACAACACAAACAGATAAATTAAGTACATCAACATGAAAAAAAATGCAATATATATATATATATATACAAAAAAAGAGTTAAATAACTTATATAAAATATCTGATACAACAGTTGTAGTGTCAACCAACTAGTCTGTATTAGAAAAAGATGTATGGTCAACTACCTCAAAAATCGAAATAGAAGGTGGAATAGAGGGTAGTAGGTCTGCTCTCTAAAGAGAAACATGAGACAACAGGTGATCATGAGATGAATGAAGAGGAGGTGGGGTACTACCAAAAGGTTCACGACACCTTAATCATGACCATATGGGGTAGTACGTCTAGGTGAAGACTGTGTATCTGATGCATTGCGTTTCTGAGCAGGTGGAGTACTACCAGAAGGATCACCACCTTGATCATCATGATCATATGGGGTAGTATTGGGTGAAGAGTCATGTGTACATGTTTCATGATCATCCCTCCTCGCTTCTAGTAGCTTGGTAGCTCTGACGATATGACACATATGAATCATCATATTGCACAAACAATACCTCAAGAACTCTAAGAGCCTAGGCTTTGCCCTGATGCCTTGAGTCATTACAGGGAAGAATCCCCCCTCAACCAAAAGTATAGAGAGTCGGTAGCAGTACTCCATCCTGAATATTACACCAGCCCTACACGCCCACATGCATGTTCTCATCTGCATTTGAGGATGTGCCTCATCCTCCATGGCCTCGACCATCTCTGCACCTCCCTACGGTAGGGGAGGAGGCATATCTCCATTGAAACTGTCGATGTCTACAAAATATATAGTACCCAAAAAAAATTAGACAATTTCAATAAAAATAATAATAAAATAAGCTAAATAATGTGCTAGAATAAATTTTATTCTAATTAATTAAGAGAATAAAATGAAACTAGATTAATTTAAATAAAAAAATAATATTACCTCTAACATCTGCAGGCTCATCCGATGTGAAGAGGATGTTGGGACATTGTCTCCAATCCATCCATGTGTATGGACGCGAGACCAAGAAAAACATGTGGTCAACCTCACTATCCAATAGCCCCAGTTCCTCGATGGAAATCCTAGTCGGACACTCCAACACTCCCCTCTTGGGCATCATCTCGCCCCACATGTGCATCCACACCTCAGTCATCGACCTATGAGGGTGACGATCAAAATTAGGCCCCATTTTCAGAAACCTTTCAAAAAATAAACAACAAATCTCTAAATAAAATGGGAAGTTCACCCTCCCATGTATCATAACATGAAATTTATATAAATTCACACAAAACTGCCACAAAAAAATGGTAAACCATCTGAGACATCGTGGCCTCTGCACCAAAGTATCGACATAAAACAAAAGAGGGAAACTAATGTGTTTCAAATAATTAAGATAGTGTGAAATGGTACTCACTATTAGTGAGAGGCACCTAACCTCATCTTCACCAAAATAAGCAATCCGTAGTTGTCCACCAGACACTTGAAAATATGTTGGACGCATTACATGATCCCCAACATATATCTAAGAGTCAACAAGCTAAATATCTACTACAACACCATGGGGGACATCAGGGAACTAGTTAAAATACTCCCCTCTCTTGGATAGGCTCGTGATAAAACAACTGTCCTCCTCAGTGGGCTAAAACCATTTGTCAAGACTGACTCAGAAATCCTATTAATGGAAATCCTGTCGACGGATTAGTTGTGCCAACAACCCAAAGTACCCCTTCAGGGATGTAGCCTCCTCATAATACTTGTTGGGCCTCGTATATGCCCATATTTTCATCATGAAATATCACTATTTATACCCTAAAACCCTAGGTTTTTAGCCAATTTCGTACCCTAATTCCATCACTCGCCGCCAAATACTCTCTATGGTTGATTATCATCATTTTTCTTTACTTCTCTATGATTAAAGATGATTATGTCATGTTTTACAGATGACGGTTTTGTTGAAGTACATTTATCACAGGGTTCCATCGCTGAAATCACTCACAAGCCAGTTAAGGATGAGATGCATAATTTAAGGATTTTGTACTTTCGACGCGCTTCCGAGGAAAAACAAGGGAGGTTATGGTACAAAATAATGTTTTAATAACTTCCCATGCATTTGATTGCACTCAGGTCACACATGTGGGTCCCTAGGAGTTGATTAACAATTTTGCTCAAAATGTGCAACGTTTCCAAACTGCCATGTTTGACCTTGATGTGTGTGCAGCTGGAGGTGAATCTATAAAATATAATCAAATGGGTTTGTTAAAAATATAACCAATTATGTATATCCAAAACTAATTCTCCAGATTCGGATTTTTCTAAAAGTTATACGCGGGTCTTGGAGGAAGTTTTGTAAAAAATCACTGTTTTTCAGAGTTCTAGAACATTGCAAAAAAATCCAAACAACCCACTTCGGGCACGATTTTCGAGGATATGGATTTGAATGAGACAAATCTGAGAGAGGTTTTTGTTAGAAACATAACAAATTAGTCTCCCTCCAAAATTTTTTTCCAAAATTCGTCATGTTTAGGAAGATATACTAAGATCTTTTAGGTTAGTTTGTTAAAATTGTTCAATTTTCCAGAATTGAGGAAAATGAATAATTCGCCTTGTGAATCTTATAAATGGCTTAGCCATGGTTTGCATTGTAAGTTTAGGAAGTTTTTGAAGGAGGAGGATGAAAAGGTGTGAACATGAGACAAAATATTGAAGCAATGTATGTAAGTGAATTTATGATTTGAATCTTAATACAATTTGACTTTGCCATGAATTCTTTGTAAATGTTATGGTTTTTTTTTTAATATTTAGACATTGATTTAGTTTAGACTTGCTCCAGGAGTGGCAAGAATCCACCATCGCCTGGAAGCAAGTTTTGAAAACATCATAGGATAGAGGTAGCGTGTTTGATTTAGATCTAAGTGCATGGATTTTATTTTGAAAGTAATTGTTAATTAGATCTCATAATTTTGATTATGTACTTAAGACTGTAATTTGTTTTTTTCTTTCTTAAAATTAGATAGACATATCATTTTCAACTTGTTGCAAGCTAATGAATGACGTTGAACAATGATTTTATTACATGAATAGCCCCTTTGTTACAGGTTTACAATTGAAATATTTAAAGGTGCTTCTTAATTGGATAAACAAGAGATCGATAACTCCATTTGTTTTAAATATGAATTGAAATCTATTATGTACCTTATTGATTTTCTTGTACCATCGTGTTTTGGAAACCAAGTATTTGAAAGCAATGCAATGAGACCATTAAATCATTGTTTGAAGTTGTAGTTTAGTTTGAAATTCATTATTATTGTAGTTAGGTATTGGTAGAACCATTCGCCAATGTGCTCATGTTTGAATGATTTCTTGAGTTTGATTAAAGAAGTTTAAGGATAGGATAGTTTCTTATTTTGTAGTCTCTTAGATTTGAAGCATGTCAATTAAAATCTTGGTTTACTTAGTTTCTTTTGAAGCAATTGCAAAGTGGTGACAGAGGTTAGTTTGAATTCTTATTTGATTTGTTTTATGCATTCCGGGAATTAGATTAGTTGAAGTCTTGTTTGTTCATTGCCTTAGTTTAAGATCATTTGAATGAGAGTGAATTTTATTGGGCTTAAGATTTAGCATAAGTTTGGTATCATTTTAAATTAATCTTGATTGGTTTAAGATTCTTGTATTTAGATTAAATAGATCTTAGTATTTAGATTGAGATTTTCATTTAGATTAAATCATTTCAATGGTAATTTGTATTGCTTGGTTTATGATTAATTGGAGTTAGTTTCGTTTGCACAATGATTATAATTTCTTATTTGTTTAAGCATGTTTTCCTCAATTGATTAGCTTCAATTAGAAATAACAATTTTGTACTTAAACAACAAGTTGATTCCTACTATAGTCTAGGTTATATGCTCTGATCCTGCATTCCCTGCGCTTGTACCTCGAAGCTTACGAGCCTTGGATTGATAATTTAATGTTGGAAATTATAGCAATATATTTCCCCAACATTTTTAGCGTCGTTGCCGGGGAGGTACTAAAGGGATCAGAGCCTAGTTTCTTTCACAAGTTTTTTATGTGTGTGATCTTAGTTGCAGGGAAATCAGAGGGCGGAGAGTGCACGGTAAGATGTCAGTGAAGAGCCACACATCCAATATTGTGGGGTTGCTCGAAATTTTGGTTTCCCATTCAAGCAATTTTGGTGAGTTTTTATTGCAATTTGCAGTCTTTAATTCATTTAGATTAAAAATTCAAGTTCTTTAAAGCTAAACCATTTTTTGGGGTGCTGTAAGAACCCCCTCTTTTGTACTAATACATGTTGCAAGCAGGAGAAATTCAAGAATGACCGAGATCTTGAAGAATTTCCATCGAGGCACTTTCTCAAATCCTAGCAGTAGCTGGGGTATCTTATTCTCAGGAGGAGTTCATCCTGACTGCATTCAAGGAATTATCTGTCTCTCCATAGACAGAACATGATTTGGAAATCTCCCTTGAGTCCTCTTGCCTATATACCAAGGAGATCGATGAGCCATGTACCAAATCTAATGGGGAGCATCCAGCTGAACTTGAGATCGAGGAAACTTCACCATGCCCAGCAACAAGCCTTGTGTGCATTCCAGAGACCAATTATCTAAGTTTATCTGGCATGACCAAGGAGGACATTCAGAGTGGTCCAAAAGAAGAAATGAGCCAATACCACCAGAATTACATCGAGGATTGGTTCCAGATCATAATCCAGCCAAAGTACCACTCTCATCTTCAAATACTCTTGGTATCATATCAATCGAAGCAACTGGTTTCTCATACTTTGGTATGCGTTGAAGTTTATTCTTTCAAATTGAGTGTGAGTATATTCAGCATATTGTTACGAACATGGTTTCATTGGAAGTACTCTTACACTTAAAGGAGACCTTCCTCTCTCTAGATTAAGGTAGGGTAGAAATGAATAAAATTGTTATTACAACATCATTCTTGAAATTTCAATTCATAAGGCATAACCATTGAAATTTTTGTCATTATGTACTCTTGTGGTAACACTTGTCAAAAGAAATTCACTCTTAATGCCTCATATTTTATAAAGTGACTCTCATTATTGATCAAGATTATTCATTGGGTAAGTTAGGGGAATTTTTATTGTTATAATTTCCATTCATAAGCTTAACATACTATCATCCAAGAAACCTTTTCAAGTTTCTCTTTGAAGGTATTGATGAAAAGCCTCCTATGGTGGACCACTCCTATAAAACCCTAATGAGCTCTCATAAGAACCCTAGCATGACCAACTCGAGGAATATTTTAGTCATTATATGAATTGTTTTCTTTTTTGAGTCTTGGGTAGAAGGATCAACCAATAAATATTAGTAATTAAAAACTTTTCACGCCATCCTATGCTCTTAAGGAGTAGATTTGTCTCCCCACTTATTAAGTAACCTCTAAGGTTAATCATAATCAGAGTCTACAAAAATATTTAGGGGAGGATAGGAGGTCTTGTAATGAGCCGACCTACCACGATCATGAGACCTAACATGCATGAAATTACTGTTCTTGGTCACCAACCTAGAGTAATGAATTTCAGCCCAAAAAGCTAGAAGACAGGAAGTCTCATCACGAGCCGACATGTTCATCCATGTTACTTATTGTGAGTGGCACTGCCATCAGCTCGTTACCAAGCCAGGATAATGGCCTTTATCTAAAATTCAAATAAGCTAACTCTGAATATATATCTAGTAAGTGGGACACAAACATTTCTTTAGGTTAAAAGGAATCCATGTCGAGGATATAAACGCCTGCTGGCAGCAGGGCCATGCCTTTGGTATCAAAGTTAATTTTACACTATGATTTACTTGGTTGTTTTTTCCTTTCCCTGAACTCATTATCATATCTCTCTGAGAATGGCTTTAATATCCTTCAATAGTGTGCTTTGGTGTTCTATCTTTCAGAAATAATTTGGTTTTTATGGATGTGAGACCCTTAGTGCAGGTGATTTACTTTGCTTGAATAAGAGAAGCTTTAACTATATTCTTGGGTAACGGTAAGACAATCATCCTCAGAAGGTATCATTTTGTAATTATATTTATTTTTCCCTACTTTTGATCCATTCTAAGGCCTTGGTTTTTAAATAAAGTCACTTTTACTTGTAATAAAGAGGTTATTGAAAGTGAAGACACGCTGCTTTTGGTTACTCTTGAGATTCTTTGTGAAGATTCTTATGGTTAATAATTTTAGGTTGACATTATCTTTGTAGTAACAACAGTGTTAAGCATTCCTTTAGTAACCCTAGCATTAGTTACTCTTTTGGAATAATAAAACTCAGTCTTAACGTCATTGGATCCCTGGCCACTACTTTTCTTATCTTATTGATGCAAAGGAAGATGGCATCCGATGAAACTTAATTACATGCTCTCACAATTAGCCCTATGGTTTAAGTCAATGAAGCGTGATTTTAATATAGAAACCCTAACCCTTCAGTCTTTGGTCTCTGTCAGGGGTTTTGATTGCATGAGGACATGCAAGATGATAGGCATGGGGGGGAGAGATGTTAGGAAAAAAATGATGAGAATTGTCAGGTTTGATTCATATTTTAACACTATGCTTACTCATGAATCTCACTATCATTTTTCACAATTGTTGGGCTTGGAGCATGATCAGGTAAGTGTTTATTATTTAACCTATTTACTTTATTTTGGTAATATTTGCATGAAAATAAATATTGATTATGGTGCTTCTATTTTTTTTCAGGAAGCCATATGAAATCACACATGCATCAACATTTTCAGGATAATGTGGATATTGAGACCTTTTTCCTTCTACAACAGATCATATCAGCAGTCACATCAGCTCGAGCCATTCCATAATTTACTTCATCTTGCAGCACCAAGGACATTAAAAATAAGGGTAAAACTTGACGTAGAGGTGGCTTAAGATTCTTTAATTTATTAGAGATTTAAGAAAGCTTTGATGATTAACCACCACATATTCCTTATATTTGGTTTTCCATATAACCTCCATTTGCATGCTACTCTAGGTCATAATCATATTGGTTCATGTAAACAAAGAAGTAACTATAGTGCCTTCCCCTCCTACATTCACACATATTGTTAGAGGGCGAATTCATTACTGCCTTTCATAAAGGAACCATTCATAAGCATTGGCCTCGCAAAAATAGAGCATGCAAGCACATGTCTTCCCATCTCCATTACCACCTCATCTCATCTACCATTTCCATTGTCACCTATCATCCTATTCATCTTTTTCCTCCTACCATACCTTTTTTTTTTGCTCAATTTGTATCGCTCTTAAAATGAAATCTATAGCAATAAAATCTTCATATAGTGTTGCTTCACAAGACCTAACCTTACATAAAAGCCATGATGCCATAAAAACCTAGATATGAGTAAATTATTTGTTTGCATGAGGGCATGCAAAACCTCAGGCATGGGGGGATGTTGGGCCTCGTATATGCCCATGTTTTCATCATGAAATATCACTGTTTATACACTAAAACCCTAGGTTTTTAGCCCATTCTGTACCCTAATTCCATCACTCGCCGCCAAATACTCTCTATGGTTGATTATCATCAGTTTTCTTTACTTATCTATGATTAAAGATGATTACATCATGTTTTACGGATGACAGTTTTGTTGAAGTACATTTATCATAGTGTTCCATCGGTGAAATCACTCATAAGCTAGTGAAGGATGATATGCCTAATTTAGGGATTTGGTACTTTCGGCGCACTTCCGAGGAAAACCAAGGGAGGTTATGGTCCTAAATAATGTTTTAATACTTTCCCATGCATTTTATTGCACTCAGGTCACACATGTGGGTCCCTAGGAGTTGATTAACAAATCTGCTCAAAATGTGAAAAGTTTCCAAACTGCCATGTTGGACCTCGATGTGTGTGCATCTGGAGGTGAATATATAAAATATAATAAAATGGGTTTGTTAAAAATATTACCAATTATGTATATCCAATACGGTTTCTCCATATTCGAATTTTTCTAAAAGTTATACGCGGGTCTTGGAGGCAGTTTTGTAAACAATCACTGTTTTTTCAAAGTTCTAGAACATTGCAAAAAAAATCCAAACAACCAACTTTGGGCACGATTTACAAGGATTTGGATTTGAATGAGACAAATAAAAGAGAGGTTTTTTTTGGAAACATAATAAATTAGTCTCCCTCCGAACAATTTTCCAAAATTCCTCATGGTTAGGAAGATATACTAATATATTTTAGGTCAGTTTGTTAAAAATGTTCAATTTTCCAGAATTGAGGAAAATGAATAATTCGCCATGTGAATCATATAAATGGCTCAGCCATGGTTTGTGTTGTAAGCTTGGGACGTTTTTGAAGGAGGAGGATGAAAAGGTGTGAACATGAGACACAATATTGAAGGAATGTATGTAAGTGAATTTATGATTTGAATCTTAATACAATTTGACTTTGCCATGAATTCTTTGTGAATGTTATGATTTTTTTTTAATATTTAGACATTGATTTAGTTTAGACTTGCTTCAGGAGTGGCAAGGATCTACCATCACCTGGAAGCAAGTTTTGTAAACATCATAGGATAGAGGTAGCGTGTTTGATTTAGATTTAGGTGCATGGATTTTATTTTGAAAGCAATTGTTAATTAGATTTCATAATTTTGATTATGTACTTACGACTGTAATTCGTTTTTTTTCTTAAAATTAGATAGACATATCATTTTCAACTCATTGCAAGCTAATGAATGGCGTTGATCAATGATTTTATTGCACGAATAGCCCCTTTGTTACAAGTTTACAATTGAAATATTTAAAGGTGCTTCTAAATTGGACAAACAAGAGATCGATAACTCCATTTGTTTTAAATATGAATTGAAATCTATTATGTACCTTATTGATTTTCTTGTAACATTGTGTTTTAGCAACAAAGTATTTGAAAGCAATGCAGTGAGACCATTAAATAATTGTTTGAAGTTGTAGTTTAGTTTGAAATTCATTATGATTGTAGTTAGTTATTAGTAGAAAAATTCGCCAATTTGCTCATGTTTGAATGATTTCTTGAGTTTGATTAAAGAAGTTTAAGGATAGGATAGTCTCTTATTTTGCAGTCTCTTAGATCTGAAGCATGTCAATTAAAATATTGGTTTACTTAGTTTCTTTTGAAGCAATTGCAAAGTGGTGACAGAGGTTATTTTGAATGCTTATTTGATTTGTTTTATGCATCCCGGGAATTAGATTAGTTGAAGTCTTGTTTGTTCATTGCCTTAGTTTAAGGTCACTTGAATGAGAGTGAATTTTGTTGGGATTAAGATTTAGCATAAGTTTGGTATCATTTTAAATTAATCTTGAGTGGTTTAAGATTCTTGTATTTATATTAAATAGATCTTAGTATTTAGATTGAAATTTCCATTTAGATTAAATCATTTCAATGGTAATTTGTATTGCTTGGTTTATGATTAATTAGAGTTAGTTACGTTTGCACAGTGATTATAATTTCTTATTTGTTTAATCATGTTTTCCTCAATTGATTAGCTTCAATTAGAAATAATTTTTTTTTACTTAAACAACAAATTGATTCCTACTATAGTCTAGGTTAGATGCTCTGATCCTGTGTTCCCTGCGCTTGTACCTCGAAGCTTACGAGCCCTGGATTGATAATTTAATGTTGGAAATTATAGCAATATATTTCCCTAACAATACTTAAGGAGGCCTACATTTCTTAAGTGGCCTTGGGTCACTGCGGTAATAGGATGAGGGTATAAATATCTCTCCCTCTCTCGTGTCTCCCATGGTTGGACCACATTGTATTGGTCTACCATTTTATCCTACTACTATTGCTCCTCCCTCTGTTGACATCTCTGCCACATGATTGACATATAAAATACATTATCCTCATAAATAAAACATATTTTTTTATTAACTTAAAAATGTGTTTATAAATATGGACACATAACTTTCAATTAAAAAAAAATCATCACCGGTGCGCCAAAAAACCAAGAATGCACTTGCACAGTGCGCCAAAAAACATGATAGCACCGACGACAATATATACCGAGACTTGACGCACTTCTTTTGGTTCACATACATAAAAAAAAATTGTTTATTTTTTACCTAATATTTTTCACCGGTACATATGCATAAGCTTTTCTCACCGACAGAGAACATTCGGGTTAATGAACGCATCAACTATATTTTTTTAACATTATGCATGTTGTAAAAATAAACAAACCAGGAAGTAAATTTTACCAGACACACTGCCATACAAATTATAAATTTTCCTAGTGTATATAAATTTACCAAATGCACTACGAATCTGCAATGTGCTAATACCATGTGTGAGGACCGATACATAAAGCTTGTTAGCGGAAATCTCGTCGACGGATCAGTTGTGCCAACAACCCAGAGTGCCCCTTCATGGATGTAGCCTCTTCATAATACTTAAGGAGGACTACATTCCTTAAGTTTCCTTGGGTCACTGCATTAATAGGATGAGGGTATAAATCTCTCTCCCTCTCTCGTGTCTCCCACGGTTGGACCACAATGTATTAGTCTACCATTTTCTCCTATTGTTATTTCTCCTCCCTATGTTGATGTCTCTACCACATGATTGACATATAAAATACATTATCCTCATAAATAAAACATATTTTTTTAATTAAATGAGAAATATGTTTATAAATAAGGACATATAACTTTTAGTTAAAAAAAAAATCATCATCGGTGAGCCAAAAAACCAAGAATGCACTTGACACAGTGTGCCAAAAAACATGATAGCACCGATGACAGTGTATAAAGAGACTTGATGCACTGCTTTTGGTTCACATACATACAAACACATTGTTTGTTTTTGACCTAACATTTTTCATTGGTACATATGCATAACCTTTTCGCACCGACATAGAACATTCGGGATAATGAAAACAGCAAGCTATATTTTTTTAATATTTTGCATGCGGTGCATTTGGTAAAAATAAACACACCAGGAAGTAACTTTTACCCGACACATCGCCATAAGAATTATAACTTTTTCTGGTGCATATAAATTTACCAAACACACCGTGAATTTGAAATGTATTAACATAACACACCTATTTACGGTGCACCCTGCAAATTTACATGGTGCACCACAATCAGTACAAGTCAAACCTGTCGAACACACCGTGTGGGAAAAAAAAAATCAAAAGAATGAATCTTTTTCCATAATTTTCAATTCTACTCCACTAAAAATTTAAATTAGAGAGAAACATAGACATTACCTATATTGTTTTGCTCGTCAGGGAGCCATGGTTACCACGTAAAGGAAAAAAAAATGAGCACTGTTTGAAAAATTCAAAAGCAACACACTAAGAAATGAATGGAAGGATGGAAAACAAGGAAAGGATCGATGGCAGGGTGATTAACAGAGGCAAGAGTAGCATCAGTGCTTGATAACTCTACAACACTCCAAATGGTAAAAATGATTTTTATGACCAATATTTTTTATTATTATTGAACCCTATTCTGGTGTGCTCGAGTAACAACAACGGTGCATACATTTCCTAAGCGCCCCTCTAAAGTGCAACTTGTTATTTATGCACCAAGGCATTTCAATACATGAATATAACCAATGATTTGTTGGAGTATAACACCAAAATGGTGAAAATGAATTTCACGACCGACATTTTTTAAATTCAATGTTTGTCCAGTGCTATCGAGAAGTATCCGCACTGGTGCTCCTGATATAGGCATTGCACTGTTGCTTTTATTTTTATAAAAAATAACCCTGCAACGATGCACCACTTTCTATTAAGCACCAGGGCATTTAGTTCAATTAAAAACACTAGTGCGTATAATATAATAAGTGAATTGGGGTGTTCATGTACTGGTTTAGCACTAGGGCATCATGAGAGTATAACATCGGATCGGGAAAAATGGATTTTACGATAGACATTTTTTTTAAATTTAACCCTTTCAATTTCTATCTAGTATATGCAACAGGACACATTATGTACTTAGGGCACTGTTACTTTTTTATTTTTATAAAAAAATAACTTTGTCACAGTTCACCATATGTTATTAAATGCCAGTGTGTATAATTATATAATGCACTGCTGAATTTTTGTAATATAAACACACCTTACAAAAAAATCTACTAAAACATATGTCTACCCAATTCCACTAGTGACCTCCTTTAGAAATGAATTTTGGGCTATTTTATAGGTGTTTCCACAAAAGCCTCCGCTAGAGGGACTTTTCCTTTTAGTGCTTGAGCATAGAGGGAAACAATTTGAACTTCTACTCAATTGTGGAGCAATTATGTGTCCTGAAAACTACAACAAATTCAATCATAAAAGTTTCATGGTATTTAGTATCCAATCCATGGAAGTGTGGGAGAGAAAATGAACTGATATTTTTCATTTTGCCTTCCCCATTTTCATCCCTGATAGGAAAAATTTAGGCTTCTTGTTTCTAGTCATGGTATTAGTGGGTGATAAAGGTAATCCTCCTTTTGCAAGATCCTCATAAATCCTTGCTTTCTCACCTAAAAATTCATCAATATCCTCTATGGACAAAGTAGGAGGCTCACACTTAGGAAGAGAAGGTTGGTTTCTTGTGGAAGTGAAGGGGTTTGATAAAACAAAGTTACAAATCCCATGTTATCCCTAATTCTATGAGGCATAGAGAAAGTAATATTTTTTTTTTTCTCTACAATTTAAATGAGAATGCTTATGAAATGCATTTTTTTGTTTTCTTTAAATGGAAAATGCCTAAAGAGGTGAATCAACTAGGTAAGAAAATAGTTTATACTTTGACACCTCTCCTTCAAAGATGCCATAAAGTAGTGGACCTTAGTATTAAAGCAATAATGTTTCAACTCCCAAGGTTCTTGACTTTAATTTCAACCCAAAGTTTATACAGACTTAACTAGGGGTCAATGCTATGTGTGCAACAAGTAATGTCTTCTTATTTTTTTGATCTTATGCAAGTTAAAGTATCTAAAGAGAAATTGAGTTATATAGAGACCATTCAATTTTCTATGCTACATGAAATACCCAATAATTTTAGGAAATAAATAATTTCAAGAAAATCTATTCTATTTTCAGGAAAAGGAAACAAAACAATTTAGTCTTCCTAAAATAAAATCAAATGTAATCTACTATGCATGACAATCAAACTTGCATAAAAAAGGAAGCATTGAAACATTAAACACTAATTTATAAAAAAAGGGGAGTTTTTCTACAAGAACTAGGTAAAATATTATATGAGGTATTTAAGCTTCCAAATTCCATCCTCAGGGTCTTGGGACATTGTAACTTGTCAAGGAAGACTAACAATACTTTGGATGCAAATCTAGATGAGCTTTTGATGAAAATTACATGTTGCTACAGGAAAAAAAATAGTGAGAATAAAAATGTACTTTAGATGCAGTTTGAAGGAAATTTCAAGTAAGAGAATGATGAAGTAATGTCAAGATCACTTGTCTAAGCCCTTATGTATTTGTGTTTCGCTACTACAACACACTCCAAAATTTTTTTATATTCGAATTTTGGAACCTACTTTCTATCATAAGAAGTGTCTCTTTTGGTAGTAAAGTGTAGTTTTATGCTTCTATGCATGTTTCAAGTGTCCGTGTTCCTTCCTATATGTCTTTGGATCATCAAGAGTAACATTAGTGTACTTTGGATTCATAATACACTTTCTAGTCACAAAATGACTTTTTTGGTCACAATGGCACATACTTTGTCTATTACACTTGGAGAATTTTTGTGAACTGGCGTTTTGATGTATATTTCTCAGTATTGGGTCCTATATAAGTTTTACTAATGGTTTTAGATGTTTCATGCTTGATTATTTTGTTTTCCATGTTTCGCCCTTCTAGATTGATATTTTCCTAAATTAGCGAAGCTTGCCCTCTGTTGAGATTGCAACAAGATGATGAGCTTAGTGGAAAAAAGTCGCCTTCACTAAGTGGGCCCGCAGGATATTTTTGGCGCAAAGTCTATTTTTAGACATATGGATCATGTTCTATGAGTTGCAGGATGTTATTTATGGATGGTTGGTCAAGTTGGAAAAAATAGATGGACTTCTATTTTTAGACATACTGGGCGGAATCTATTTTTAGATTGCCAGTCTAAAAATAGATATGTCGAATATTATTAGCTCTTAATAATATTTGGACTCTAAACATTATCTTATTCTTTTGGAGCACTTCAGTTAAGTGCACAGATGTGGCACAGGAGCTGACAGAAGGAATTACGCTATTCCTAAGGGTTAAGTGGAGCTATTGCATGGATACTTCAGTTAGAACTCATGTGAAAGAGTTTGGTGGAGTTGATTGAGGAAGTTAGTGGAGTTGTATTCAGTTTAACTAATCTAAACATAGTTGAGCTATTTGTATTCAGTTTAACTAATTGATACAATTAGTGAGAGTGGTGTGAATTAATTATTAATTAATTCACTAATTATAAACTTATTAATCAACTAAAGAATGCATCAGTTAACTTCAGTGCATGGACAGTTTCAGTGGAGACCAGTGCAGAAATAGGTGAAAGAGCAGGTTAACTATCAGTTGTGACTATACAGTTGCTATTTGCAACACACAGATAATTGGAGAAGCCCATGAGGATTGCGCAATACAAGCCAGGTGGTTTATGTTATTTAATGAGCCATCCCATAGCATTGATTACGCAATAGAGGCTGGCTATCAAGTGGCAAAAGATTGGAGCATGTGTTTTGCTAGATCTAGCTTGATAGTGTGTAGCAATTCGAGGTTGTGTTGAGAGCTTGTGAGGAGCTTTGTACTGTGATTGTTACATGATCTCCATGACATATAATATATAGATTGTTGGGGTTTTCATCTTTAAGCTTTCCCATTAAATACTGTGTTCATATGTGTGATTGTTTATGGTTTTAATGTGTGCATGCAATTGATTTTATTTCCGCAATTAATGATCAATGGTAGAAGATATTCTGTATTATGCATGAAGCTAACATAGTGTGTGATCAGGAGAATCTCGGTGAATAATATATCAGTTATTCAAATTTCTACACCCTCTAGGAAAGGAAGAAATTAACCATACTTATAAGGCTTATTAGAGACCCTCCTTATAAGTTATTAATTAACCATGTTCCAAGCTTATCCCATTTCCCACCTCTCTAGTGCACAACACATTTCTGGTTAGCATACCCTCCTTGTCCTCCCTCACTACACCAACCTTGCCTCTGTCTCCTAATTGAGTGCACTGCGAACTCTTAGTGGAAAATGATGCATTTCCTTGAGCCTTGCAGATGCACCCTGTGCCCTCCTTGTGTCCCTAAGTCTCCTCCTAATCACACAACACATTTCTAGTGACAAACCATGTTTTCTTGTCTCTTATAAGTGCACCTTGTGCCCTCCATCAGGCCTCTTTCTCCTCTAGAGCTGCACATGGCATAGTATGCACCCAGAAGGTCCCTCTATTTTCCCCTTGTGTATTGTTGATCCACAGACAATTTTTTTTGCATCCATCATGTAGAATAAGATATTTCAGAGCAAATGTTTGCTTTCCATGAGTGATATATACCTGGAGGTGTTCAATAAAGCATGGAAACACTATGTGAGGAGATTCGTCAAGAAAGGTTTCCCATGGAAGTTGTTTGAAGACAAAATGCATAAAGGTATCTTGTTATTAAAGTTGAAATAACAATGGATTCCAATGATCAAGACCCTTTGGGGGGTAGAAGACAACAAAAATGAAAAATTCATTACAAGTATTGAAGACATAGTGGTAGTGTCGTCAATATTCAAAGATATTTATGTACAAGTCACCATGGGTCATCAATGTATATGACTTGTCACGTTTTCGTCACATGATGATGTAATTTTTGAAATACTGTAAATATAAATATGTGGAAATCCAAGAGTCACATATCGACAAAAGAGTCACATGGAAAATTACAAATATCATGTAGAAGTCCAAAGGTCACATTATAAGTCTAAGAGTCACGGGGAAGTTCAAGAGTCATGGGAATGTGAAAGATCATTCCTCTTGTTATAAAAAAACCTTATTAATTACTCAAAGAAGGAAATTTTCATCTTGGCTTCTCCAACAAGGTATTAGATGGATAAATAGTTCTTTTGGAGAGAAAGTAGTGGCTTAATGCTCCATTATTGAAGCTAGTGGCATCTCATTATATCAATGTATGTTGGAACTTTTTCTTAATATTAAAAGCTCATTGAGCCGAATCACTTTCATGCATATATCGTGAATGTAATAACACTGTTATTTATAAGTTTATAGTATGTATTTTATTTCCATGTACAAAATAAATTGAAATATTTCACTAGATTTGGTGCTTATCTTATTGAAGGTGTGTTGTTATTGAAGGAAGTGATGCATGCCCAGGATTGAAGAAGAATCTTATCTCTGTGGCGATGTTAGAAGACAAGGGATATGATGTTGTCTTTAGCGAGGGAAAGGCTTTCCTGCATAGTAAGGAAACTGGTGAGACCCGGAGGATAGGGGTTCATGTTAAGAACCTTTATCAATTGCAGGTAGATGGCTGCGCAACAATGGCAGGCAAGGCAGAAGGAGTGGTGAGCCGGAATGATGGCGAGTTGTGGCACCAGAGATTGGGCCACCTTCACCATGGAGCTTTGAAGATACAGCAGCAGATTTCTACCAGGCTTTCTAAGGGTACTCTTGTGCAGTTAGATCAGTGCAAGGGATGTACCTTGGGAAAATTTGTGAAAGCCACCTTTCACGAGAAGGATAGTTGCACCATGACGATCCTTGAGAGAATTCACACAGACGTGTGTGGACCTTTCTCAGTAGCTTCGACAGCAAAGCACAGGTATTATGTGATATTTGTTGATGATTTTTCTCGTAAGTGCTGGATCTTCTTCATGCAGAAGAAGAGCGAGACATACTCAAAGTTCTGTGAGTTCAAGGCACTGGTTGAGAAAGAATCAAGGAAGTAGGTGAAGGCTCTTAGGAGTGACAATGGTGGTGAATTCATCTCTGGCGAATTCAAGGACTTGTGGCCACATGAATTCGAAGGGAGCCGATGAAGACCTCATAACCCATGCCAGAACGGGGTTGTCGAGCTAGAAGAAAACGTAATGATCGTGGGTGTTGCACTCGCGGTGTTGCACGGGCGATGTTGCATGATCAGGGCCTTCCCATAAACTTGTGGGCTGAGGCATGCAATACTGCAGTATATGTGCAGAATCGTTGTCCTCACAGGATACTTGGCATGAGTACACCCGAGGAGGCGTTTTCTGGTAAGAGGCCTGATATTTCCCATTTGAGGATTTTTGGTTCACCTGTTTACATTCATGTGACGAAGGATGCAAGGAAGAAGATGGAGCCGACTGCAGAGGTTGGGATATTTTTGGGGTACACTGATACGCCCCAAAACTATCATGTGTATTTTCCAGACAGTCGCAAGACTATTGTGCGACAGGATATCAAATTTCATGAGGAGAAAGCCATGAAGTGTTCGCTTGAGAGGGAGCCACACTTGCATGCAGATGAGGAGCTATTAGTTCCTAAGGATGAGTCTCTGGATGTGAATCAGTCACAAGAGGAGGTTCATGGAGTGGAAGAGACTACTCAAGCAGCGCCAACTATCAGAGGGCGGAAGCGCACTATAGAAGTTGAGCGACTGGCTCAAGATGTAGAGAAGGTTGTAGGAGCACCTACATCAAAACGCAGATAGAGACAGTCACCTGACCGGTATACTGGATACATGGATCTTATGAGCAAGTGTATCATGACGGAGCCATCCTCTTTCGAGGAAGTTGTGGAGGATCCCTCATGGGTAGATTCCATGGTGGAAGAGTATGGTTCGATTGTCAGAAACAGTGCATGGGAGATTGTCCCGAGGCCGGAGCGAAAATCAGTGGTGGGTTCGAGATGGATCTACAAAGTGAAGCAGGAAGTTGACGGGAGTGTGGAGAAGTAAAAGGCAAGATTTGTTGCCCGAGGCTTTTCACAAATGGAGGGGATCGATTATGAGGAGACCTTTGCACCTGTCACAAGGTATTCTTCCATACAGACGATTCTTGCTCTCTCAGCGCAGATGGGGTGGTACATTCATCAGATGGATGTGAAGACTGCGTTCCTCAACGGAGTCATTGAGAAGGAGGTGTACATAGAGCAGCCCGAATGTTTCAAGATCTTCAGTAGCGAGTCGCATGTGTGCAAGCTCAAGAGAGCGTTGTATGGGTTGAAACAAGCACCTCGTGCTTGGTACACACGGATAGACAGTTATTTCACCGGACTTGGATTCTCCAAGAGTGAGGCGGATCCTAACCTATACCAGATTGTGGTGGAGGGTAAGTTGCTGATCATTGTACTTTATGTAGATGTGTTACACAGCAATTTGTCACCGTCCCTGCCATTCCCCATCCCGCACATTGGAGGGCTTATTCCGTGACCTGTGAGTAGAGACAAGACTTGAAAATAATTTCATTGCATCCCTCTGAAGATGAGCTTTCATTACCCTGAAAACATATCCCTGCAAAAAAACCTAAAAATAGCTCTTTTTCCATTGGCGCGGTTCCACAGTTCAGCCCTCGCGCCAAGGGGGAAAATCCTCCAAAGAGGGCGCGCCAATTGGCGCTCTGTCATAGAGCTACACCAGCGCCAACCATATTAAGAGGTGTTTTTTAAAAACAAATGGCGGAAGTTTCATCCTAACAAATTACTGGACTGATATCTATCTTGAGTTGGGAGGTTTGGCTACGGATTTCCATAGAGAGGAAGTGGTTTTCCACCTCTCATGGAAGCTTCCTTAATGATAGGGAAAATCCCATAATTATAGGGATCCCAACTCCCCTTCCTCCATCTATAAAAGCTTGCTCATCTCCTTTGCAAGCTAATCTCCAAGTTCCCAAGAGCTTTCACATCCTTATGCTGCAAGAGCCTTCTTGATTCCCTTAAGGCCAAATCCAAGCAAGGAGACTATTTTCAAGTATCCGGAGAGAGAGGCTTGTCCCATCCTTGACAGGCTTTATCAAGAAATGTTTTTCTGACAACCCACCAAAGGAGAGTGTTGCGTCGAAGCTATGGTTGTATTCTTCTTTTGACTCATTAATGATAAGCGACTATTGGTTATGGTTCCACTCTTGTTCTTGATTATGTTCATGAGTTATGTCCTCTTCGACTGACATATAGTTGTATATACTGGATTTTATGCTTGCGTTTGTGTTGTTTCTTGCATGTGTAAGTGTCCGATCACAGAGATCGTGAGGATTGTGATCTGCCAGGGCAAAGGAACGGGACCACCACCTCTTCTACAAACGACAGCGTTGGATTCCAGGTAAGCCTTCATCGCAAGTTGGTTTATTTGCAATTAGGTACCTGCACTGTAGCGTGTGTGATTGTTGCTAGACCTGATATGGGCTAGTAGGGATCGCCTCTGTCCGCAGAGGGGATTAACCTCTTCAACAATTTGGCGACTCTACTGGGGAATCAACTTGTTGTTTGATTTGTAAGCTATAGACGGAGCCTGAAGTGCAGCCAGATAGCCTTCGAAACGCTTTTGCTCTGCATTAGCGGAGTAGATCAACACTGCCTTAGTCAATCTCCGGTTTAGTTTACGGACTAAACAACTTGGAGTATTGTCTTCTCTTTTCGGTCAATTTCTTGGCCTTGCTTTCTTGGTCAGCTCTTTGGACTGGTTTTTCTATTTGTTTGGCTTTGTTTTAGCCTTGTCATCACTTGTCTATGTCTGAGATTGCTTGTTTTTCATTTTCCCATAGTAAACTCGGCTGGCGCGCTTTTTAGTGTGACAGTCGCGTCCATTGGCACAGGTTGCCTGTGTATCACCCGCGCCATTGCCTTTCTAGCGCTAATTTCAAGCTCACAGTCGCGCCAATCCTGTGAGCTATTAGGGTTTGCTGTGTTTTATGCTTTCTGGGACTGACTTGTGATTTTGATCTTGTTTTTTCGGCTGTTTGAGTGCACTGGAGCCTAGTTCGACTGATTTAAACCTCCATCCTTTGGTTATTTGCCTATCTCTTTCGATTTTGCATTTGAACCCTAGGGCATCTAGGTGCTTTTGTGAGTCGAGCCTCCCTTGGGAGTTTTTGGTTTTTGTTCGTTCAGTGGACTTTGGGATTGCTCCCTTGCATTCGTTTGACAGTTGTCTATCATTTTATTGCGCTTTTTGAGTGACTGATTTCGTTTTCATTCGAATTTCCCTTTGCTTCATTTTGGGCCTAGATTACACGGCTAATTAGTGTCTTTGGGACTTTTCTTGGTTTTGAGAGACTTTTGGTCGATTTGAGATCTGATTGTTTGTGCCATTGAGTGAAATCTGCTTGTTTCTGATCTCTTATTATCACTTCTCAAATTTCTTCTCATTTGTTTTCGGTTTGTTTGGTGCATCTAGCTCTCAAACATTGAAAATAAATAAAAAAAAAAATCTCTTTTGCTTTTGATTGATTAGTGCAAATTAAAATCTTTTCGATGTTATTAGTAATTAGTGACTTTGAATGAAATTTTTTTAGTTTCATTAGTTGCATTAGAGATATCACTGATTGTCTTCCGATCATTTTGTTTGTGTAAAAAGCTCTTAACTCTTCTGTAACTAGCTTTCATCGAATGAAATGATATACTGTGGCATGTAGTTTTGCATTTAGGAGATTTTTGAGACATCACATTCGTTAGGGCCTGAAAACTGAAACATAATTGAAGAAAAACTTTAAAATTTACTCAATTTACACTAAGGCAGCATTGAAATATAACGAAACACATTTAGAGGTCTAGGCTAGAGACGTGTTCTGGCGTCTTAAAACCTAGTAGCTGTTGTTTGCCTCTTGGCTTTAGACAGCACTAGTACATACTTGTGCTCCCCGTACCGTCGCGTATATAAAGGGAGACCCCACTAGGTTTCAATCCTTTATCCATAGGAAGCCGAGTCTGCCGCCCTATACCCGTGATACACCAGACACAACATTCGGGGAGATTGCCTGCACGTACGAAAATTCCTTGGTTGATTTCTCTTTCATTATTGGAACCAAGGTGTATATTGCAGTTCACGGTTATTTGGTACACCCTTTTGCCTAGTATTCCTGAGTAGTCATTTGGTCTTTTCTGACTCCCTAAATTTGAAAGGATCACCAAGCGCTTGTCCTTTCACGCTTGTGTCAAATCTGAAAGAGATAGAGTCACCTTTTCGACCATTTCTCGACTCTTGAAATATGAAACGGTGAAGTTTCTTATTTTTCAATGTGGTAAAAAATTAATCACCCACGATCACACGCCTTGTTAGATTATGCTTTTTGACCGTTTGATCGTGTGTCTTGACTCCTTTTCAGCCCATGTGTGTGTTTGATCTTTTTCTCTTGTCGTTACTACCATAGTGGCAGAACCCTCAGTTTCGTCTACTGGTAGTCCTTATACGGACGATTCATCAGAGGTTTCCCAATCCTCTGCTGAACCACAACAGCCCATTGTTTCCGAGTTTCCTGACGGGGGACCGGTTCTTTCTGAGCAACCCTTTGGGGGACCAGTTGAGTTTAATTGGCCCTTTTCTGACCCTTTGTCTGAATTGAGATTAGGAGCTGATTTCCTTTCTCTTACATCGGGTTCGCCTTTTATAGCTGCTCTTTTTCCTCCTAGTCCTCACCGTCTATTATGAGATCTAGCGGCAAGATCAAACATGAGTGATTCTAGTGAGGAAATACCAACGTCTGGTGAAGACTATCAGCTCTTCCCACGAAGATTATTTTCAGGAGACAACTCTGAACCAGCTGTTATGTCAACATCCAGTCCCTCATTACCATTAGGGTACAGGTCTTTGGGTCTGATCATTTCCACCGCAGCCTCTATGGGAGTGTCAGCTCCTTCTCCGAGGCCGGCTGCTCCTTCACCGGGGGTGTCTCCTTAGACACCCGTCACTTCTGTACCCGTTCGACCCACTGTCTGTGTGGCCGCATCTGCACCCGCTGTCATGGCACCCTCCGCGAGGGCCATGCCGCCTCCTGAAGACATTTATTTAGCGATTGCCATACCGGAGAACATCTCTCCGGAGGAGTATTGGTTGTCCCTACAACAGCCGAACCCTGAGGTTGGAACATCCTCCCAAGATCCCAACCGCTCTTATTTTTCGCACTATGCACAGGATGGTACACCCGTGTATGCTTTTCCAGGTCAGTATGATGAGCACGGGGAAATTTTGCGTCTACCCGCTCCTGAGGCTCACCTCCATGCTCAAGGTTTACCTTATAACCAGGCTTATAACCCGCAAGGGCAACCTTTACAAGGCCAACCTTCGGGCCAACCTGACTATCCTTATGACCCACAAGGGCAGCCCGTGCAAGGCTATCCTGCGGGCCAGCAAGGGCCATCGTACGGTCCGCAAGGACAGTATTACAACCCTTTCGGTCAACCTGTGCAGCCTCAGCCGGGGTACCAAACGGGACTGGTCTATGGTCCTGGGGGGCAAATCCAGCCTTCTCAACCTATGAAACCGCAATATCCCGTTGTTTCCAACGTTGCATATCAGCCGGGACCATCCTATGGTCCTGCTCCAGGTCAAAACGGTTACCAGCAACCACCTGGCTCTATTCCTCCACCAGGCCAACCAGCCCATCCGGTACAACCTGGTGTTCCACCTCCAGGCCAACCGGCCCATCCGGCACAACTTGGGGCTCCTTTACAGCCGGGTCAACTTGCGCAACCGGCGCAACCTGTTTATCCGGGTCAACCTGTTCACTCAGGGCAGCTCGCTCAACCGGGTCAACCTGTTCACTCAGGGCAGCCCGCTCATTCCATTAACCCTGCCCAGCAGCCGATTTATTCGATGCCGCAGCCAAATCAACAGTTGCGCCCTAGTTATCAGGCTCCGCAGGGTTCCACCTATCAACAACCGACTCATCCTCAGGGTGGTTATTATCCTCATGGTCAATCTCAACCGAATTATAACCAGCCCCGAGGTTCTCAGTATTATCCTCAACAACCCGGTTCTACCTATACTCAGCAGCCGAATCCAAATGCTGCTTACACTGGGCCAACATATAATCAGGGTCCGTACTCTGGTTATCAAGCCCCACACACTGGTTACCAGCAGCCAAATCAGTCTGGTTATACGACCTACACCCCCTACAGTCAGACTCCTACGGGACAAAACCCATGGGGGCAAGGATATTCCCAACCAGCGTGGAGTACAGGTACTGGTCCTCATCCCGGGCCTGGCATGCCAGTCAATTTTCCATTGCCGTTCCTGGCCACCTTGGAGTTGCCGGGCGTTTCAAAATTGACCAATGATCCGATTTTTCATAATCCTTATTGGCCTCCGGTTCCTACCAAGATACCAGGTGATTGCCCGAAGTTTGAGGGTAAAGCCGGGGAGGACCCCCAAGCACATGTGATGACGTATCATCTTTAGTGTTCGTCTAACTCTTGGGTCGATGATTCAATTTGCCTGCACCTCTTCCAGCGCACTTTGACTGGAGCTACTCCTAAGTGGTACATCGAGTTATCCCGTGGCATCTTCCAAGATTTCAATTCCTTAGCCATGGCTTTTCTGACGCACTTTTAGTTACCGGTTCGTTATGAAGCTGGGACGCACCTCCTGACTTCTTTGAAGCAGGACAAAGCCACTCACATTTCTGATCACATTCATGAGTGGTGGCGCCATCGTAGACTGATCAAGTTTCATATACCTGATTAGATACTAACTCACTGGTTCACCACCTCCTTCGTAAACAAAATCGCCCAAGATATTGCGATGGGAGCGTGTGTGATGGAGGAACAAGCCATTGCGCATGCCCATATCTGGATCTGGTATATTCACAGTCCGGCACGCTTTATGATATCTTGCCTAATGCTCCACAGTCCGGAACCTTTAAGGCTCCACCTACCCCTGTAGTGGATGGTGTCATTGGTTCCATGTCTCAGAATTCGAAGAAATCTTCGAATGGGAAGCAGAAATCCAACTCATCCAATAATTATGCTCCTCCCGCCCCTACCGATTCTGGAAAAACTGCGGAGGTGAACGCCGTTCAGGCCAATCCTACGGAGAAGGCCTCCAAAGGGAAAAATAAGGGCAAAGGTAAATCTAAATCCGACGCCCCAAAGCCAGAATCCAAATCTTGTACTGAGGATGGTTCTCAACGTAAACCGAAGTACCCTTGCCTTATTTGTGAAGGAGACCATTATACCCAAGGATTGTCCACGACGATTTGAAGTTAGTCAACTTCTCAAAGGCTCTAAAGGGACTCCGGCAGTTCTTAAAGAACCATTCCCATCTCAACAGACCCAGATGGTTGAACAGCCTTCACCATCTACACCATTTGGGTCCCAGGTTTTCATGATGAATGGTGCTGCACCTATCTCTATTGCCACTCGTTCGAAGGACTACAACGAATCGCGGCAGGCACCTGGGAAGGCAGTTGCGGATGGACCACCTCCCCCACCTGTCTCCGGTTCGTTGGAAATCGAGAAGCCTACTCCTGAACCTGTTGTGAAGCCACCTTATAAAGGTGTTTTACGAAGATCTTCTTATAATCCGAATGCCCGTGCCGCTCAACACTACAGTATTGTTGAGGATTTGGCATAGGTGCCTTCTGCTATGTCTGCACTAGAAGTTCTTCAAAGTTGTCCTTCGCAACGGAAGGCTTTACTGTCTGCAATCGATGGCATTGATCCCGCCGATTCGAGTCTTCTCACCTTCGACTTAGAGAATTTCACCCCTCGACTTCCACATCAGATCGCTCTTGTTATTCAAGTCGGGATCAATGGTCTTAACATCCATAGGGCCGTTGTGGATGAAGGTGCCTCTACCTGCGTCATGTCGTCCGCTTGCTGGAAGGCCATTGGCTCTCCGGCCCTTTCGTCATATCCCAATGCCCTAGAGGCATTTGATGGTCGGGAATCCAAACCCCTGGGTGTTCTCGAGAGTTTAGCGATCACTTTACAGGGGAAGACTGTCAACGTAGAAGTAGTAGTAGTGGATGCCAGGCTCAACTATAATATACTTCTCGGCTGCAGCTGGACTCATGCCATGCTATGTGTGCCATCCACCTTTTTCGACTCCTTAAGTTCCCTCACGAGGGAAAAATCGTTACGGTGGATCAATTGTCATTCTTTACCTCCACCTCCGAGAACAACGTCCCGTACGTGGATCAGATCCAAAATCCCCCTGACAGTGTAGGACCCGGTCTCTTCAAGGACCCCATCCTCATGGGTATTTTTCCCGCACCACCACCGCACACCGCTCAAGTTAACATGATTTCCAGGTCTGATGACCCTTGGCTCATCCCTACGCCTGAGCAGGTGTTTGAGTTTGGAGAATCAATGCCCTTGACTCTAGTAGAGATTAGCTACTGTGAAATTGTTGCTGCATCTGATCCTCCACCTCCTCAGCATGCTCCTTTGAGCATGGCTCTAGATGTCTACTCTCAATCCCCCTGGCTTGGTCAGGCTGATTCACTTGATCCTCTCAAGGAGACTTTTCCTTTTGATGAAGCCATTGTTGAAAAAATGTCTCTTGAGGAGCTGCCTTGGAGCGATGGAAATCATCGTTCCTCTTTCATGCCTAGCTTGGGGGCAATGTCAGATTTTATAGAGCGTTATGCATCTCAGGTTCCTACTCCTCCTCTCCAAACGCCCATTTTGACGCATGAGGTTCTTTCGGAGGGAAACCTGAGTAATATCACTCAAACCATCCCGATCAACATCTCCATTAAACCGGGGATCGTTGAGAATATACACGTGGGAGTGACTTGTTCTCCTGATGAGATACAGGTAAATACCGATCTTTTTAAAGAATTCAGAGATGTGTTCACCTGGTCCTACGAGGAAATGCCGGGAATTGATCCCAGTATCGTAGTGCATGAGATTCCAACCTACCCTGGTGCGAACCCCATGCGCCAACACTTACACCCCATGCATCCTCGTAAAGCCGCTGCAATTAAGGCAGAAGTTGAAAAACTTCTGAACGCGGGCTTTATTTATCCCATCCCCCTCACAGAATGGGTTTCTAACATTGTCCCTGTCGATAAAAATCAGGGTACTATTAGGGTCTGTGTTGATTACCGCGACATCAATCGCGCCTGTTCGAAGGATAATTATCCCACTCCGTTCATAGACCAAATCATTGACGAATGTGCAGGAAGTGAGATTTATTCCCTGATGGACGGTTTCTCCGGGTATAATCAGATCAATATTGCACCTGAGGATCAACACAAGACTACATTCATCTGTCCATGGGGTACTTTCACCTATAAAAAGCTCTCGTTCGGCTTGAAAAACACTGGAGCCACTTTCCAGCGTGCGATGTCTTACGCTTTCCATGACATTCGCCATATCGTTCAACCTTATCTGAATGACTTGCCAGCACATTCAGCTAGGCGAGAGGACCACCCTGAACACCTCCGCCAGATTTTCCTTCGATGTAGACGCTACAATATTAGGCTTAATCCTCATAAATGCGTCTTTTGCATGGATTCTGGCCGTCTTTTGGGATTCATAGTCTCCAAAGACAGAATTCACCTTGACCCTTTAAAGGTCGAGGCTATCATCAAACTCCCATCACCCTCCTCGTTATATCAGTTGCAGAGTCTTCAGGGAAAAGCGAACTTCCTTCGACGCTTTATCCCGAACTACGCCGAGGTGGCCAAAGGATTCACGCGCCTATTGAAGCAGAATGTTCCCTTCCATTGGGACGAAATTGCTCAACAATCCTTTGAGAAGCTGAAGACGTTACTCGTTAATGCTCCTTTGCTTCGTCCTCCAAATTATCGTCGTGATTTCACTTTGTATCTTGCCGTCGCGTTTAGCACCATAGCTATGGTTCTGGTGCAGGATGACGATGATGGTAATGAACATGTCGTTTATTATCTATCACGGAACCTTCTCGACACAGAAACACTTTATGCTCACGTCGAGAAGTTGGCATTAGCCGCAGTACACGCTGTGCAGCATTTTCGCCATTACATCTTGTTGTGTACAATAACAGTGGTTTCGGATTGCAACCCCATGACATATATTCTCTCTCAACAATTATTGGGGGGAAAATACTCCAAATGGATCGTCATCCTGCAGGAGTTTGACTTAGAGTTCACCACTGCTAAGTCAACCAAATCACTCATTTTCGCGGATCTTATATGCTCACTCCCGATAGACTCCACTCCTTCACACTCCGAGGATCATATCCCGGACGAAAATCTGTTCCTTATCAGTACTCGCGACCCTTGGTACGTCGACATAATTGTGTATCTGCATACCTCCACATTTCGGTCTGAGTTGACTAAAGATGCCCGATGTCAGATTCGGCATCAGTCTCAACCCTACTGCATCGTAGGAGATACCTTATACTGCGTTGGAGTAGATTCGGTGCTCCATCGGTGCCTAACCTTGGAAGAGGCTGAAAGGGTCCTAAATGACTGCCACAATGGCGCCTGTGGTGGACATATGTCCGGATATGCCACTGCCCAGAAAATTCTGCGAGCAGGTTACTTCTGGCCGTCAATATTCAAAGACTGTATTGTTGCAGTCCATAAATGTCACGCGTGCCAGGTGTTTCAGCGCAAGATGCACACGCCGCCTCTCCCTTTGCATCCTGTTATTACCATCGGCCCTTTTGCGAAATGGGGCATGGATTTTATGATGTGTAACCCTCACTAGGCCGGGGGGGGCATGCGTATATAATTGTCACTGTCGACTACTTCACCAAGTGGGCCGAAGTGATGCCTACACTAGCTGCCGACGGTAAGACAACTGCCCAATTCAAATTCAACCACATCATTGCATGTTTCGAGGTCCCTCAAGCCATCGTTACTGACCATGGTACTCATTTCTGAGATTATATGATGGCCGAGCTGACTTCAAGGTTGGGCTTACGCCACGATAGCTCAATGCCATATTACCCTCAGGCAAATGGCCAGGTCGAAGCAGTGAACAAGGTTCTGGTCACTATGCTTCAACGAACAGTTGGTATCCACAAATCCAATTGGCACCTCCAACTGTTCTCAGCTCTATGGGCATACCGGACGTCTGCAAAGAGTGCAACTAGATTCACACCATTTCCATTGGTGTATGGTCTGGAAGCAACTCTTCTGGTTGAATGCGAAATTCCTTCTTTGAAATTAGCTGTGGAACTTCTACCGGATACTTCTGTTGAGGAAGAGCGTCTTTTGTATCTGGAACGGTTAGATGAAACCCGCTGTTTAGCTGCTTTAGTTATCGAAGCACAAAAGAAGCGGGTTAAAGCTCACTTCGATCAATCAGTTTCTCCTCGTTCCTTTGTCGAAGGGGACCTCGTCCTCCTGTACAATCAAGCACATGAAAAGCTTGGGGCTGGTAAGTTCCAACCTATGTGGCATGGGCCCTACATAGTAAAACATGTTTTGAAGAATGGGGCTTATGAGCTTATAGATTATGAAGGAGTTCCGCTGGCGCAGCCCAGGAATGGGCTGTACCTGAAAAAATACTACGCTTAAAGTCATTTTTGGTGTGGTGTGTGTACATAGGTGTGTGTTTTTCATTTGTGTACATGTGTGGTGTGGTGTGCGATGTAAACATCTTTCTGCTGATCGGGTCTTCCTGATTGTGCAGATGTCCATTCATCCGTTTGTTGGTTTCGCGGATGGTGCCTCCCACAGTACCAGGAATCTGTCTTCGGCGGCCTGGGTAATCTACGATCCTGCTGGTGAGTTAGTCAACCTGCAAGGTGTGTGTCTGGGACGTACTACAAATAACATCGTGGAATATAGTGCTGTGTTAGAATTATTAACTGAGGCTGTAAACCTTGGTATCCGTGAATTACTTGTGTATCTAGACTCACAACTTGTAGTATTACAGCTCAATGGTCATTATTCAGTCAGAAACCCATCCATTTTACGTCTGTATCTACGTATTCGTTTACTGGAAAGGAATTTTGACTATATTACATATCAACATATACCCAAGCATATGAATACGTTAACTGATGCAGTAGCTAATTTGGTGCTAGATAGAAATTTGCGCAATTTGTAAAACAACATCACATGTAAAAGGAAAATCCATCCAGAAATAGATATGTATATATATAGATATCGAATGTTTACATAGTGTGCATCATATAAAATCAAAAAATATACATGTTCGCCTTAATACATCCAGAGACGACATGTCTCTCAAAAAATATGCATGATAAAAGCCCTAGGAGCCTAATCCGCATGGTGCTCATGATAATAAGTGACTGTACGCACTAAGCATCTCAGAAGTCGGTGGAGGCGACTAGGCACTCCCACCATATGTCTCTGGTATGCCATTGGTACATCCGCCAGCCGGGCGTAGTCTGGGATCCCTCGGGCGATACCCTCGAGATTCTGGATCAACTCCCCCCCCTCTGCACCCTCTGCCTGAGGATCATGTGCGGGAAGAGTCCTTCGCGCAATTGGAGACATACCGGCTGGTCTCTCTGGGCCCATGTCTGCATAGATATAAAAAGTGTCAGAACGGACATGTATTACCAAAAAATCATAAAACATAAAAATCAAAAAGAGAAGAGATCATACCCAACTCCTTGTCCCAATCATCTCCCTCCGGCAATGGGAGATCTGGGTCTCCAGTGAAATCGGTAGATCTGGGTCTCCAGTGAAATCAGTTCCTGCATATGGCCAGTCTTCCACTACAATCAACTGGTGCCGCAACCACCCAAAAAACTCTAGCCTCCAGGACATCTGTTTTCCCCCTCCAGCTCTGGGCATCAGTGCCGCCCAGCGAGCCATTCTTGGCTCTCGTGGAATCGGCTCAGCTACTATGGCCCCTTGGCCTTGGAAGATTGGTAGTCGTTCTAGAATGAACGATACCAGGATAGAACCGTAGCCAAACTGTTTCAGTTTGGCCTGCTTACACTACGTGAGCTGTCTCTTGATGTTTATTGTCACTGCTGTGGCCTAGTCGAATAATAGGGGACTCATGCACTCTGAGGCCAGTAAGAGTTGGGCCTTTGTTGCCTCGTGCGGTGCCTGCGATCCCGCGGCCCGCGTGATGGTATGAAGCACTACCCTAAGTGCTAGATCAGGAATGGTATGGATGTCCACCTTTCCACTTCCTGATCCCAGTCATGCCCCTCGGCACACTCGTGCCGTCACTTGCTCCATCTTCTCACCAGACGGTCTGCTCCCTGTCAATATGGGCACCGGACCTCTGCGCAATAGTCTGGCTATGAAGTATACATTAGAAACCTCTAGTTCTAATACTTGGTCCCGCAACTTGAACACTTGTTCATGTTCGTCCCATATGCTGATCAGGTACTGTAGGAGCTCAGGATGAGCTCGTAAGCAAGGTGTCGGGAAGAACTTTTTAAGCCCACAGTTCTTGAGGGAATTCATGCAAGTTTCATTCTCCATGGCCTGTTCATCCTCTTCCCCGTGCTCCCTCTCTTTCCACTCAATGACCATTTTGATCGGTTGCCTGCATTCACATGGTCAAAAAACTTCAATTAGACCTCTACTATCCTTAAAAATTCATGCAAATCAATCATTGTGTGAAAATTTCAAACAGAAAATTGGATTGCGCCGCTGGCGCGACTGTTTTCCTAACAGTTGCGCCAGTTGGCGCGGGCCCTTTGGAAATAAAATGCCATTGGTGCGGGTTCGTGCCGGATACCCGCGCCAATGGGCGGAGCCCTAAAAATTCAAAAATCCCCTCACAGGAGTCTAATATACAATAAAAATTCATGAAAAATGGATTGAAATGGAGTACAAAGAAGCGCCTCTTACCTAGAACAGACGAGAATCTGAATAGTAGCCCGGATTGGTCGCAATTGCCTTCAGAAGTTCGCACACAAAATGGACCACTGCTGCTCTTCAGTGAGGTAAATAGTAAAAAGTAATTTTATTTTTACCATTTGACATATTTATAACTTTTTGAACTCAAAATAGGTTTTGAAAGTTATTTTTCTGAATATTTTAATATATTTTGTCAAAAATGGGTTTTACACTTGCTTTTTGCACAGCAACAGGTTTTTTACGCGACTTAAACGGTGAAACGAGTTGTATTTTATAATTTTTCGGACTCAGTAAATACACGAAAAAGTCACTTTGGAGTCATCTTTCAACTCTTTTCTGACTCTCTAAACATGAAAATATTGCTGAGGCCCTTGTCGTTTCGATCTCGTTAAAGTGGACACGAACCGACATCTACCCAGTATACGTTTACCCCTTTTTCGGGCTGGGATGGATTATTTACGAAAAAGGAATACCCTAGCCTATCGCGACTAGGAGGTTTTCTCGGATATTTTTTTCTACCTTTTCGGGTCCGAGGAACTATCTACGAAAAGGGATCGCTGGAGTTTACTTTTCTGCTGTCTTTTCAAACTCTCTAAATATGAAAATATGTCGAGTTCTTCCTTTGTCAGACTCGTTAAATCCTGATGACATTGGATTCAGTTGAAATGACGTTCTCCAAGTTTCTCCTTCCTAGGGCTCGTTAAATGTACTAGGATGGATTCGCCCGAAGGGCGGACTTATATTACAAGCATATGCTATCCCCTTCAAGCTTGTTATAAAAAATAATTGGGGTACTCGCCAGAAATGGTGGGGAAAAATGGAACCAGCATCATTGTCATGTTGGCAGTATGTCGCTCTTGAAAATGGCACTTTTCTGCATTCGTGTCGGGTTGGGGACATCTCATCTTGGTCTTCACTTGCCTCCGTGGGTTTGGATAATCCCTTTTGACCTCTCATCTGCTCGTTGCCTCGTCACCATGACCTCTGATCTGTTGATGTCAAATACTGCCAAATCCACTATTGTGCCGTTATATGTTCAAGAGAAGTTGACCTTTGCAAAGTATCAACCTTCCTCTGATTCTCATATGCTCCTGATTCACAAAAGACATTATGTTCCTCTGTCTCGTGTCGATGATGTGGGAAACATTATGGCCCACCTTCGATCAAGGTCACTTCCTGTCGACTTCAGCTCATTATCCAGGAAGCTGATCTAGAGACTCCCTTATGGTACCTTGGAGCCTACATGCCTCAATGGCAGGTTCGTCGCATTCGACGAGAGGTTTTCATCATTAGCCTCCGATTGAGTGATTCTACGGGTGTTCGACGCCAGCTCATTGATTCACATGCTGTAGATTGTACCTATAGTACCTTGAGGGCCATTGTCATTATTGGTGGTTCCTCTCGCGTCTGTTAACAGCTTTCATCATCGGCTGGTAATCAGATGATGTTCTTGCATGTTCAACTTCAGCTAACATATTCGCATGCTTGAACTTGTACTTTGTTCGGGTAGAGATGGAGCGCAAGACCCTGGATTCTTGTCTGTTATAATCCAGGTTGCAATTTTGTGGATTATTATCATTATTTACATGACTCACTGATTAGATTGCTGCGACCATACCTGAGTCTATTCATCGATCCTCTCTAGATGGCTGCGTCCATGCCTTGGATCTAGGTCATTGTATATGGATGGCTGCGCCCATACCACGCATATATATATATCATGTATATGAGACGTCAGTTGTACTTCACTCCGTAGGTTTTCCGATGATAGTGTTTTCAGTCGGCATGTTCTCGTAAAGAATTTCACCCCTCTCTCTCTCGGGCCTCATGCTTTAGGGGGCATCTGTTACACAAAAATTTGTCACCGTCCCTGCCATTCCCCATCCCGCACATTGGAGGGCTTATTCTGTGACCTGTGAGCAGAGACAATACTTGAAAATACTTTCATTGCATCCCTCTGAAGATGAGCTTTCATTGCCCTGAAAACATCTCCCTGCAAAAAAACCTAAAAATAGCTCTTTTTCCATTGGCACGGTTCCACAGTTCAGCCCTCGTGCCAAGGGAGCAAATCCTCCAAAGAGGGTGCACCAATTGGCGCTTTGTCATAGAGCCGCACCCGCGCCAACCATATTAAGAGGTGTTTTTTAAAAATAAATGGCGGAAGTTTCGTCCTAAAAAATTCTTGGATTGATATCTATCTTGAGTTGGGAGGTTTGGCTACGGATTTCCATAGAGAGGAAGTGGTTTTCCACCTCTCATGGAAGCTTCCTTAATGATAGGGCCAATCCCATAATTATAGGGATCCCAACTCCCCTTCCTCCATCTATTAAAGCTTGCTCATCTCCTTTGCAAGCTAATCTCCAAGTTCCCAAGAGCTTTCACATCCTTATGCTGCAAGAGCCTTCTTGATTCCCTTAAGACCAAATCCAAGCAAGGAGACTATTGTCAAGTATCCGGAGAGAGAGGCTTGTCCCATCCTTGACAGGCTTTATCGAGACATGTTTTGCTGACGACCCGCCAAAGGAGAGTGCTACGTCGAAGCTATGGTTGTATTTTTCTTTTGAATCATTAATGATAAGCGACTATTGGTTATGGTTCCACTCTTGTTCTTGATTATGTTCATGAGTTATGTCCTCTTCGACTGACATATAGTTGTATATACTGGATTTTATGCTTGCTTTTGTGTTGTTTCTTGCATGTGCAGGTGTCCGATCATGGAGATCGTGAGGATTGTGATCTGCCAGGGCAAAGGAACGGGACCACCACCTCTTCTACAAATGACAGTGTTGGATTCCACGTAAGCCTTCATCACAAGTCAGTTTATTTGCAATTAGGAACCTGCATTGTAGCGTGTTTGATTGTTGCTAGACCCGATCTGGGCTAGTAGGGACCGCCTCTGTCCGCAGAGGGGATTAACCTCTTCAACAAGATGATTTGATTTTGACAGGTGATGAACTGTTGATACACTCATGCAAGGCTGATCTTGGAAAGGAGTTTGAGATGAAGGACTTGGGCCTCCTTCATTATTTCATGGGATTGGAAATTTGCAAGCGCAGTGGTGGACTTTTTGTTTCTCATGGTAAGTATGCCCGAGAGATACTGGAGAAGTTCAACATGCATGGCTGCAAGCCTGTTGATACTTCTCTTCTTGGTGGTTGGAGGAAGGAGGATGCTACTTCAGCAGAGGTAGTGGATGCCACTGTTTATCGATAGTTGGGGGGGTCGCTCATGTATTTGGTCAATACACGACCTGACATATGCTATGCTGTTAACCAGCTTTCAAAAGCTATGGTTAAGCCAACCAAGCTCTTCTGGAAGGCAAGCAAGCATGTATTGAGATATCTCAGAGGCACAATGGGATATGGATTATGTTACAGACAATCGGATGAGGTGAAGCTGTGTGGCTTCACAGATGTAGATTGGGCAGGGAGCCCAACGGATAGAAATAACACATCTGGAGGGATTTTTAGTATCGGGTCGACAACAGTTTCTTGGTATAGCAGGAAGAAGAGATCCGTGGCACTCAGTTCAGCAGAGGCCGAGTATATGGCAGCGAGTTTGGCTGCATGCGAGGCTATATGGATGAGGAAGATCCTGGTCGGGTTGTTCGGTTCACACTTAGAGCCTACTGTGATTTATTGTGATAATCAAAGTTGCATCAAACTCTTGGTTAATCCAGTATTTCATGATAGATCTAAACACATTGACATCCGGTATCATCATATTAGAGATTGTGTGCAGCGGAAGATCATGTTACTTTCATACATTCCCACGGAGGATCAGGATGCTGATATCTTGACGAAGGCGCTCACCAGGAGAAAATTCGAATACCACAAAGGTAGGATAGGGGTTGCAGATAATCCATATCTTGTTGAGAGGGAGTGTTGAAAATGCAACAAGATGATGGAGCTTAGTGAAATGAAGTCGCCTTCACTAAGTGGGCCCGCAGGCTATTTTTGGTGCAAAGTATATTTTTAGACTATGTCTATTTTTAGACATATGGATCATGTTCTATGAGTTGCAGGATGCTATTTGTGGATGGTTGGTCAAGTCGGAAAAAATAGATGGACTTCTATTTTTAGACATATTGGGCAGAATCTATTTTTAGATTGCCAGTCTAAAAATAGATATGTCTACTATTATTAGCTCTTAATAATATTTGGACTCTAAACATTATCTTATTTTGTTGGAGCACTTCAGTTAAGTGCACAGATGTGGCACAGAAGCTGACAGAAGGAATTACGCTATTCTTGAGGGTTAAGTGGAGCTATTGCATGGATACTTCAATTAGAACTCATGTGACAGAGTTTGGTGGAGTTGATTGAGGAAGTTAGTGGAGTTGTATTCAGTTTAACTAATCTAAACATAGTTGAGCTATTTTTATTCAGTTTAACTAATTGATACAATTAGTGAGAGTGGTGTGAATTAATTATTAATTAATTCACTAATTATAAACTCATTAATAAACTAAAGAATGCATCAGTTAACTTCAGTGCATGGAAAGTTTCAGTGGAGACTAGTGCAGAAATAGGTGAAAGATCAGGTTAACTATCAGTTGTGACTATACAGTTGCTATTTGCAACACACAGATAGGTGGAGAAGCCCATGAGGATTGCGCAGTACAAGCCAGGTGGTTTATCTATTTAATGAAGCCATCCCATAACATTGATTACGCAATAGAGGTTGGCTATCAAGTGGCAAAATATTGGAGCATGTGTTTTGCTAGATCTAGCTTGATAGTGTGTAGCAATTCGAGGTTGTGCTGAGAGCTTGTGAGGAGCTTTGTACTATGATTGTTACATGATATCCATGACATATAATATACAAATAGTTGGGGTTTTCAGCTTTAAGCTTTCCCATTAAATATTGTGTTCATATGTGTGATTGTTTGTGGTTTTAATGTGTGCATGCAATTGATTTTATTTCCACAATTAATGATCAATGGTAGAAGAGATTTTGTATTATGCATGAAGCTAAAATAGTGTGTGATCAGGAGAATCTCGGTGAATAATATATCAGTTATTCAAATTTCTACACCCTCTAGGAAAGGAAGAAATTAACCATACTTATAAGGATTATTAGAGACCCTCCTTATAAGTTATAAATTAACCATGTTCCAAGCTTATCCCATTTCCCACCTCTCTAGTGCACAACACATTTCTGGTTAGCATACCCTCCTTGTTCTCCCTCACTGCACCAACCTTGCCTCTGTCTCCTAATTGAGTGCACTGCGAACTGTTAGTGGAAAATGATGCATTCCCTTGAGCCTTGCAGATGCACCCTGTGCCCTCCTTGTGTCCCTAAGTCTCCTCCTAATCACACAACACATTTCTAGTGACAAACCATGTTTTATTGTCTCTTATAAGTGCACGTTGTGCCCTCCATCAATCCTCTTTCTCCTCTAGAGCTGCACATGGCATTGTATGCACCTAGAAGATCCCTCTATTTTCCCCTTGTGTATTGTTGATCCACAGACAATTTTTTTTGCATCCATCATGTAGAATAGGATATTTCAAAGCAAATGTTTTCTTTCCATGAGTGATATATACCTGGAGGTGTTCAATAAAGCATGGAAATACTATGTGAGGAGATCTGTCAAGAAAGGTTTCCCAAGGAAGTTGTTTGAAGACAAAAGGCATAAAGGTATCTTGTTATTAAAGTTGAAATAACAATGGATTCCAATGATCAAGACCCTTTTGGGGGTAGAAGACAACAACAATGAAAAATTCGTTATAGGTATTGAAGACATAGTGGTAGTGTCGTCAATATTCAAAGATATTTATGTATAAGTCACCATGGGTCATCAATGTATATGACTTGTCACGTTGTCGTGACATGATGATGTAATTTTTGAAATACTGTAAATATAAATATGTGGAAATCCAAGAGTCACATATCGACAAAAGAGTCACATGGAAAAGTACAAATATCATGTAGAAGTCCAAAGGTCACATTATAAGTCTAAGAGTCATGGGGAAGTTCAAGAGTCATGGGAATGTGAAAGATCATTCCTCTTGTTATAAAAAAACCTTATTAATTACTCAAAGAAGGGAATTTTCACCTTGGCTTCTCCAACAAGGTATTAGATGGATAAATAGTTCTTTTGGAGAGAAAGTAGTGGCTTAATGCTCCATTATTGAAGCTAGTGGCATCTCATTATATCAATGTATGTTGGAACTTTTTCTTAATATTAAAAGCTCATTGAGCCGAATCACTTTCATGCATATATCTTGAATGTAATAACACTGTTCTTTATAAGTTTATAGTATGTATTTTATTTCCATGTACAAATAAATTTAAATATTTCACTAGCTTTGGTGCTTATCTTATTGAAGGTGTGTTGTTATTGTTTTAATGATCGTTTTGTCCATTTGAATTATTTTACTAGATAGTTAATGATTCTTTCATATGTATGTGCATGTATTTATTGGATTACTACTAATGATTTTTTGTTAAAGGATCACTTTATATTCCCTTATGGTGAAAGAACCTTGATACACATTACAATTGAACATTTCACAAGGAATAGTTTCTTTCTCATTCAAAAGACGTAAATGCATGCTTCTCTCTTATGCTAAATATTGCATCCAAGGAAATATTTAAGTATATGGTAGTCAGGCCACACTTTCAGATGGGGCTCCTATACCAAATTATGTGAGGTCTAATTGAGAATTCATATCGGGGAGACCCCCTATATGTTGGTGGCATCCAACATCATCAACACTATGGTGGAGAAGTTTATTCATCAAAAGAGAAATCCTAAGGTTTCTCGTAGCTTTGAAAAATAATAAATTTGAAAATCATAAAAGACATAAATATATGGATATAAAGTAAAGACCAATTATATAAATAAACTAATGAATGGAAAATAATTTTAGCTCCATAAAATAATTATTGCTAAATTTACTAAAACAAGATGCAAATAAAAAGGCTTGTAAGAAAATTGATTCATTAACCATGAATAAGATAATGTTCATAATTGAAATTACAAAAATGACTAATATAATTGATCCATGAAAAAATAAGAGTACAAAGAGGGGTTTTGAGCACCTAGGATGTGCCCTAACACAAGGATGGTCACATCCCTGAAGAGAATAGCCTAGGAACAAAAAATGATTCTCCTTAATCAGAAAATGTGCTCGTACGTAGCAAATTACAAGGCTAGAATTCTTAGGATAATGCCTCTACTTGAATATAGTTGACTTCCTATTTCCAAATTTTGACTCTTAGTGGGTTTCTCGAGCCCTCTATTTATACAAAATAGCTGAGGGGTAGCCTCCTTGAAGAGAGGGTTGATTTCCCTCCAAAATCCCTATAAAATGGGTTTCTCCCTAAATGACCTCATACCTACAGGGAGGAGTAATTATTGCTCATGTCAGCCGAGCTTGGTTATTTTTCAATAAGGGATAGGTCCCACGATTCTCTCTTGAATATATTTCCTTGTGAGCCACACCAAATATTCTCAATATCTTGCATAATAAACACATTAGGCACAAAAATATGATAAACATATCTAACATTCCTAAGAACTTATTAAAACTTAATAAATGTTTTTTTAAGTGTAGAAGAAGAGGTTTAATGTGCCTAGGAAATGTGAGATGGTCCTTATGGTGTACCTAATTGGGAGGCCCATCACATAGAAAGGCTTCCCAATCTCTATTTACAATCACACACCAAGTCATGTTATTTATATATCTTAATGATAATTTTATTGTCATTTATTATTTTTTAACACACACACGCACACACGTGTATTCTAACTAATAGATGAATGGCCCTTTTTGGAGCACTTTTTTCTACTCAATTTTTCCCAAAATAAATTTAAGTTGTTTAATATGCAATGTTTGAGTACCTCATGGGTTCTTTAGGGTGTCAAATCTATTCATGCATTCAAAAGTGCTTTTTGAAACAACAAAATATCAAAATGTTGCTTGAAATTGTATTGTTGGATTCTATCAAAAAAATGTCATTGGTGCATTCAAAAGCACATTTTAAACAATAAAAAAACACAATATTTCTTGAAATTGTATTACCGCTGGCCAAAAAAATCATTTTTTTTATATTAGTTAGACTATGCCTATGTGAGTGTGTGTTAATTTTTTATTTATATTATACACACTTAAATTATAATTTTTTTATATTTATAAACAATTATAATAGAAGTGTAATATTTCAATAAAATATGTAAAAGAAACATATGTAATTTAAAAAATATATAGATCTTTAGATCCTAGGTGGTGGTCACCATGAAAATAATATCTTGTGAGAAAGAGATCAAAAATTCAATTCCACATGTGAATCGATCTACAAAGAAGAGGACAGGTTGTAGGTCATACATATTATAGTGGTAGTAGTCATAATCCCACTTGTCGTTCTTCTGAATAAAAATAAAATAAAATAACAAATTAAAAATCTTTAATTTTGTTGTCATATATATGTTGGAAATACTGAGAGGGGGGTGAATCAGTATTTATTTTCAATTGTTATTATAACCAGTTAGATTCTACACAAAAATCAGAGAAGTGAATAATTTTATTATAGAAGGAAGGATAATGATAATTTTTAAATGAATGAGTACAATGATTGCCAAGCACCAACTTGTACTTAATGAGGCTCCGACCTCTAGGGCTTTGACCCTATCTTCTTCAAGGCACCAACCTTGTATTTAGGGGCTCCTACCCCAAGGACACCAATCCCTTTTATCTTCTTTTGATAGAGAATGAGAATAGTACTTACTTGAATGTCCTTGACATATTCTTCATTGTACAATCAACTCCAAAACTGCTTATGTTGACTTCATTTCTCAATCAACTTGTTGTACGTGTTGACTTAAATTCCAAGATCACCTTTCTTCACTGTGTTGAAAATATTACTTCACTGTTCAAGAGAGAGTTTTTCACTGTTCAAGAAGGAAATATCACTATTGTCTTTCACCATAAGTACACTAGCAAAATACAGTTGATTACACAAACTGTCCAGCATAATAAAAAGTCTGAAATATTACTATCACAGATCCACCACATTCATCACCCTTAGTTTAACATCGATAACACCCTGACTCGTTGTAATAAATTTGTAGTGAAGTGTGAAATACAAAGAGAGTGTCTTGTTATCTTATGCAATGAAAGCTTCAGAAAAATACGAAGTTTGGACTGTCCAGCAGAGAGTTCTGAGCCAAGGGCTTATACACAGTCTGAAATTCTCCACAGTCAGCAAGAATAGGCTCCCATAGAACAATGAAAATAGGAACAAAAACTTCAGTCTAAAGTTGCAAACTCAGTCCAGGAATATAGGGGGTAGAACTGAGTTAAGAACTGATGTATAGGCCCATGAGTTCAAGATATAGAGCCACAAATCCGAAGTACAGACCCTGCCTTGTCGCTATAATAACCATGTAATGAATGACGAGAGACAGTCCACCAATCCGAGCTATAGACTGAGTTATTTCACTTCCTGTTCTTATGTTATTCTTCCTGAAAGTTCACGAGATGTGAACTGTTATCCTCTTCATTGTATTAGATGACCGAATTTTGTGTTTTTCACCGAAACTTCTTGACTGAATTGAATGAGTTTAAATTTATATTTATAGTAGTTTTTCATTTTTGAAAGGACGTGACTTTTGGGAAAAGGGATCGACTTTTGTTCTTGAGCATAGGTTAGCTCAATGTCAAAAATATATTTTTCAACTTGAAAATTCAATATCTTACAAACTACTAGGATTTTTGGGACAAATAAGGGCTCATTGGAAAGGAAAAATTATGCTCTAAAAGATGGTATAGGAATCATATTGAGAGGTTGCCTCTAAGGTAGTGAAAAAATAATTTTTTTAATGTGACTGATTATTAATTAGTGCAAAAGGTGATGGAAAACAAGGGCTTCTTCACTGTCATACGTCACCAAGTGTTTTTAAGTGAGGTCTCCACTTGTTATGTCTTTCATCATCAAGTGATCTCCAATTCCTTCATTGTCCATGTTATCATATATGTTATCATGTGTGCCATCAATGTCACCATGTCATCAAGATAGTGCAGCGATATGTCATTAACCATATGCAGCATGATCATCACAAGGAGAGCTTCTTCATCAAGAGTATTCATTCATTCAACTTGTTGCCATCAATGACAACTTGGATTAACAATCTACCCCTTTGTTATTGGATGACAATATTTTCTTCTCTCCCCCTTTGACAACAATGAAAATGGGGTGCCAAAGTGCTCCCCCTGTCATGTTTCTCCCCTAACATACAGTACCCCTTACATGCTGCTTGATTTAATGTGATGTAAGAGAAATGACTCCCATCTTTTGGCGAAGATACTCAAATGGTTCTTGTGGAAGGGGTTTTGTAAAGATATCCACAATTTTCTCTTTTGTATTGACATATTCCAACCTGATATTGTGTTCAGCAACTTGTTCACGGAGAAAGTGGTATGTGATTGGAATATATTTGGTTCTTGAGTGCATCACCAGATTCTTTGAAATACTGATGGCGCTAGTATTGTCACAAAAAATAGTAATTGGTTGCTTAGTTTCTATTTTGACATCCTTCAAGGCTTCTTCATCCATATAATTTGTGTACAAAAATCAACAACAGCTATATATTTGGCTTCAGCTGTAGAAAGGGATATATATGATTTCTTTTTGCTGAGCCAAGATACAAGACAATCTCCCATAAAGAATGCATTTTCACTGGTGCTTTTTCGATCATCCACACTTCCGGCCCAATCAACATCAGAATAAGTTGTCACAATAAGAGTTGAACTCTTAGGATACCAAAGACCGAAATCAGTCGTTCCTTTTAGATATCCGAGAATTCTTTTCATAGCTGCTAGATGGGATTGTTTAGGACTTGACTGAAATCTTGCTACCATTCCTACTGCTTGCATAATATCTAGTCTTGTAGTAGTTAAGTATAGGAGAGCTCCAATTATTGACCTGTAAATATTTGCATCTATTTGGGGGGTATCATCGTCTTTGCTTAATTTACAATCTGTGGTCATTAGTGTGCTCATAGGTGTACAATATTCCATCCCATATCTTTTAAGCATGTCTTTAAGATATTTTGCTTGAGATATAAACATGCCTGCAGAGGTTTGAGATATTTGTAGCCCAAGAAAGTAAGACAACTCACCAATCATTGGCATCTCGAAATTTTTGGACATATTTAAAGCAAATTCATGGCTCATTTCTTCATCGTTGCTAACAAAGATTAGATCATCGACGTAAACAAGAGTGATCAGAAGTTTTGGTCCATCTTCATGTAGAGATTTCTACCTGCCACTCCCTTTTTGAAACCTTCTTGTTGCATATAGTGATCCAAATTTGCATACCATGCTCTAGGGGCTTCTTTTAATCCATACAAGGCCTTTTTTAGTTTGCATACAAGGTCTTTTCCTTCAGCAAGATTAAATCCTTCTGGTTTCTCCATGTAAACTTCCTCCTTGAGATCTCCATTCAGGAATGCTGATTTTACATCCATTTGATAAACCTTGAATCCTTTTGAGCAAGTAAATGTTAAAAACATTCTTATGGCTTCCATTCGAGCTACTGGTGCAAAGGTTTCTTTGAAGTCAATTCCTTCGATTTGCGAGTATCCTTTGCAGACAAGTCTAGCTTTATTTCTGATGATTTTTCCATCTTCATTCATCTTGTTTTTGAATACCCATTTTGTTCCAATTATATTTTTATCTTTTGGGCGAGGTACCAGTTCCCAAGTCTCATTTTTTTCGATTTGAGACATTTCTTCTTCCATGGCCTTTATCCAATGAGGATCATTGCTTTCTTGAGAAAAACTTTCAGGTTCTATTAAAGATAATAGAGCCACATCATCTTTTCTAGGGGTTTTTATCATCCTTCTTCGATTTTGGATTCCTTCATCTATATTTCCGCTAACCTGTTCTTCTAGATGATATCTTTGAACAAACTTGAGCTTGGAGGGAGTTTGTGAAGATTCATTTTGAGGTTCACTTTGAGGTTCTTCATTCTCCTCTTCTTTTTCAGGTTCTTCTTCTTCACTTTGTTCAAAGAAAGGCTCAACTTCATGATCTTCAATTCCTTTTTCTGGAAGGCCTTCATCAATCTTTACATCAATGCTTTCCACTATTCTTCGTAGAAAATAGTTGTAACATTTGTAAGCTTTGCTCCTAGTGCAGTATCCAAGAAATATTCCTTCGTCAACTCTAGAATCAAATTTACCTGGTGAGTCATCATTTATTTTTATGAAACATTTGCTTCCAAAAACCCTGAAATATTTTACTGAAGTAGGTCTTCCTTTCCATAATTCATAAGGAATCTTTTCATTATTTGGTCTTAGTTGAGTTCGATTTAAGGTATAAACTACAGTGCCAACTGCTTCTCTCCAAAATTTTGGTTGCAAATTGGTTGTTAGTAGCATTGTCCTTGCCATTTCTTGAATGGTTCGGTTCCTTCTTTCAGCTACTCCATTTTTCTGGGGTGTCCTAGCAGTAGAGAGTTCTCTTTCGATTCCATGCTCTTTACAGAATTCATCAAATTCTTTTGAGGTGAATTACCCTCCTCTATCCGTTCTAAGACATTTAATCTTAGAATATTTCTCATTCTCAATGAGAGCCTTAAGATTTTTAAAACATTCAAATGCTTCGGATTTATATTTTATGAAATATATCCACATCATTCTAGTATATTCATCAACAAATAGAGCAAAGTACCTTTCACCCTGAAGAGCTGGAGTTCTAGTTGGCCTACACAAATCTGCATGAATGATTTCCAAAGGTTTTGCTGTTGAGAACTCCTTAGTTTTGTGGCTAGTTCTGGTTTGCTTTCCATGTTGGCATGGGCCACATACAACTTGATTTGGTTTGCACATTTTTGAAATATCCCTTACTGCATTAATTTTGCTGATGTTGACTAGGTTATCAAAACTTGTATGCCCCAATCGCTTGTTCCATAACCAAATTTCATCTGTTTGACTTGAGTAACATTTATCTTCTTGGATTCTACTGAGTATGTAAACATTATCTGGTGTTCTTACTCCTTTCGCCACTAGTTATCCCAAGGATGAGTCTCTTATTTCACAATTTTTTGTACTAAAGACAAAATTATGTCCTTGGTCACAAATCTGGCTAACACTTAAGAGATTGTGTTTAAGCCGTTTTACCAGCAAGGTATTTTCAGCCTTTCCTAGTCCATTAACAAGGGTAGTAGTTCCTTTTCCAGTGATTTTAGAAGATCCACTTCCAAAAGATACATTTCCATTTTTCTTGTTCAATGAGATAAACTTCTTTTGGTCACCTTTCATATATCTTGAGCATCCACTATCCACGAACCAATGATTTCCTTCACTATGAGCGCATAGAGCTAGGCCACATTTATCAGTTTTGAGATTTATGTTTTTAGCTTTCTCCCTTTTGAGAGGACAATTTTGTTCATTATGATCATAATTATCACATAATGAGCAAGACAGATCAAACTTAACCAAGGGATCAAAAGAATTGTAAGTTTTGATTTGTCCTTGCTCTTTAGGACCATGTAGTTAGTTTGTTTGATTTTTCAATCTTGGTGCTTCATTCTTATGAGTGTTGCAATGTTTAGCTTAATGCCCAAATTTTTTACAATTGTAACAATGCCCAAGAAAAATAGTTTGATACCTGTTGTAGTATCCATAGCTTGAACCAACATTCTTCCTTGGAGTTTCTCTTTCTTCAATTCTTGGTTTTGATATGGGACTTTGTTCCTGACAAGATGAATTTTATTCTATAGGATGGAAAAAGAGTACATCAACATAACTTCTGGCATTATTCTTTGTACTTGATGATTCTCCTTTGAAACCAATTCTAGACTTGTCGTGTTGAGGTTTTTGAGTATTAAGAATGTTGTCTAGAGCTAGAGAGCTTTGCCAACTCCTTTTGACTTGCTCTAATTCCTTTCATAGAGATACTATTTCAGCTTCACGTTTTTCACAGATATCATCCTTCTCTTTTAGCTTAATGTTCAAGAAGTCTTCCCTTCTTTTTGCTTCCTCTCTTTCTATTTTGAGAGAAATTATATTCTTTTGTAGATTCTCATTTTCTTCAATGACATTCATCAACAAACTATCCATGTTCCTTTCATCTTCCAGTTTTGAGTCATCATCATTTGTAAATGCCATGAATAACGTTTCTTTGCTTCCAACATAATCACTTTCCTCATTTGATTCATCATCTCTTTCTTTGTGATGATGCATATTTCTGGTTGATTTCTTTTTTATGACTACAAATTCATCTTCATCAGACTCATCTTGTTTGGAGAATAAGTTCTTCTTATTAAACCCTTTCTTTTTGTACATCATCCTTTTAGAGTCCTTTTCATCATCACTATCATGTTTATGGGAACATTTTGCAGCGTAATGACCTATTCTTCCACAATTGAAAAAAATAAGAGGGTGCTTACCTTTTAGCTTGGATCCCATTTTTAGTCTTCGTACAAATTGAGCTAATTCGTTTTCAGTATCAAATTCATCATTGTTGTAATTCCATGCTTTTCCTTCTTTTGTAGATCTTGAGGCTTTGAAGGCTGCTTCTTTGAAATTTGGACTCCCTTTCCTCGTCTCATAGGCAATGAGAATTCCATGGATTTCATCCATCTTGAGAGTATCTAGATCCTTCGTTTCTTCTATGACACTTACTTTGGAGTCAAATCTGTCAGGAAGCGATCTCAGGATTTTTTGAACTATGGTGCTTTCTTCAATATTTTCTCCTAGTCCTCTAAGAAAGTTAACCACTTCAGCTACTCGGAGGAAATATGATGCAATATATTCTTCATCATCCATTTCAGACTCTCGAATTGTCTTCTATAGGTTTGAAGCTTTTCCTTCTTGACTTTGGAGTCGCCATCATATAGAGAAACTGTAACATACACCATTAACTTCACATGAAAATGTAAATTTTTTTTTTTATACAAGTTACTCATGGGTAACTATCCATTTCTTACTCATCCTTACATAGTATGTTTACCAATTCATAGTGTAAATTTAGAATAAGGATATTAAGCTCCTTAACCAATTACAGCTTCCATTACAGTTCATTAACATAATACCATATGATGTAACCTTCCACTCATTTCATTTTTCATGTTGTCATCACATACTTGAAATTATAAATATTACAACAAGAAAGGGAATCCACATCATCATCTTGACACAATAATCAATCACATCATTGAACACCAATATACCCTGGAAACCCCGTAGGGTGAAAACCAGCAAATGTTTAATTTTATTATTAAACGCTCGTGAGGGTGTTCAGCCCATCACTCAATGGCTTATAAGGGAGACCATCCCTTAACCATTGTTTATATAATCTCACAAGGAAATATACAAATATCTAGATTAACGCCATTACAATAAATATGATACCATTTACCCTCTGGTCTTCATATCTTCAAATCTACACATCTTGGTGGCATGGATGTACCTACAATGGACCATCGTACATTGGACCTTCCTGCAACTCGCACTCATCTGCATGAACATTAATAATTTAGCTGCCACCAGGACAAGCAAAATTTTCCTTTGTACATGACAAGCATAATATTCTTTTGTACATGTCACCATCATTCCCTTCTATGATGCCTTCAACATAAAATGATGTCAAGATCCATAAAGTATTAATCAATCATTTCACATATCTGTACTATAGTAGCTTCTCCATCTACTCATGTATATTCATGACATGCAAGTAAAGTACCTTGTCATTCTCTCTTTAACGACACATAACTCATATGTGCTGGTTATAAGTCATCACAATAACTAATGCTTCTGTCGCATCAGCACACATTCCTGCAAGGCAATGGCTACATCTACCAAGATTTTCTTTAAAATAAACTGATACATTAGTTAAGATATTTATGCATGTGATTTACATATATTTAATCAAAATAGCTAACCCTTACGCTATTACTTTTAGTGCATGGAATGCGAGCTAACATAACAAATTTTTCTCCCATGCATGCAATGCATATCGATTCCAAAAGAGTCTCCCTAAGGAGTGCTTACACAACGAAGCACATAACCTCCTTCATGAATCTTCCCAAAGAAAATCTCAATGCTAGTGAGCATGTAACCATATGTTTAATTTTTGTAAAAATATGTAATTAAGATTATAAATACATGTCCTCTTTTCCAAAGATTGTACTAAACAATCATATTCAATGTAGTTTAATACTACAAGCTATCTTTCTACATACAAATAAGTATGTTCTTTTTCAATAAAAGTTAATACATATGTTGCATGCTTATGCATGATCTTCGTCCAAAAGGAATTAACATCATAATCATGATAATATAAAATAATCACTTAGTTCCTTCATCTAAGGAATAAAACTGATTAGTTCCTTTAACCATGAATTATTTAAATAACTTAACTTTACCGACACCATGGTAATTTATTCATGGATTTATTAAATAACTAATATTTTCAAACACCATGGTAATCTACCCATGGTTTTATGAAATAATTAATCTCCATCAACACCATGGAAAACTACCCATGGATTTAGGAAACTATCCGTGGATTTATTAATTCATTAACCTCTACCACTATCATGGTAACTATTCATGGATATATATTAATTCATTACTATTTGCAACATGGTTAATGAATATAAATCTGAGAAAACTTCTCTTTTCTTCTTCATTGTACAAGAAGATATTTCAAGAGTCACTCTCTTTAATCTATTCAAGAAAAATAATTTGGACTTGTTATCACTTCATAATTTAAATGAGTACAAAGTCTCTTTTAAAATAAGAGCATTCCTCTTCTATTTTCTTGCTTATGTAAATATTTTTATTAAAGAGTTAGCCTCTTTAATCTAATCAAGAAAATCTCTTTTAAAAATAAAGTACCATAACTAACCCTTATTTGGGCATAAGGGCTAGATAGACCCTTTAAAATAATAACAAATTTAACATGTAACCTTTGCAAACCCTTGCAAAGGAATTAAGGCAATGGACTTATATTCCACTCCCAAGATAAATACATTCTTATGAAAATAGTCAACAGTAAATTTGTTTCAATCAAATCCCAAATAACTACTGAAATACCATTTTCTTGGTATATGTAACTTATCTCAAGAAATATGAGAAAGATCATTAGTATTTCTATTTTCTAATAATCTTTTTTTAGAAAACTATATAATATATAATCTTTATTTATATCTTTCTTCTCATAACAAAATATTATATAATAAAAATGAGCCAAAATACTTATCTTGGCAGTCCCAATGGTGGAGGCACTTTGTGGTGTGTCTGAGGTCACGGGTTCAACCACGGACTTCAATACCAATCCTCGGTTTTGTCACCATATGCTAACAACCATGCTAACGTATTTTAAATATATGACAATGTGAATGTCATATAGTTTGTAATTTCATAACATATATATCCCCACGCCATGTTAGATATAAACGTTGAAATATCACTCCACGACCTTTGGTTAGCAACCATGCCAACGTGTATTTAACATATGGCAATGTGAATTAGTATTTTCATAATATATATACGCCCACACCATGTTATATATAAACCTTGATTTGGTTTAACGTAATGCTCTTATCCAGTCGAATATTAACAAAGAAAAACAATGGCATTACTTACTATTTGTAGGTGTAGATTTTAATATATTTATTTTCTGGCAGATGTTGGAGGCACTCTCATTCCACATAGACTCTAGCTCCCACACAAGCTCATAGCAAAGTTGGATCCTTCGTCGATACCAAGATCTTGACACGCTGAACAACTTTTTTCTTTTTTCTTAGAAATTGCATTTGCATTAGATTCCTTCACCTCTTCAGATTCAGAATCTCTGTGCAATACAACAGGTTCATCCGTTGTTGTAATTGGATGCACAGACTTCCTGGTGGACCTTCTGCTCGTTCTCTTTTTCTGATTATTTCCATCAACAACAGTTAGACAATTTCCCATGGTCGATATTGGACGTATACTCCTCTTCCATTGTCGTGTTGACGAGAAGGTTATTCCCGTCGATATAAATAGTAGGTCATCCATCAAGACGCCACACAAATCAGTTTTCAAAATGATTTAAGAATTCGTTCAACCGTTTCTTGATACAACTGTCTGGGTAAAACATGGTAAAAAATGTAATTTACAATAGTTTACGTGGGCGTTACAGAAACCAACTTATCCCATACTTCTTTGGCTGATTCACAGTCCATGACTTTCGTAAATTCAGAATCGATAATTCCACTAGTGATGGAATTTATAGCTTTGGCATTAGCAATGTAGGCACTTCTTTCATCTTGATCAGTTGGAAGATTGGCAGGAGCTTTGTACCCCTCCAAAACGGAGTGCCATACTTCAGGACCAAGAGACATTAGATAGTAGGACATCCTCTTTTTCCAAAAACCAAAATTCGTTTCATCAAATATAGGTAGTTTCCTTGTTGCTTCCATGTTCTTCATTATGCCTAAGAATCCTTCTTCCAACTGTTAGGCTGATATTGAAGAAGCTGGCTCTAATACCAATTGTTGGAAATACTGAGAGGGGGGTGAATCCGTATTTATTTTCAATCGTTATTATAACCAGTTAGATTCTACACAAAAATCAGAGAAGTGAATAATTTTATTATAGAAGGAAGGATAATGATCCTTTGTAAATGAATGAGTACAATGATTGCCAAGCACCAACTTGGACTTAATGAGGCTTTGACCTCTAGGGCTTTGACCCTATCTTCTTCAAGGCACCAACCTTGTGTTTAGGGGCTCCTACCCCAAGGACACCAATCCCTTTTATCTTCTTTTGATAGAGAATGAGAATGGTACTTACTTGAATGTCCTTGACATATTCTTCACTGTACAATTAGCTCCAAAACTACTTATGTTGACTTCACTGCTTAATCACCTTGTTGTACATGTTGACTTCAATTCCAATATCACCTTGCTTCACTGTGTTGACAATATTAATTCATTGTTCAAGAGATAGTTCTTCACTATTTAAGAAGGAAATATCACTGTTGTCTTTCACCATAAATACACTAGCAAAATATAGTTGATTACACAAACTGTACAGCATAATCAAAAGTCCGAAATATTAGTGTCATAGATCCACCATAGTCAGCACCCTTAGTTTAACATAGATAGCACCCTGACTCGTTGTAATAAATCTGTAGTGAAGTCTGAAATACAAAGAGAGTGTCTTGCTATCTTATGCACTGAAAGCTTCAGAAAAATACGAAGTTTGGGCCATCCAGTAAAGAGTTTTTAGCCAAGGGTTTATACACAGTCCGAAATTCTCCACACTCAGCAAGAATAGGCTCCCATAGACCAACGAACAAAAACTTCAATCTGAAGTTGCAAACTCAGTCCAGGAATATAGGGGGTAGACCTGAGTTAATAACTGATGTATAGGCCCACGAGTCCGAGATATAGAGCCACAAATCCGAAGTACAGACCTTGCCTTGTTGCTGTAATAACCCTGTAATGAATGACGAGAGACAGTCCACCAATCCGAGCTATAGACTGAGTTATTTCGCTTCCCTTTCTTATGTTATTCTTCCTGAAATTTCACGAGATGTGAACTGTTATCCTCTTCATTGTATTAGATGACCGAATTTTGTGTTTTTCACCGAAACTTCTTGACTAAATCGAATGAGTTTAACTTTATATTTATAGTGGTTTTTAATTTTTGAAAGGACATGACTGTTGGGAAAAGGGGTTGACTTGTGTTCTTGAGCATAGGTCGGCTCAATGTCAAAAATATATTTTTCAACTTGAAAATCCAATATCTTACAAACTACTAGGAGTTTTGGGACAAATAAGGGCTCATTGGAAAGGCAAAATTATGCTATAAAAGATGGTATAGGAATAATATTGAGAGGCTGCCTCTAAGGTAGTGAAAAAACATTTTTTTTTAACATGACTGATTATTAATTAGTGTAGAAGGTGATGTACAGTAAGGGCTTCTTCACTGTCATACGTCACCAAGTGTTTTGAAGTGAGATCTCCACTTGTTATGTCTTTCATCATCAAGTGATCTCCAATTCCTTCATTGTCCATGTTATCATATATGTTATCATGTGTGCCATCAATGTCACCATGTCATCAAGATAGTGCAGCGATATGTCATTAACCATATGCAGCATGATCATCACAAGGAGAGCTTCTTCATCAAGAGTATTCATTCATTCAACTAGTTTCCATCAATGACAACTTGGATTAACAATATATATATATATATAAAAGTTAAATATACCAACCTATATCCATATATTCACTCTAAAAGAGGTTTTCACTTCAAAAGATTTAATCCTTTAGATAATAATAATAGAATTTTGTTGTTATATATATATATATATATGGATCTATCTTAATTGCAGATCTACCAAGCCCTTAAAGAGTTCAAATCTCTTTTCACTCTAAAATAAGTTTTCTCTTCAAGATATTTGATCTCTTTTGGTTCTTGTTACATCTCGAATTTAATAAAAGTAAGTATAATTTTAATTATATATATTTGACTACATATTCATCATCATGTCCAAATATATCACTCTGATATGGGTGGGGAATTGAACCAGTAACTTCACATCAAGGAGTGCCTTAACAACACACTTGATTTCAAAACCCCATGGACATATACATTTACATATACATATATAAATATATATAATATTTTTGTCATTTATTTTATATATATTAATTTCTTATATATACCGTATACAATTAAACTATATAAATTTATATATTTATAAATAATTATAATATAAATAGGGTATTTGAATAAAATATAAAAGTTGAATATATATATAAAAGAAATATATGTGTTTTTAAAAACATTTTAAACTTCATTTATTATTTTTTAATGTGTATTATAGTTAATTTTTTATTTATACCCTACACACACTATATATATATATATATATATATATATATATATATATATATATATATATATATATATATATATTTTAAAGAGTTACATATATAATTTTCTATAGTTACTTGTTATATATATATATATATATATATATATATATATATATATAGAGAGAGAGAGAGAGAGAGAGAGAGAGAGAGAGAGAGAGAGAGGAATCAATTTTATTTTCATTCACTTAACTTTAGATGTACACATCCACAATTAAAATGGATCTAGGTTGGTGATATATATATATATATATATATATCAAGTGTGGAGAGAGATCAAATATCTTGAGGTGTAAACATCTTTCATTAGCAAAATCATGGGTTGCAGAAATGTTGAGCCCAAAAACTGCAAATGGTAAATTGTCTATTTCTTTTGATTGAGCCAAAATATCTACTTAACATAACATAACCTTTCAACATATCTTCCATATAGAATATGGATTAGAGAGAACCTCTTAATTTTGGATAAGTATATTTACTATTGGGGATGGAATTTGAAGAGAAAATTATCTATCATGGGCGATTGACCATTCAACATGATTGAGTAACCAACAAAAATGGATGTTAGACCCAAATCTATCAAGGGTCAAGAGGGATCAAGTTCCTGTCAAGGTGAACCCTTCTTCAACTTTTGAAGTCTAAAATAGGAAGTTAATATTCTCATTATATATATACATCCCGTGTCAACTCCATGCTCAACATGGAAGGAATTACACATCTCTTTAATTAAGCAACACCTTAATAAAATGTTTTAATTATTAGAATTTTTTATTTTCATTTTATATAATATATACATAGTTGACATTAAAATAATTTACTTAGCATTTCTATTGAAATATTTTATTTATGATCTACATTGTCCACATTAAAATAAATTTTTATTAGTATATTTTCAAGTTGACACTTTTAGATTTAATTTTAAAAAGTCATAAAATTAAATTAAATTATGGTTTTTGTGAATGTGGTATTGATAAATTATGGTATAGGCCTATGGTATTGCAACAAAGTCTATTTATATGTTAATAATATCCATAGTATAATGGGGTGAATATTTATTATGCCGTAATTATGCCGTAAGGCGTTATTATTTGAAAACAACTTCTCTAGCTGTCAATGTGTCCATGTTTGAGCCATTGGATCAAATGTTAGACGATTGGAATGTTTTAGGCCATTAGATCCACAAGTAAATAGTTTTATATTTATTTTTTTATAATGTTAGTTTTTTTTTATTTATTATTATTATTATAATAAGTTAGATTTATTTTAGGTGTATAATAGAAATGTTTTAATGTCATGTTTAACATGTTCACTATGTCAAATTACACAAAAATAAAAATAAAAGTAAATTAAATAAAAAACAAAACAAAAATAATAATAAACTATATAAAAACATCCCATCGTATTGATCTTATTTGAAAACAACTTCCCTAGGTGCCAATGTGTCCATGTCTGAGTCATTGGATCAAATGCTAGACGATTGAAATGTTTTAGGCCATTAGATCCACAAGTAAATAGTTTTATATATATATATTTTTATAATGTTAGTTTTTTTTCTTTTTAATAAGTTAGATTGATTTTAGGTGTATAAAACAACCCATGGTATCAATGTGGAATATAGTTTATTAAATTATTTCACAGGAAATGATTTATCTTGATCAATAAGGATAAATATTCATAATTCTCATTTCTTAAATAACACTAAATTTACCTTTAATTACTTATTTGTAATAGTTTGTACCTACATAACAATTTGTAACTACATACATAATCTATCCGATTTTTTTTTGTTAATGAATATCAAATTTCTTCTATTAAAAAAAATCTCTCTCATTGCTTTCTCAGTAAACTTGTTTTTACTGCTCTTAAACTGATGAAAGCATATAGGAGCATTTAGGAGCATTTAGTTTTGATAAGAAAATTGTGATACTTTATATTATCCCTTTTTAGCTTTTTAATGATTCAATTAAGATTAACATTTGTATGTTGTCATGAGGAGATTTTTTATTTTTCATGTCAATTACCTTTTATAACTCTAGGAGGTTCTTAATATTGCCTTTGTTTTTAATAAATGAAACTCAAATATATATTTAAAAATATGATTAGGTAAGAGAAATTTAGGATTATAAATTTTTTTGGAAGTTGACAACGTGAATGTTTATTTACGTAAAGTTGGCTCCCATGTTCAATACCTCCCCATGGGGTTTGAAGATAATAGGTAATGGAAATTCAATGACATATAAAACAAATAATTTATACATCAAAAAATCAGTTCTTTGGCATTCAATTCTTTATTAATATAGTTGTTTTAATTAGTAGGGAGCACAATAATTTTTTAATCAAATAGTAGGAGAAAATGTATTCACAATATAATTTATTTGAATAAATAGATGTGTGTAAAATAGTTTAATAAGAAACTAGATTTCTAATTATAAAATATAAAACTATAACTTAAAGAACAATATCTCCTTCCAAAAATGTCTCCATATTAAAATGGCATTCAATTTCTTGTACACCAAGACTATTGTTATTCATATAAAATATAAAATATATTCGAATATGTAGACGAACTTGGAGTAAACTCTATTTCTGTTAATAAAAATTCACTTTATTTACATATATGCTAGATAGATTGTACTTGAATGTATTTAAAATATCTTATTTGAGTTACATGCTCATTTCATGCTTGTTTGAGAGGATTATTTATCACCAAAGGATTTTCACCCCAAATTTTCTATTTCAATATCTATAACAAAATGTTTATATATGTGAACATATTATGTTGCTTTATATATTGGCTTATATATATGTTTTATATATAACAAAATTTTCTGGCTGATAACTCTTATCATCAATATCTTCTTTGAAACCTCCACGACCTGCTTCCATGGAAGCAAAAAATTCCTTTCATTCCTTCACAATGGCTCTTTCTCTGCAACAACTTATTTCTGCTCCTCTTTCCTATGATATTTCCTTACGGTGTTTCTTTTGCAACATGTAGTGCAATTGCTAGTAATTAACATTAAAAAAGATATTGATATTTAATTTTAATATTAATAATTTATTATTTAATTTGAAATATTTATATTTATTATTAGCATTAATATCAATCAATATTAATTTTGAATGGATTTTCACATGTTGTGGCTAATGGAGATACATTTCATTTACTAAATGGTTAAGTCAAAGTTTACCGAGAGGGTTGGATCTCTCGAATCTTCATTTATTTTGTAATAATCCCTACAGTTGTGTTACAGTTAGAATAGAAAATGAGTGTTAGCATAGGTCTGAATTAAAGCTTTAGAATAGGGATTAGGATGATAAAAATAGAGATTGAGTTGTTACATTATTAGATTTGATCCATAAAAGAAGGAACCAGAAATGTAATGACTAATATGGATAGCCATGGAATGAGACAATAGATATATATTGAGTTTTTGAGAACAGAGGATAGAGAGGTCAAAGACTAGATCATTAAGCCAGAAAGGGCCAAACCTTGCAATTTTAATTCTAATAGAGTTTGATGGTGAAACTTCATATTTTCTGTGTGTTATATTTCATTGAAATATTTCGAGAAACAAATATAAAATTAATTTCCTAACAATTATATTTTTATTTAATATTAAATCAATATCTAAATTATTATTTATTTTTTAAATTTCTTTGACTTATATTATATGTAATTCAATCTTAGGAATTCTCTAATATTTATTCCAGAGATTTAATCAAATTAATAATCTATATATTTGAAATGATGTATATTCAACCAATTAAATTTCAAAATGACTCTTATAAAATAATATAAGTGTTTGTAAAAGGTAATGTGTTCAAACAATATAAGTGTTTAATTTAATGTTTTTTAGGTTCAATGACATTAGAATTAAAAAAAGTGACATTTTCATATCATTTGATCCATGTAACATTATGCTGTTTTATAACCCAAAGTAAGTTTTCTTATTATTAACTTAAATTTTTTCAATATTCATATTTGTTATTAAATTAAATATCTATGCTTTTTATTAAATTAATAAGTATTGATAAACATAAATCTTTTAAATTAACATATTAATATTAATATTATTATTATTAACATTATTGTTTTCAGGGATAATTTGAAGGATGGAAAATTATCTTGAAGTTTAAAAAATTGGTGAATCTCACTAGTCCCTAATATGCAAACTATAAAATGTTTATTGATATATTTGTAAAATTATTCAAATTTATAATGATATTATATATATTGTCTAGATAATGTTGGCAATTTTTAACATAAATAATTTTATATTGTAAAATTTAGGCAAATCATTTTTATAAAAAAATGGAAATTGACGAATCTTTTTTTTGGAAAAACCATGGAAAATTAGCCCACATGGGAATATTAGCCCCTAAATGATCCATTTGTTAACGCTATATTAAGATATTATTATTGTTATTTATATTAATTATTTAATATTAACATTAGTATTATTCAAATTAATATTGATGGATATTAATACTAATAATAAATATAATATTTAAAATTAAATAAGAAATTATTAATATTAAAAAGTAAATATCAATATCTTTTTTAATATTAATCAATATTAATAATAAATACACATGTTAATGTAAAACATATAAATTTATATAAAAATAAATTTCACATTTGTACATTAATGTGAACATTGAGGTTAAACATCAATATAGATATTTCATTAAAAAATAGGATTGATAACTTTAGGTTTACATAGGTTTTATGACATTGGAATTTAACTAAATGTCTTTTAGATTCAATAACATTAGAATTAAAAAAATTGGCATTTTCATATCATTTGGTCCATGTAACATTATGCTATTTTATAACCCAAGATAAATTTTCTTATTATTAACTTTAATTTTTTCAAAGTTCATATTTATTATTAAATTAAATATTTATTCCTTTTATTAAAATTAATAAGTATTGATAAACATAAATGTTTTAAATTAACATATTATTATTATTATTATTATTATTATTATTTTCATAATTTATATTAATATTATTGTTTTGGTGGCTATTAATATTAATATTATTATTTTTAAAATTAACATTAGTATTATTCAAATTTGATGCCAGAGAACTCAACGAATTTTAACCATATAATACATTCATCTTTGAATATTCTTTATCACCCTAGTAAACCCCTTCTCATGATCCAATCAAACTTAAAAAAAACACTTTCATCAATCCTTATATGCTTTTAACTTTCACTCAAAAGACATATATATAAAACCAAATCAACATCAATTTATTAAATACAGGAGCCAATCAATAAAATGGTCAACCTTTGACCGTTCTAGAACCTCGTCCTACGTCCTATGTTGTCATGAGGAGATACTGTAGAATGTACCAAAGAACATGGATACATAAAATCCAGTTTTGATCAACCCTTTAAGGTTAAAAAGAACATCACAATATTACAACTAATTTTGGAAACGATATATACAAATTCTGAAAAGAGAAAAGAAAATAACCCCATTGTATACAAAATAATGTAAGCCAATGCATGTTTGCTTAAGGTTGTTTAATTAAAAATAACAGGAAGGAGGTTCGAGGATTGTATTTGTTTAATGGAGAAACTCTAAAAAAAGTTTAGCTGATTCTAGCTGTAGAGTAAACATGGCAGTGAAAATAAATTAAAATTTACACCACAACTATTTACTCAAATGAGCACTCTGGGGGGCATGACCATCAACCAAATGGTAATAATTATACAATAAAACCCAAGTTGAAGTGGCATTATAATTTTGAAACCCTAATTTAAAATTGGTCTCACTCTTTCAGTACTTGGAGTAACACCAATAAAAAAGGAAGTATCAGAACCTGGAAATCCCTTTGCGGGTAATAGACACACATTCAAAGATAACCCTCATCCACAAGCGTTAAATAAATGTAACCCACATGTCCAAAACAAGAAAAATTGTTATTAAGGTTTACGTCCAAAGCTAAAACATTATAATTAAGCCAATGTGAAGTTACAATTGCAATTCCAACCTATAAAGTAATTTTGGGAGGCCATCATAACTTTAAATCCTGCAACAAAATAGCGAAACTTAAAATTATTAGAGAAACTAAGAATTTGAATTCCAAATTCTCTAATTTTAACTCTGAAAGCTTTCGTGTCAATGTGGACCTGGGCGAAACACTTCCAAGACAGATTGCGGTAAATGTTTCTTTCCTTTAACTGTTAATTTATTTAGTAACAAGGGATCCCTGGAAAAAACCCTCATTGGGTTGAGTCTAGGAGATAAAAAAGAAAAATAAAAGAAATAATAAGTAAGTTAAATTTGGAAATGGGATTGAGAGTAGGAATCATGGTTTTGTAACATCACTTGGTAGCAAGTAGTCATTGTGAAGTATTTTAATTGGTATGCGAAGGAGTTTCTTTGTTTTAGAGCTTACACTTAAAGGATAAAAAGTTTGAATGAGAAAAAGTGGTATCGTGAGGGGGAGGTGGTTATTCCCATAACTGTTATACCTCATTCTCACCATGGATTCCAAAACCTAAGCGCCCAAACTGTAGATCTGTAGGGTATCTCTAATACCAAGGTAAAAAAAAATCTCGAATATGTGTAAACGCAATACAATTGTATGACTCAAGAGAGTTCGGAGGTTGTAGGTGTATAACACCTTATCAAAGGTTAATACATGTAACCAAAACTATACAAGTATCAATTTAATAACCATCGACCATATGAGGATTCCAGAAGCACAATTAGGTTGAAAATCATTAGCATGCCACATGAAATCTATAAGCCTTGGTGAAGGTACCGAGAGATTAATAACTCTAGATCTAAATAATGCAAAAAAATCCCCAATTAAACTATAGCCACATTAAGAACAAAAAAATTATCGTACAAAGTATACAATATATATATATATATTACCAAGGTATGATATATAAAATTTTGCTAGTCACACACACAAAGGTTCGTTTAGCAATCTACCAGCACTAGGTAAAAACAACCCTGTGGTGGGAAGAAGTTAAAGCGGTCCAAGGAGTTGATGAACAAGGGATAGCATGGGGGAATTTCCAGCAATATTTCAAGAATAAGTACTTGACTAAGTGGTTCTATGATGACAAAGCTAAAGTATTTCATGACCTTAGATTGGTTCAGCTAACTTTGGACGAGTATGTGACAAAATTTATATCCTTATTGAGGTATGTCCCTTACATACGAAAAGAAAAGGCTAAGGTGCAGTGATTTATAAGTAGTCTACATGTATTTATGAAAGAACGGTTGGAGTTTGACAATCCTAAGACTATGTATGAAGTTGTTTGTAAAACACAGATCATATGCTATCAACAGATGAAACAAGAAAGAAATAATAACAAAACCTAGTAAGATAAGAAAGGGAAAAAGTACCCTCATAATTCTAAGAATACAAAAATTTAAAATATTAAGAATTCACACAAAAATCAGTAGAATAAATTTTCGAGGAAAAATCAACAAAAACCGTGGTTGTAGAACGAATCTAAACCAATAGAACTGTCAAGTTGAGTACCAACAAACAATGATTGAATTTGAAGGTGATAGGACTCATTAATAGGTATATCATAAGGCCCATATGATCTTCCTTCAACCTATATTTACCTCTTTTCTCACATTTAATAACATCTTTTTTACTATAATGTGTTTATTAGGAAGACTAAAGGATGTTTGTAATATCTCGTGGCCTAATGTGATTAATGTGAAGGAAACGAGTGCATTTACTATGCATAGATACATTGAAGGAAACTAGAGAAGATGTATGAGTCTTGTCCTCTACATTTATCCACCTACAAATTGACTTACTCCCTGAATTCACTCACCCACAATTCAAAGATCCATTGACAGTTGATGCACTCAAGGATTGCAGGGATCTCAGAGAACTAGATCAACCTTTCTATGGATTTTGGAGGGAAGCAACCCTATTTCCAAGGAGGCTTCCCCTCAATCATTTTTGAATAAATAATGAAGCCCAAGGGCTCAATAGGATTCAAACTTTTGGAGCAGATAGACACTACTAAGAGCAAGGAGCTCGAGCTTGTCATTTTCATTCCTTTTCACATGTAGTTGAACACTATTTTATATTAATGAGAATCTATTTTTTATATTCCATATGAGTTTGCTTTAGAGGGCTAAGTCCCCTTGGGTTAGGGCCTAACCCAGAGACTCTAATATCTATCTTTGTATATTTTTTTCATGCATTGTCTTTTCTAGTAGCATTTCTTGCCTTATTAGTAGAATTTTTTTGTGAAATTTTTCTTATGTAGGTCCATTGACCACCTCTCTTTTGGGAAGTGTGGTTGAGGATGTTGTGTTTGCAAGAAAAAAATACATCGTTACTTTCCTATTTGCAGTTGTTAGATCTCAGATTAGTATTTTTCTTACATCTCTATTTTCTGCAGACTAGTGATTGGTTTACCATTTTTCTTTAAGCATAGGAAGCATAGTCCCTTTTGGATGAAAATATTGTGTAGACTTTAGGATAGGTTGTATTTCAATGCAATAGTCAGGTTTCAAATAAAATTCAACTCAACCTTTCTTCGTCATTTTAATTTTCTATTATTTACATTATTAACATGTTCTAGTTGTTTGGAAATATTGAGTAACTTTATGTGGCCCTGCATGTACTTGTCTTGATCTACAAGGTTAGCATTGTAATTTACACTCCTTATCCTACCACCATATCCATTCCTTCTAAATCAATAACTCCCTCAAAACATTGTTTTCCAAAAGTATATTCATGGGTTATTGAAGGCCACCGTGTGCATTGATTCTTGTGCAAGATGGGCCCTTGAAGGGTACTAAGCTTGAAAAGGGTGTCATAAAATGTTTATGTAACCACCATTACTCTTTCCCACATTTAGATCCCCCTTTTCACCCTCAGAATGCTCATAGATTCAATGTTGTAGCAAAATAGGGAAATCATGTAGCATCATGTAGAAATCTTGTAACATCTTGTAACACCCTGTAAAAACCCTCCAAACTTGACCATAATTGTCCTTGAAGTTTGATTTTTTCCTCCTAGCCCCGAATAATGCCCCTTATGCTCTAAAACCATGATTGAGGAAGATTATTTACTACTTAGGACTTGTCTTTTTACCACTGCAAGACATTTCAAAAATTAGGGTTAGTAGACAGATTTATGAATTTGATAACAGAGTGATGATTTTATTGATTATCTCATGAAGCATATAATAAAATTTGTCACTAGATATAATCTCTTTGGAGTGTAGTGATTGAAGTTTTTTTACCTCCTCTTTTCTTTATGCAAAGTAGATTAGGTTTTCTTTATTTGTTCTATGCTTCTTATGCTAGGGTTTCCATTTCAAGCATTGTTATTTCTTATGACTAGGTTTCCTTTCAATGCAACATTTACATTCTACAAATAGATTAATACTACCGTTTATGCAAGTAGGATAACCTTTATATTCCTACAAGTACTATAGCCTTTACATTTTTGAAAATAGGTTAGAATTTACGTTTGAGAAAGTAGTATTTCCATTTTTTTTCCAATAGAGCAACATTTCCATTTCTGCAACTAGATTAGAACTTTCCTTTCATGCAATTTCCTTCCTTGCAAATATGGATTTAGTTTATATAGTCGTATTTGTATACCTTAGTGTGTTCCATTGCTTCAAAGTGACTTGAGTAGAGCTTAGCTTACTGTGCATACGACACTATCATCTCTTAAGTTTGTACGAACCCTGATTTGATAATTAAAGTTGGTAGCCTTGGGAGTTGCAACACTATTGTTGCAATATTGAGGCTCATCAGAAGGTAATATTTTTGGTCATGTTGTGTCCATTTTAATAGACCTTGGAGCAATCTTAAGCTATATAAGTCCCAAAGTAGTGGAGTCGTGTCATCTGCAAGCTATTAATTTTAAGAGCCTGTGGTTGGTTTAGTTAGCCACTAGGGGAAAAAGGAGAGTAGTAACAAAAGTGGAAAATTTTCTTGTTGAATTGGCGGGTCAACCAATATAAATAAATTTAAATAGTTTTCCCTTTGGTTCTTACGGAGTTTTAATAGGTATGGGTTGGCTAGAAAAACATTGGTCCCTTGTAAACTGTAATGATAAAACCATCATTTTTATTAATGAAGAGGGTGTTAGGAAAGAAATACAAGGGATAAAAAGACCTTTAAAATTGAGACCAATCACAGCCTCATAGTTGGGGAAACACATTAGGAAGGGCCATCAGATTTATGCAGCCCAAGTGGGATACACTAAATACAAGGAAAATATAACCACTTTGGAACATTTGTCAATTGTCCAAAATTTTGTTAATATATTTCTGGAATATATTCCTGGGTTGGCCCTTAAGAAAGATGTTTATTTTATATTTGAATTTATTCCAGGAGACACCCCAGTATCTAGATTCTAAGGCACCCTGTCATATGAGTATACTAGAATTATCTGAATTAAAAATTCAACTATAGGAGCTGCTTGAAAAGAAATACATTCGCCCAAACATATTTCCTAGGGGAGCCCCTAAACTCTTTGTCAAAATGAAAGATGACACCCTAATGATTTTCATTTATTATCAACAACTAAATAAGTTAACTATTTTAAAAAATACCGACTACTTAGGATCGATTATTTTTTCACTCAGGGTAAGGGTGCTACTATTTTTTCCAAGATTGAATTATGCTAAGGGTACCATCAAATACAGATTAGAGATGAGGACATATGCAAAACTATGTTTAACACTCATTTTTGGAACTATGAGTTTGTATTTTTACCTTTTGGGGTTAATAATGCCCAACCACATTTATGTGCCTTATGAATAGTATATTTCATCCGTATCTCAACAAGTTTGTGTTAATTTTTATTGATGATATCCTAATATACTCAAATAATATGGAAGAACACAAAATACGTTTGCAAATATTATTGTAGACTTTGCAGGAACATCAACTATACCTCAATCTTAGCAAATGTCAATTTTATAAGGAATAAATGCAATACTTGAGATATGTAAACACTCAAGAGGGAATAGATGTAGATTGAAAAAATATTAAGACTATTATGGAATGGCCCATTCCTAAAAATGTTGTAGATATCAGATCTTTTATTGGGTTAGTGGTGTATTATCTTTTCTTTATAGAGGTGTTTTCAAGAGTATCTTACCCAATAACATATTTACAGAAGAAGGAGAGGGATTTTAATTGGACAACAGAATGCTAAACAATTTTGATGAGCTAAATAATTTATTGAATACAACCACTATTTTAAGAATTTTGGATCCCAAAAAGGAATTTTTTGTCTACACGGATGCATGTAAGGAAGGGGTAGGAGGTGTTTTTATGCAATAAGGTTGGGTAGCAAACTATGAGTCTCAAAATTTAAAGGATCATACGCAACAATATTCCGCTTATGAATTAGAATTAAAAAAAATAGTTAACGCCTTCAATGCATGGTGACACTATCTATTAAGAAAGAAATTCATTTTGATGGATGATCACAGTAGCTTAACTAGCTTCTTTAAACAACCCATTGTTAACGCTTGACAAACACGATGAAATTCTTTATTAAGCGAACTTGACTTTGATATAAAACACCTGAAGGGTAAATAAAACCAGGTGGTAGATGCCCTTAGTAGGAGGTTGAACCGTATTTATGAAATTTCATATAGTCAAATAAAAATTGATTTTACAAATCAGATTAAAGATGCAACCCAAAGGGACCCAAAATATTAATTTTTATGGAAACAAAGGATGAAGGAAACACTGACAAACAATTAGACTATGACATTAATGAGGATACTTTCCTGATTTATTGGAACAAAATTTATGTCCCTAATCAAAAATCTATTAAGTATCTAATTTTAGATGAATATCACAGAAGCCCTTATGTTTCCCACCTTGGTTACTAGAAATTAATTACTACTTTAAGAAAGGATTATTTTTGTCCTAATATGAAGCGGGAAATGGAAAAATATCTAGCAAAATGTCTGGATTTTCAACAGGTAAAAGCTGAACATCAACGCCCAACATATTTACTCAACCTGTTATCCATTCCTAAATGGAAATGGGAAATCATCACATTGGATTTTATCACAGGTTTACAAAAGTTAAAAAGGAAAAATTACTCCATAATGGTTGTCATGGATAAATTAAGTAAATCATCACATTTTTTCATGTAGAAACAATGTATAAAGTTGTTCAAATTGTTGACATATTTATGAAATACATTTTTTGTTTACATGGCGTACCCAAGGTAGTAATCTTGATAGAGAAGTGAAGTTTACCTCTTCTTTCTGGAAGGATATGTTTACTGGACTAGGCACTTAAGTGCATTTCAGTACTGCATACCATCTACAGACAGATGGGAAATCTGGATGAGTGAACCAATTTTTGGAGGATATGCTAAGAATGTACGTTATGCAACAACCAACCAAGTGGGAATATGATCTTCACATGGTGGAATTTTCATACAATAATAACTATCACGTTTTCTTAAGGATGATTCCATTCAAGGTATTGTATGGATGAAAGTGTAGGACACAAATTAACTAGAGCAATCTTGAAGATAAACTAATATTGGGACCTGACATGCTAAAATAAATGGAGCACACTGTGAAGAAAGTATGAATGCATTTGAAAGTTTCTTAGGATCGACAAAAAACATATGCATAAAAGAAATCAACCTATAGGGGATTTCAGGTAAGAGATCATGTGTATTTGAGGGTCAAACCAAAAAGAGCACCTTGAGGTGGGGAAGTTGTGCAAAATTGGCTCCTCGATTCTATGGCCCTTTCCAAATACTTGCTTGAATTGGGCCTATAGCATATCAATTGGCTTTGCTTAGTCATACACACATACATAACATATTTCGTGTCTCTTTGATAAATAATTACATATATGATCCTAAGCATATTATTAATTGGAAATATGTACAAGTAAAAAATTAGGTTGAAATTATTTATATATATGTGTTTCTTAATTAATGATTGATGGAAAAATAATAAAAACTATGATGATTGTGAATGTAGGTTGAGTCGAACGAAGAGTTCCTGGTCGAGCCTCTTTGTATTCTCAATCAAAGAGAAATCATGTTACAAAATCGATCTATCACCCATGTTAAAGTGAAATGGAGGCACTTAAGCCTAGAAGAGGTTGTCTAGGAATATGAGAATTTTAGGTGTGAGAAATATCCATCCTGTTCTAAGGGCCAAGAACAAACACCGAGGATAGTGTTTCACTTGGGGAGGGGGAGATATAATACTCCTCAGTGAATTATAAGTATTTTAATTTACTTTTACTAAAGTTAATTGTAAGGCTTTAGGATATGTTGAAGGCCTAGTGTGAATAGGTGATAAACATAAATGTTATTTCTCTAATTGCATTAATAAGTATTGGATTGTGGTCAATCATGAAATTTATGGTAGGAAAATATGCTAAATGAGAGTTTCACATACCACATAGTTACATGACAATTATTCCTCTTCCTAGAGATAAATCATCTCAGTTAAGGAAAAGGGATCCAAGAGGGTGAGAGGGAAAAATATCGATGCAACTTGGAGCCTGGATGGAGGAGGTCCAAGGAAGGATAATAAATCTGTAAGCTTGATACCCTCGGAAAATAAATTGTTGAGGGAGGTAGGATGCTTCCAAATCAAGGAATTATTGATTTGGTTGGCCAGTGGATTTCCAGGTTGAATACAATGTGCTTAGTTTAAACCCTAAGACTAGACTTGGTGGGGGTTGAAGAATGTCTAGGGTTGGACCTAATATGGTCTCTGTCATGAAAATGCTTTGGTTGTGAAGCTGAATTGAGAGGAGTGTTGGTAGATGGTACTGACTCTAATTGATTGGGTGGAGCATTCTTTACATTTTGATTTTCATGGAAGACTCATTTACTTGAAACAAATAAGTGAAACTTGTTTTGGAATGTCTTCCTTTATTTCCTAGATGTATTTATTTTTTGTTCTATTGTGCAAGGTTTTTCACTTTTGAAATTAAAATTCTGATAATGTGTAATTAATATATAATGCTACTAGACTAGGTTAGTTGCAAGCTTGAAAAAACATTGGTCCAAAGCCTAGACCATTCATAAATCCTATTATTTAATCTAGAAAGGAAATGACAAGTCCCATAGTCAGGATCCATTGGACTCCGAGATTTAATATAATAGTGTTGTTATTCTATAAATAAATTTAGTTCCTGTTAGTAACTTTAAGTTTCTATGATGTCAATGTTTAAAGAACTTATCTGATGACACAAAAATAAAATTGAGGTACATTAATAAATATAAATGAGCTACCAATTAAATGGTAATATATATGTTTATATATCTCAAATAAGAACCAAACCATTCAGGGTTAACAAGAAACAAAATGTAGAATCACTGGTTGTACACATAATCGGTGAATACGATATTGTAACATGTAATAGAGAACATGGCTACATAAAGTCTTGTTTTGATAAAAAAAAAATGGTATTCCAACAACTATAGAGAAATACCTCTATACAAGTCGAATTGGGACCTAGCCACAAAGAAAATTAAACAAAGGGAAACCAATGGGACATGAAATTCATAGACCCAAAACCCTTTAAGGTTCAATAGAATATGACAATATTACAACTAATTTGGGAAACAATATATACAAATTATTAGAAGAGAAAATAAAACAACCCCATCGTATACAAAATAATATAAACCAATGCATGTTCGCATAAGGTTGTTTAATTAAAAATAATAGGAATGAGGGAAAAAGGACGAATTTGTTTAACGAAGAAACTTTAAAACAAGTATAGTTGATTATGGTTTTAGAGTAAACATGTTAGTGAAAATAAAGAGTTACACTAGAGTTATTTATTCAAACAAGCACTCAAGGCCACATGGAAGTCAACCAACTGGTAATAATTGTACAATAAAACCAAGCCATAGTGGTATTATAATTTTGAAACCCTAATTTAAAATTGATCTCACTCTTTCAGTACCAAGAGTAATATTAACCAGAAAGGAAGTATCAGAACCTAGAAAGCTCTTCGCAGGTAATAGACACACATTCAAAGATAACCCTTGGTTGCAAGTGTTAAATAAATCCATGTAGAAATTATACAAACAATATGTATACCAATGGATTCAATCCGATCATGTGATATGCTAAAGAAAGATACTGAATCCTTCTACAAATTAATTGCAAAAAATAAACACGATCGCCCAATCACACCAAGTAAAATAAAGAAGCAAATCAATCCACAATACATATATTTTTCCTGTGGAAAGCTTGCTGCTCAAAACCCCTCTATATTTATTGTATAATCAACCAAGGAATCATGAAACAATACAATGTGCTCTTCTCACAAGAGTCTGTTGCACTCTACCAACTGTCTCACGCTGATCCGGACAAAATCGAACAATACTTACCAATTTCCTGCCTTTGCTCAACCTGCCTTTCTTGTGAAATTTTAAGATAATTAAATCCCTATTATATAGGAATTTCATCCTTCCAAAACTACACAATGATCATGGGAAATCATATGGCCGTCTAATTGCACACCGACAATTTACTAATAATACAACTAATAGATAGCATCCCTTTAACCTCTATCTCAACTAGGCCTTCATCAGAACTGACATGCATGCAACTATTAATAGTAAATCATCAATCACTTAACATATCACTGCATGTGAATTAAATCCGATTTAATTCACTTGACCTCTCACTAGTGCAACAATCAGTTACAACTAGTTAGACTGACTTTAACTCACTTAATTGAGTTAATTGATTTCTCTTGCATTAAACTAATACACTAGCTGCAACTTGGACTCTAAAACAAATAGAACCACTCTACATGCCTCACCAACCACCCTCAACTCAAATTTCATGAGCTAATTGAGTCTATCACACTCAGTTAACTATTACAAGTGATTATGAGATAAGATTACTATTTATTGTCCAATTTAATTAAGGGAAAATTAAATTAGACACACATTTCTTGTTGACATTTCAACACTCCCTCTCAACAAGAAAGGGATTATCAGCTACCCTGATCCTACCTCTATGGTATTTGAATTTTCTCTTGGCGAGAGCCTTTGTTAGAATATCTGCATCTTGATCCTCTGTGGGAATGTACTGAAGTAACATAATGTGTCTCTGAACACAATCTCTGAGATGGTGGTACTGGATGTCAATATGGTTGGACCTGTCATGAAATACTGGATTAACCAAGAGTTTTATGCAACTCTGGTTATCACAATGTATCACTGTCGGATCCATCTGATGACCAAACAAACCAACAAGTATCTTCCTCATCCAGATGGCCTCACATGTCACCTGATTATATGCCATGTACTCTACCTTGGTTGAACTAAGTGCAACTGATATCTACTTCCTATTGTACCAAGAAACTGTTCTCAATTCTATGTTGAATATCCCTCCTAATGTGCTCTTCCTAGCTGATGGACCACCTGCCCAATCTGCATCAGTGAAGCCTTGAAGCTTCACTCCCTCTATCTGTCTGTACCATAATCCATACTTTGTAGTGCCCCTGAGATATCTCAAGAAATGCTTCCCCGCCTTTCAAAAGAACTTGGTCGGCTTAACCATAGCTTGAATAAGTTAGTTAATTGCGTATCATATGCTTGGTCATGTGTTCACCAAGTACATGAGTGAACCCACAAGCTGCATGGTAAAAGTAACATCCACTACCTCACCTAAAGTAACATCCTACTTCCTCCATCTTCCTATAAAAGGAGTTTCCATGGGTTTACAACTCTCCATGTGGAACTTCCTCAGAATCTCTTTGGCATACTTGCCTTGAGAAACAAATAGCTCCCCATCCTGCTACCATATCTCCAAACCAAGGAAATAGTGAAGGAGTCCCATGTCCTTCATCTCAAAATCTCTTGCAAGATCCCCTTTGCAAGAAGTTATGAGCTTCTCATCACTTGTTAGAATAAAACCATCTACATAAAGTACAATAATCATAAGCTTACCATCAACCACAATTTGGTACAGGTTCGCATCCAGTTCACTCTTTGTGAAGCCCAACCCGATGAAATAGCTATCGATCTTGGTGTACCAAGCACAAGGTGCTTGCTTCATCCCATACAGTGCTATCTTGAGTATGCACACATGTGACTCCCTATCAAAGGTCTCAAAACCTTATGGATTCTCAATGTACACTTCTTCCTCAATAACTCCATTGAGAAATGTAGTCTTCACATCCATTTGACATATCTACTATGCCATTTGTACTGAGAGTGCAAGGATAGATCTAATCGATGAGTACCTTGCAACTGGTGCAAAAGTATCCTCATAGTCAATCCCCTCAACTTATGAGAATCCTCAGGCTACAAATCTAGCCTTGTACTTCTCCACACTCCCATTTGATGCCTTCTTCACCTTATAGATCCATCTAGATCCAACCATTGACTTCTCACCTACTCTTGGGAAAAATTCCCATGCACTGTTCCTGACGATGGAGTCATACTCCTCAACCATGGCATCAACCCAAGTTGGTTACTGCACTGCTTCCTCAAAAGAGGATGGTTTTGTCATAATACACTTTCTCATAAGAGCCATGTATCCAGTATACATGTCTGGTGATTGTCTTTGTCTGTGAAGTGATGTAGGTGCTCCTACATGTTCTGTCGCATCAAGTCTCAATCTATCAGCCTTTGTGGTGTGCCTCCTACCATGTCTGGTGGATGGATCTACATGAGTGGTTTCTGCCACTCCATGATCCTCCTCATGTGGCTTCTCCACATCTTGAGGTTCATCCTTTGGAACCAAGATTTCCTCATCTGCATGAAAATCCAGCTCCCTCTCAAGGGACAATCGCATGGCTTTCTCCTCATCAAATTTTACATCTAATCTGACAATTGTCATCATGTTGTTCGAAAAATACACCCGATAGTTGTGGGGAGTATCAGTGTACCCCACAAATATCCCAATATTTTCTATTGGTTCTAGCTTCTTTCTGGAATCTTTGGTCACATGGCAATAGACAGATGAGCCAAAAATTTTAAAATATGAAACATCATGTCTCTTACCAGAAAAAGCCTCCTCTCGTGTACTCATGACAAGTATTCGATGAGGACTACGGTTCTGCGCAAATACCGTTGTGTTGCATGCCTCTTCCCACATATACAACGGTAGGCCCTGATCATGTAACATAGCTCATGTTGCACCCACAATTGTTTTGTTCTTTCTTTTTGCAGACCCATTCTGTTGTGGTTTATGAGGCACAATCAACTCTCTCCGAATTCCTTCTTTGCTACAGAAGTTCTTCAATTCATTAGAGATGTACTCATGTTACGCTGAAATTTGTCACCATGACATTTTATTACTCCCTTGAAGGTATAAAATATCAAAGTTCCCAAAATCAAGCCTTGAAACTAAAAGAAAAGCTCATAAAAGCCTTAAAACTCTGGTACCGCACTTTCTCCTAGTTTTGCCTGCAGTCCCACACTTTTTGGCTATAAATCCTTCATAGCCAAGCACATTTTCTACTTGTTAAAAGTGCGAACCCCTGTAAAAGATTATAAAAGGCGCAAGTAAAATCTAGAAGCTCAGTTAAAGTCATTTTTAGAAGCTTCTAGAAACATTCCTACGATGGAAAGTACGCTCCTTTCATGTTCATGCATCCCATCCAATAAGGAGCTAACCCCTTGATGTAAGGAAATAATCCCTTTGAAGGAGGATTCTATCCCTTCTTGTATGGAGCTGTAATATCCTCTTCTCCACTATAAAAAGAGGCATAGGGCAACCTCAAGGGGTTACCAATTGATGAGTTGAAGTTTTGGTATTTTTGTAGGCAAAGTGTTGTTGAAAATTAGACCCTTTTAGCTGAGATTTCATGTGGGAAGGATTACATACCTGTACGTATCTCGGTTGGAAGAGTGCAAGGCTGATCTGAGAAAAGGAAACGCCTACTCCGAACCCCAGGAAGACCTGTACAACATCAAGGTGGACACGGTTGTAAGGCTCTTCTTATTTAATTTTAAACAAATAAATTGGTTTTTTCTCAATAAGCTGTCAATTGATTATCTATTTTATTGATTCCTTGATCACCATAATGGATATAATTTATGAATATATGCTATGCAAGTGCTATTTGATGTTTGTTTGTTTTTTATTGCAGATCTACAAAGATAACTCTTTCAGGCGACTGAAGGACTACTACTACAAACAAGCGTTGGATCAAAGGTAAGATCATTAAAACCTTCATGGCATTTAATTATGAATCGCAATATATCTAGAGAAAGATAGTTTTGTTTGTCCGTTTGTTGCTAGTTGTCCGTAGGAAACTTGGGAGTTTTGTCTTGTCCGCAAGAATGACTTATCTGTCCAACAAAATGGCGACTCCACTAGGGAAGAATTTGAGCTTTGATTTCTTTTACTTTTGATTTATAAACTTATGTTTCCTAATTTTAATTAATCTCTGTAGAATCCCTGAGAAATTTTTGAGAATTTTTGGTTTTTTCTCTTTTTTCTTGTGTCCGCTCTTTTCCTTTTGAGACAGTGCGGGCAGTTCTGCATTTTTCCTGTACCCACAGTGCGGGACCGCACTAGATTGCACTAAATCCTACAGACCATGTCAAATTTTTGAAAAAAATCTTAAAATCCTCTTTTCTGGATTAGTTTTCTAGGTTCTCAGTGATTACCCAGACTTGTATCTTCTATCAGAAAGCCTTGGTTAGGCGTTTGTTTCAGCATTTTATTTTTGATTGATTTTCTGAAAGATTTGCATGTTATAATGATTTTTACTTTGTCTTACATCCCACTCAAAGATTAGAAACCTTGGTATGCCTTTAGATCACTAGTATTCTCTTGTTTTCTTGTTGAGTCTGACATCATAGCAAAAATTGTTTTATGAGTTTTAGATTCTATTTTTCTCATTTGCAAATCGTTTAAACTTTTGTTAATAAGTTTGGAATTTCACTTAAAAAACGAAAATTGGATGTTTTTTCGAGTTCTTTCTGAGTCAAGCAAAGAATTTATTAGTTCGATCACAAGCTAAGTAAAACATCCTTAAAATATTTGAAGTTTTAATTCAGATTTAGTCTTAGAATTGTTAGATCTCAATTTTAATGTTTTTAGCTTTGAGTGCTTTTCTAGAAATTATAGTGTCTTTTGAAGAAAAAACTTAGTTTCCAATTTCGATCTTGAACAAAAAGGGATTTTTATTGAGCATAGACCATTTTGAGTTCTCATTGAAATTAGATTTCTTTTTCGTTTATTCTTGTTTGGAGGAAAGATTTGTTTTTTAAAAAGATTGCATTTCTCAACTCTTCATTTAGCTAGAATTCATTGAAAGAAAACAAATTGTTTCTCATTATATATGCATTTTTTAGTATGATTTGAGTCGGGTCGCTTCATATCATCAGTTTCACTTTCGCACCTATTGTCTTAAGAAACAGTCTTATAAAATCAACGCTTAAATTAAAATTAACCTAGTAACTTTATATTTCTAGGGCTCTTTTCACCAATATAGCTTAGGCTAGTGTCTTGGAGTAGGGAGTAATTAAATCTCCAAGACAGTTAAAATAAACAAGTTGTTAATCTTGCAATAGGAAAAAATCCAATAGTTGCTTGTATGCTCTGGGAAGCTCCTCTTAAAGGAGTCAAGCACGAGGTCATATCTTAACCAGTGGGATAATCAATTCTATCTCATTGGGAACAATAGAAGATTTGCACGTATTAACAACGGTAAACCTCGGATAGACCATTGTCGAGGAGCCTAGGGTCACTTGTCGGTATACTTTGGATTATGTCAAGGAGCCTTCAAGGGGATTGAGCTTTGTTACTCTACCCTTGCGCATATGTCTGACTATAGATTGTTCCCCCAGGTATATTAGTTCCTGTTGGTAACCATAGTGACCATAATCTTACGGTTTTTTCCTAAGGTGACGGTGGTGGAAAGATCCCACTGTACCTAGAGTAGACGTCGACTAGACTCACTTGGACTCTCCGGAGGGTTATATTCACTCGAGATGGTTTAAGTGGAGAAACTTGCACCGGTCTATTTCATTAAGCAGGTTGTCGGGGTAACTGTTCCAACTGCCCTTTCTACATTAAATACTACGACGTTGGATTTTATCACCAACTAGTCTTTTTAGTGTGGGAAGTTATTGTTTATGTGTGGTTTAATCTCCTAGATTTTTAAGCGTGTGATTCATTTGTTTGTTTCCTTAGTGACTCTAGGAGTTTTCATTGAAATTTTCATTTGATTGCGTGTGATTAATAAGTTTTAATCGTGGTTGAATTACCGAGACAATCACGCAGACTTCAGGGGAAGCCCCCTGAATATACACCAAGCCAACTTGAAGGGCTGCGAGCTCTAGTATCACTTACTGACAGTAGAATTGGATCAACAAAAGTAGGAGAGTCATCTATAGTTGTTCATCCTGATTATCAACTACAAACAACAAAGCATATTCAAGAACCGATTTCAGTTTCCGAGCTTACTGGTAGTATTTCTCCTTCCAGTGAATTCACTGAAGAACCTGAAATTTCTCAACCTAACACTGAACCTGTTGTTTTGGAACCATCTTCAGGATTTGTTACTCCAACTTCTAGTGATCCTGGTTCACCTAGGGTAAGACATATCATTACTGAAAATCTTCCTTCTGACCTCATTTCCATTGAATAACTTGTCGGTCCAGACGAAGAAGTAAATCTTCCTGAAACCCAACAGACTTTGAATCTTAGGGAGCGTGAACCTATATTCTACAGTCCTTTTAGAAGTGACGCTTGGTATTTGTCATTGAAAGATATTTTAGAAAACCCGGGTCTTATTTTTTCACCACCCCGAATTCCTTTTCATCCTACACCAAGGGGTTATTATCCTTCATCAATCATGTCAAGTGAGCCATCTATGTTTTCCCAATCACCGGAAACATTTTTATATGGTGGTCCTTCTGTTCCTTCGGGGTACCAGTCACTTTCTGGTACTTTCTCAGGAGCAACTCCTCGACCAACTGAACAAGTGTCATCAACTGGTACGAATGGAACTAAAATTGAAACGTCGAACGCAGAGCAAATTTTTATGATGTCTCGTAATATTCCAAGTCCTCAACCTCAAGGTAGTCAGTTATCGCTTGGGGGGCAACCTCAAGGTAGTCAGTTACCACCTAGGGGGAAAACTCAAGGTAGTCAGTTACCACCTGGGGAGCAACCTCAAGGTACTCATTTACTGCCTGGGGGGCAGCCTCAAGGTAATTTTCTACCAGGACAAACTGTAGGACAATATTATTTACCTGGAGAACAACCTCAAGGATAGTACATACCTCAAGGTTATCAACCTCATGGACAGTACATACCCCAAGGTCAACCCCAGACTCAGTATATTCCTCAGGGTCCTTATCAACCCCAGATTCAGTACGTGCCTCAGGGTTATCAACCTCAAGGTCAGTACCCAACTCAAGGTTTCCAACCGCCTTTCGGTCAATCATTTTTACAAGGAACTTGGAATTTACCACTTAATTATCAACCCTACGTTCAACCAAGATATGGTCCTTCATATGTACAACCTTCTACGATTCAATACCCCAGAATGAACATGGTGTGGAATCCATCACAATTTAAACAAACTATGTAACCTAATGTGCAGTTACCTAATAAACCTGGACAACCTTTATTTTCTGGTCCAACCTAGCAACCTATTCAGACTACTGTTCAAATCCCTGCACCTGGTTCTGTTCAGCAGCCTAGGCCTAGTACACCTCAGACTATGCCTCAAACTGCTACAACTATTACAACCTCTTTTCAACCTACAACACATTTTTCTGGAGTATCTGTAGCTCTGGTTTCTTCTATCCCTGCATCAATGCAAATTCCTCAAGCCTCTGTACCACATTCGGGACCTACAAGTCAAACTACGACCCAAATGCCTACAGGACAATCTAGTACAAGTATGATTGTCTCTATTCAACCTTAGTTTACTTATCAATCGTACCAGGGACAGTATCAAATTGGTCAAGCTACACAAAATCCAGCATAACAATATCAGCCATACCCTGGGTATACTTATCAAATACCTCAACAACCCCAGCATGGTCCGGTTAATCCTGGTTACCCAGGAGGTTACATGATTCAAAATGCACATCCAATTCCAGGATATCCTGGCTATCCTCCTCTTGGCACTAGTTTGATCACTCAAGGTTATCAAGACCCTAGCCATCGGTTACCATTCATTGCAACTTTAGATTTTCCAGATCTGTCACGCCTTACGAACGATCCCATTTTTTATCTTCCATATTGGCCACTGATGCCTAACAAGTTGCCCAGTGATATTCCTAAATTTGAAGGTAAGTCAGGAGAAGACCCATCTAATCACATTATGGCTTATCGCCTCTAGTGCGCATCCAATTTGCTAGTCGATGATTCTATTCGATTACGTCTTTTTCAAAGAACTCTCATTGGTCCAGTTGCCAAATGGTACATTGAGTTACCACGTGGCTCTTTTAATAATTTTAACGCGTTAGCTACAGATTTCTTAACTCATTTTCAGTTGCCTGTCAGATACGACAATGGCACAAAATTATTGACTTCATTAAAGTAGTCTACGTCTACGTACATATCTGATCACATTCATGAATGGAGACGTAGAAGGCATTTAGTGAAAGTCTTTATTCCTAATCAAATTTTGGCTGAATGGTTTATTAAATCATTATTGCCCAAAATTATTGAAGATGTAGCCAAAGGAGGCGTTGCTACGGAAGAGAAGTTATTTCTTAGGCTCAATACCTTAACCTTGTTTATACTTAGTTAGGTACTTTGTACGATAAAATCCCTGATTTACCAAGACCTGGTCAGTTAACTGCAACTCCTTCTGGCTCTCATGCCGCTGATGGTGTAATTGGTTCTGTTAGTACTATTAAGAGTAAGAAGAAGTCTTCCAAGACTACTTCTCCTATTATCACTTTACCCGATTCACCCAAAGGAGATTCTTCCCTAGAAACTTCTACCGATATCCATGTTGTAGATACATCTACGGCCAAATATAAAAACGATGGTAAGAAGAAAGGTAAGAATAAAAAGAATAAATATTCAAAAGATAAAACTGAAACAACTAAACCAACTGATGAAAAACGTAAACCTCGATGTCCTTGTCTCATCTGTGACCAGGATCATTTTACAAAAGAATGCCCGCATAGAGCCTAGGTAGCAAAATTTGTTAAGGGTTCACCTATACCTGTTGTCTTGAAGGATCCTTTTCCAACTCAAGATGGTAACATGGTTGGATCTTCCTCCAATCCGGTTGAGGATATTTTCATGGTTGCGACGCAATCACAAGATTACGGTAGTAAAAATACTGGTAAAGAAGAAGAAACATACAATTCTGCATCGACTACATCTCCCTCAGTTTCTGATCCATTACAAATCGAGAAACAAAATCCTGACTTAGTGATTAAACCGCCTGCAAAAGGTGTACTTCATAAATCAGCTTTTAATCCACATGCGAGAGCTGCTCAGAATTACAATATTATTAAAGATTTGGCAATTTCCCCTTCAGCAATGTCAGCTTTGGAAGTATTGCAATCATGCCCATCCCAAAGAAAATTACTTTTGTCAGCCTTAGGAGCCGTAGATCTCCAAGATTCAAACCTCATGATCTTCGATTTAGAAAATTTTACACTGCACCTGCCTCATCAAATGGCTTTTCAGATTCCGGTAATAGTCAAGAACAAGCGTATCTTTCATATTGTTGTTGATGAAGGGGCTTCTACGTGTATAATGTCGATAAAATGTTGAAAATCACTTGGTTCTCCAACAATAAACCAATCACCAACTATTCTCAAAGCGTTTGATGGAAGAGGTTTTCAGCCATATGGTATTTTACAAGATATACCAATAGAAGTCGAAGGCAAAGTGGTTAATCTAGATGTGGAGGTGGTTGATGCCCCTCTGGATTATAACCTTCTCCTGGGTCATAGTTGGTCTTACGTCATGACTACTATTGTATCATCGATCTTTCATCTCATCATGTTTCCTCATAAAGGAAATAACGTTAAGATAGATCAGCTCTCATATTATTCATCTGACCTAGCCTCTACTGATAGTATCCAACATATCAGAAAATCGACTATCCCTTATAAGGATGTTGGAGTAGGTTTGATTAAAGATTCAGCGTTACTGGGAACATTTTCCCTACCTCCTCCTAACGTACAAACTCCTATTGCTAATATCAATATGATTACATCAAGTACTATTTCCTTTGATGATCCTTTGATAGTACCTTCAGAATCAGAATTGGATTCTTTCGAGGGCCTAATGCCTTTGAGTCCTTTTGAGCTAGCATATCAGCAAGTACAGTCATTTTATGATACTCTTTCAACCGAATTTGATCTATTGAATGTGATCAATCAAGAGTCGTTTTCAATATCGAGTTTAGCTTCGACACCAATTCCGAATCCTACTCAACAATTTTTCCATACTGATGAACATATTCTGAATTCTTGTCGGTAGATGAATCACCATGGGGAGATCTACACCATAGGTCTTCATTTTTACCTAATCTCGATCATTTTGAAAATGATTTTTCCTCCATTTTTACCACTGATTACGTCAAAGAACCTCAGAATCCTATCTCACATGTTGATTCTGAATTGAATTTAGAAAATATTTCTATGACGGTTCCTCTTGAAATTTCAGTAAAACTTGGAATTGTTGAAAACATTCACATAGGTGCTTCTTGTATGCCTGAAGAAATTCAAGCATATAAGGCCCTGTTTTAGGAATTTCGCGACATCTTTGCCTGGTCATATGAAGAAATTCCCTGAATCGATCTGTCAATCGTTATACATGAAATTAAGACATACTCGGATGCCAAACCAGTCAGACAAAAATTACGTCAGATTCATCCGAGAAAAGCTGCCGCTATCAAAGCAGAAGTTGAAAAATTATTTCATGCAGGTTTTATTCATCCAATCCCGTTAACAGACTGGGTATCTAATATTGTTCCGGTCAATAAAAAACAAGGAACAATAAGAGTATGTATCGACTATAGGAATATAAATCGAGCTTGTCCTAAAGACAATTATCCAACCCCTTACATCGATCAAATTATCGACGATTGTGCTGGAAGTGAAATTTTCTCATTCATGGATGGATTTTCCGGCTACAATCAAATAAACATACTCCCTGCAGATCAACCTAAAACAACTTTCATTTTTCCATGGGGAACTTTTTCTTATCGCAAATTACCTTTTGGCCTTAAGAACGTTGGCGCCACTTTTCAAAGGGCCATTTCTTATGCATTTCATGACATTAAGCATATTGTGCAACCCTACCTCGATGATTTCCTTGCTCATTCTTCACGTAGAGCAGATCAGATTGCTCATTTACGAGCAATATTTATACAATGTAGGCACTATAAGATTCATTTGAATCCTCACAAATGTGTTTTCTACGTAGAATCTAGACGATTATTGGGATTTATTGTCTCAAAGGCAGGCATTCGTGTCGACCCATCGAAGGTTGAGGCAATCATCAATTTACCTCCTCCTTCTACTCTTCACCAACTCCAAAGTTTGCAAGGGAAAGCAATTTTTTTATGTCGATTCATTCCTAACTACGCTGAGTTAATGAAAGGTTTCACTAGGTTGTTGAAACAGAACATTCCATTATTTTGGGACGAGGTCGCTGATCAATCTTTTGATGCTTTGAAAAACGCGTTGACCCATGCACTGTTACTGCATCCTCCCAACTACAACCAAGATTACTTTTTGTACCTTGCCGCTTCCGATTCCACGATATGGATGGTTTATTTCAGGAAGACGAATTCCATGTGATTTACTATCTTAGTCGAAATTTGCATCTGACTGAGATCAAATACTCACATGTGGAGAAATTGGGCTTGGCAGCTATTCAAGCTGTCCAACGTTTTCGTCACTACATACTTTTATGCAAAACAACAGTGATCTCTGATTACAACCCTATGATGTACATCTTGACCAAAAAATTGCTAGGGGGAAAATACTCCAAATGGATTGTTATCCTGCAGGAATTTGATTTGGAGCTTGAAAAGTCCAAATCCAAGAAATCATTGATATTTGCTGAACTTATGTGTGATTTCCCACGTACTAATACAGAAACTGTGGCGGAACAACAAATCGCAGATGAATCCTTTTTTTTTATTAGTACCATTGATCCTTGGTATGGAGATATTATCGTATATCTTTAAACCCAATATTTTTGGTCTGAGCTTTCACGGTCACAATGACGAAAAATTTGTTTCCAGTCTCAACAATATCACATTGTTGGCGACACACTTTACCGTCGTGGAGCGGATTCGGTTTTTCAACGTTGTCTAACTCATGACGAAGTCGAGAAGGTTTTAAATGACTATCACTCTGAAGCATTTGGCGATCATATGTTTTGGTACGCCACAACCCAAAAGATATTGCGTGCAGGGTATTTTTGGCTGTCTATGTTTAAAGATTGTATTTATGCGGTCCGAAAATGTCATAATTGTCAAATCTTCGATCGAAAAATGCGTGCACCACCTGCTCCTCTTCACGCCATAATTATTGTCGGTCCTTTTTCAAAATGGGGCATCGATTTCATTACATGTAACCCTCACTCGACCGGGGGGCATGGGTACATTATTCTAACAGTAGACTATTTTACCAAATGGGCCGAGGTGATGCCTACATTTGCAGCAGATGGAAAACCGAAACTACTTTCGATAAACTGTACTGAGTCATTTCGTGTAGCACAAAAAGGAGTAACTATTGATCATGGGAGCCATTAAATATCATGATCGATCAACGGTTTAGTTGAAGCAATTAATAAAGTTTTAGTCACCATGATCAAACGAATCATTGGAATTCATAAGTTCATAGCAATACCCATGCTCTTTTCAACACTTTTGGGCGTTGGTTTACGCAAGGTGTAGAAGAGCTTTTACTCCTTTTCAACTGGTCTGCTGTTCACAAGTTGTGCTAACCCATTGAATGCAGATAACTACTACTCCAACCAGCCATAGCTAGTTACCAGACACTTCTAAGAGGAGAAATGTTTATACTGGGTTCACAGATGAGAATCGGGTGCACCGCTTGCATTAGCTAAATGAGTTCATGAGAAAAGAATGAAAGCTCGCATGATAGAAGTGTTACCCGTACCTACGTATGAGACCTCGTTTTGATTTATGATCAAGCCAACGATAAACTAGGTATTGGGAAATTTTAACCCATGTGTCATGGTCCTTATATTGTCAAGCGACAGCTTGAAAAAGGGGCATATGAATTGATTGATTTTGACAGGGTCTCTTTGGGTAAACCCAGAAATGGACTTTATCTGAAGAGATATTACTATTGACTTCGTGTGGAGATCTTCTCTGTATATTAGTTACTTTTTAGCTGGTGTGCTATAGATTAGAAACATGTGCCTAGCATAAGTGTGCTCTTACTGTTATTCTCTCTTATCTGGATACTTTTTATATCGCAGATGTCGACATCCTTTCAAACGTATATTGGTTTTTCTGATGGCGCTAGTCATAGTACACAGAACATCTCTTCCGCAGCTTGGGTTATTTACTCACCCACTGACGAGTTAGTATCGATGCATGGGGTAAGTATAGGTCAAACGATAAACAATATTTCCGAATATAGTGCAGTTATTGAATTATTATCGGAATCCATTTCATTTAGAATTCAGAGTTTGATCATTAAGTTAGATTTTGAACTCGTTGTATTACAGTTAAATCGAGTATATGCCATTAGAAATCCAGTATTATTAAGATTATTTCTAAGGGTTCATCTCTTGGAACAAGAGTTCGATTATATTGAATATCAACACATCTCAAGAAATTTAAATACATTAGCAGGTGCAATTGCTTCTAATGTTATAAATAGACATTTGTGATAACAGAGTAACAAATCAAACATTCCATAACATGATTGAACAGGTAAACTGAAATAATAGTATATCATAGTATAAATGTAGTGTTCAAAAAATATACATCGTCTTCGATCATAGGCTCAAAAATTCCTTATGATCGGAAAAAAATGATACAAAAATGAGTCTACAAGTCAATCAGCCATTATCCATGGTGATGATCACGATAATACACCACCGCTCGTGCCACCCTAGTCAAAAACCTTCTAAATGGACCAGGAACACCTATGACATATCTCTGTAGACGGAGCAGGATATCATCTATAGTAGTCTCAGGAATATCTATATTGAGCCGCTCCAGATGGTGCTCTAAGTCAGTCAGGATCTCTGCAGTCTGATCCTGTGGGGGGGGTGGTGTTGCTGTTGCATCCCTTTGCCTCCGATCAAAGGGGCGGAGAATGGTTGGTCGAGTTGGACCCACATCTACATTTGAAAATTTTTATTATCAATTTTGGACGATTAAAAAAAAAAATAGAAATTAGAAATTAGAATATGTCAAAAAAGATTTTTTACCTGACTCGTCCCACTGAGCTCCTAGAGGAAGGGGTATCTCCCGGTCGCCACGAAATTCCATGCCAGCATAAGGAAAATCCTCTATAACAAAAATTTTGCGTTCCAACCAACTAAAATATGTAGAGGGAAATCTCACAATCTCCCCACCCTCACTGTGGCGGGCCATCAAAGCAACCCAACGAACCATCCTAGGCTCTCAAGGCCGACCAGCATCGACAGGAATGTGCTGCGGGGCTAACATGGGGATCCTCTCTAGAGAAAAGGTGACTACAATGGACCCATATCCAAAGTTGTTTAGCTTCCCATTCTTTGCTCTGGTAAGTTGGCCTTTCACATTTGCCAACACTGCCTCGCACCAGTTGTATATGGTGCCTCGAAAGCAATCTACTGCTATGCGCATTTGAGAACCAGTGGCTATACGAAAAGCTGCACTTCCGCATAGCTTGACGATGGTAAAAGCGATCATTTTCAGCTCTGGACGAATGATAGTTTTTATGTCATTACGTTTGTCCCGGGGATTGGCCTCATGGTTGCAGAACTCTAATTGTAGTTGGCAACAGACTGGCCACCTGGCCTAGCCCCAAATAGAGATAATGGTTTGCCTCTTCTAGACAAACTAGTCAAAAAATAGATGTCTTCCAACTCAATCTCGAGCCGGTGACCTCTGATCACAAAACACTGGTCCTGGACATCCCATTTACTTACCAGCCAAGCAAGAAGATCCACTTGAGCTCTCATGCCACTGATAGCCCAAAATTTGTAAAGCCCGCATGTTCTTAAAGCTTGCAAATTAGGTTGATGATTTATCACTGCTTCATCTACCTCTTCGTGCTCCCATTCTTGCCAAATAAGAATTGTAGATATCCTACAACAAGTAAAATGAAGGATTAGAATCATTTTCAAGAAAAAAAATTGGGTGACTTAGGAAGAAAATATGTTTTTTAATTTGTCACGATGCATCCACACTTTACGCTCAGGGACAGTGCATAGATACGGACGGGCCCTGTGTTAAAAGTGCGGGGCCCCGCCATTTTTCTTTGTAGAAAAATGTCGGGGTCTGCAGGTACCCAATGCATTAGGTGCAGACCCCTGAGGGCAAATGTTTGACATATTTTCCTCCCAAAAATGAAATTCTGACCCAAAATTAAAAAATTGAACGGATGAAATGCAAGATAAGGAGGTTGTGGATTACCTAAAACAGACGTTTTTCGAATCTGATGGTCGATTTTCCCAGAATATTCTCCGAAGCATTTTTTTCCCAAAGCTCTAAAAACTTCACTCCAATTTCAAACGGTAAAAATGAACTTGAAAAACTCCTTTTTATAAGTTTTTTCGAATAAAGGAATTTTAAATTTGTTTATTTTTCACTTTAAAAATCAGTTTTTCAAACTATTTTTATTATTGAAACAAGTATGTTTAATTTTTCGAGTTTTTGTGCAAAATAACGGATTTCTCAGACAAAATGGTCATTTTTGATGAAGAGTAAACTTTTATCACTTTTTTGGGCTCTTTAAATTTTACGAAAAAGTGAAACCATGGAATCCTCTTTTAAGCCCTTTTCAGACTCTCTAAAAATGAAAAGATCGTCGAGTACTTGACTATTCGAACTCGTTAAAGTAAATTAACGGTCGTCCTTTTGTTAGAAAATTATATATTATGGAGCAATGCAACACATAAAATATGCGGAAAAATACAAGCACACAAAACACATAAAACCAGAGAGACACAGATATACGTGGTTCACCCAGTTTGGGCTACATCCACCCCGAACAACCAATCCTTCCTTTCTATTATCCAGCAAAAATGAAGAGACAAAACCTACAGCAGATCCGCTGTAATATCCTCTGTTCTCTCTCACAGTCTCCCTCTCTGTTTCTCGCTCCAAGAATACACACATAATACACAACCGTAATACAATACCCTCGTATATAAAAGGGGGTTGCCTTCTAGGGAAAAAAACCCTAATCTAGAAATAACTTCTACCATCAGATCATTTGCCTAATGAACGGCCCAGATTGACTAGAAATTACTATACTTTTACAAGGCAATTTTACATATGTTTTTAGCTTCGGGGGCGCTGCCCCCGAAAACCCTCGCCAGGGGGGGGCTCTGAAAAGCGCTGTTGCCCCCCCTGGACCCCCCACGACAGCGATTAATTAAGGGCGGCGTTGCCGCCCCTTTGAAGGTATAGGGGTCCAATGTTGTGATACAAAGTAAACAAGATAATCAGGCTCCACACCCAACAATATCCCACTTGGAGACTGATTGTAGCAACTCCATCGCTGCTTCATTTGCTGGACAACGACTCCTCTTTGGACTTGGCTATTCCTCATCGTCATCGTCATCCTTGAAGACCAATTGAAACTGAGCACATTCTTAGTTTCTCCCTGGTTACAACTTTTGTTAGCATATCTGCAGGATTCTGGCTAGTGTGTATCTTTTCCAACTTAAATTCTCCATCTTCCAATACTGACCGTATGAAATGGTACTTGAGATGTTTGTGTTTAGTCCTAGAATGAAATGCTGATTTCTTTGCAAGATGAATAGCACTTTGGCTATCACTGTATAGTGTGCCCATATCATGCTTCTTACCCAATTCATCCATAAACCTTTGTAACCAAATCATTTCTTTACTAGCCTCTGTAGCAGCAACATACTCGGCTTCTGTTGTTGAAAGTGTAACAACACTTTGGATTTTTGAAACCCAACTGACAGCTGTTCCACCTACAGTAAATACATATCCTGTAGTGCTCCTCCTGTTATCTCTGTCACCTGCCATATCTGCATCAACATATCCCTGTAGAGCAATGTTTGAACCACCAAAGCATAATGCTTGATTTGTGGTACCTCTCAAATATCCGAGAATCCATTTTACTGCCATCCAATGTTCTTTTCCTGGATTGTTCATATACCTACTTACAACTCCCACTGCATGTGCAATATCAGGCCTTGTGCAGACCATTGCATACATTAAGCTTCCAACTGCTGATGCATATGGAACTTTAGACACATAATCCATGTCTTCTTGGGTCTTTGGGCACATCTCCTTACTAAGTTTGAAATGGCTAGCAAAAGGTGTACTAACTGGTTTTGCATTCTGCATATTAAATCTTTTCAACACCTTCTCTATGTACTCATTCTGAGATAGTGTTAATTTGCGATTTTTCCTGTCTCTAGATATCCTCATACCAAGGATTTGTTTTGCAGCTCCAAAATCCTTCATTGCAAATGAATTTGCCAATTTTCTTTTGAGCACATTTATTTCCTACATGTTAGACCCTACAAAAAGCATGTCATCTACATACAATAAAAATATAGCTGCCATCATTTTTCCTTTTTAGATAAACACAATGATCAGAGTGACATCTAGTATAACCTTGTTCAGACATAAACTTGTCAAATTTTAGATACCACTGCCTTGGAGCCTGTTTTAAGCCATACAATCTCTTCTTTAACCTGCACACCAATTTTTCTTTCCCTTTTACCTCATATCCTTCTGGTTGCTGCATGTATATCTCTTCCTCCAAATCTCCATGGAGAAATGTTGTCTTTACATCTAACAATTCAAGATGTAAATCTTCCACTACTACAAGACTTAAAATAGTTATGATTGAATTCATTTTAACAACAGGAGAAAATATTTCATCAAAATAAATACCTTTCTTCTGTGCAAACCCCTTCACCACAATTCTAGCTTTGTACCTCTGTTTTCCTCCATCTTCTTCCTTCAGCCTGTAAACCCATTTATTCTGCAATGTAGTTTTACCTGCAGGCAACCTGACTAAGTCCCAAGTCCGGTTATGCATTAAGGAGTCCATCTCTTCTTCCATGGCTAGCTCCCACTTCTTCCTGCTTTCAACCTGCATTGCTTCTTCATAACATTCAGGTTCACCAGAATCAGTCAACAATAAATAATATAATGAAGGAGAGTATCGTTCAGGGGGTCTACTTATCCTGGTAGATCATCTAACACCACTTTCAGGTGTTTGAGGTGCCTGTTGCTGTTGTGGTGGTTGTTGCTACTGTGGTTGTTGATTATTATTATTTTCAGGCACCTTTACTTTTTCGGTTATCTCATCAAGAACCGTGTATTCCTTGCTTTCTTTTTCATGTTTATTTTCCTGCAGCTGATTCTTATACAAGACCTTTTCATTGAATATTATGTCTCTGTTCCTAATGATTTTGTGATTTTCATAATCATATAAGCGATAACCAAAATCATTAGCACCATGTCCAATAAAGGTACATTTCTTTGATTTTGCCTCAAGCTTTGTTCTATTTTCTTTATTAATATGGACAAAGGCCTCACAACCAAAAGGCTTTAAAAAAAGAGTAGTTTACCTTTTTACCTGTCCATGCTTCCTCTGGAATACCACCATCCAAGGAACTTGAAGGCCCTCTGTTTATTAGATAAACAGCAGTATCTACAGCATCTGCCCAAAATTTTAAAGGCAATCCCGCATGCAATCTCATGCACCTTGCATGCTCCATGATTGTTCTGTTCATCCTTTCTGACACACCATTTTCTTGTGGTGTTCTTGGAACTGTCTTCTCTCTACGAATTCCATGCTTTGAACAGTACCTATCAAACTCTTTGCTGCAATATTCACCTCCATTGTCTGATCCGAGACACTTCAACTTCTTTCCTGTCTCAATCTCAACCAAAGCTTTCCATTTCTTGAAAGTATCAAATACATCAGATTTATTCTGAATATAATAAATCCATGTTTTTCTAGTTGCATCATTAATAAAAGTAACATAATAACGAGAGCCATCGAGAGATGATACCTGAGCAGGTCCCCATACATCTGTATGCACAAGCTCCAATTTTTCGCTCTTCTTTTCTTTCCCAACTCTGAGAAATCTGACTCTCTTCTATTTTCCATAAATGCAATTCTCACATAAATCCAAATCAACATTCTTCAAACCTGGCAACAAATTTCTTGAGTGGAGAATCTTCATTCCCTTCTCACTCATGTGTCCGAACCTATGATGCCATAATGCTGCATCTGCTCCTTTGGAAGTTAAAGCATTAACAGAGTTAGAAATACCATTGCATAAATACAATGTACCAACCTTTTCTCCTTTTGCTATTACCAGGGCTCCTTTGGTGACCTTCCAAGTTTTATCCGTGAAAGTTGTCACACAACCTTCACCGCCTAACTACCCTGTTGAAATCAGATTTTTCTTCAGATCTGGAACATGCCTTACCTCCTTTAGTAGCCATTGGTTTCCATTCTGTTGTTTTACAATAACTTTACCCATTCCAACAATTTTACAGGGTTTATCATCACCCAAATGAACTTGTCCAAAATCTCCTTGAACATAGTCATGAAAATATTTCTTATCAGGTGTGGCATGGAATGAAGCCCCTGAATCTACAACCCAAGAATCAGTAACATTTTCGAAAGAAAGAATCAAAGCATCTTGTAACACATCCCCTGTCACATTTGCTTCATGATTGTTTTCTTGTTGTGTGTCTCCTTCTTTTCCCTTCCGAGATCTACAGTCTTTCTTTAGCTGTCCTTTCTTTCCGCAATTCCTTTCTTTCCAACTCTCTGGCAATGAGCACAAGAATAACAGAGCTCTAACTTCATCATCAAATTTTACCCCTACAGAACTTAACTGACTGGTAATTGTATTAAATTCATTTAAATGGTCTGCAACAGATCCACCTTCCGACATCTTCATATTAAATAGTCGTTTCATAAGAAATACCTTGTTTGAGGCCGAGGATTTTTCATATAGTTTCACCAACGTCTGCATCAAACCCTCTGTTGTTGTTTCCTTCGAAATATTGAAGGCAACTGACGCTGCAAGGCACAACCGTACTGTTCCGAGTGCCTTTCTATCAAGAATGTTCCATTCCGCGTCTGTCATGGCCGCCGGCTTCTTTGTTTTTCCGCTCAATGGTAGGTACAAATCTTTCCGATACAGATAATCTTCCATCCACATCTTCTACAACGGGAAGTTTTGGCCATTCAATTTCTCGACCCTAAACTTACCATCGTCCGCCATTTCTCCCACTCGAACCAGGAACCCTTCTTTCCTGCGAGTTTATCAGCCAAATATACCTTCGGCTCTGATACCAGTTGTTAGAAAATTATATATTATGGAGCAATGCAACACATAAAATATGTGGAAAAATATAAGCACACAAAACACATAAAACCAGAGAGACACAGATATACGTGGTTCACCCAGTTTAGGCTACGTCCACCCCGAACAGCCAGTCCTTCCTTTCTATTATCCAGAAAAAATGAAGAGACAAAACCTACAACAGATCCGCTGTAATATCCTATGTTCTCTCTCACAGTCTCCCTCTCTGTTTCTCGCTCCGAGAATACACAAATAATACACAGCCGCAATAAAATACCCTCATATATACAAGGAGGTTGCCTTCTAGGGAAAAAAACCCTAATCTAAACATAATTTCTACCATCAGATCATTTGCCTAATGAACGGCCCAGATTGACTAGAAATTACTATACTTTTACAAGAAAATTTTACATATGTTTTTAGCTTCAGGGGCGCTGCCCCCGAAAACCCCCACAGGGGGGGCTCCGAAAAGCGTTGCCGCCCCCCCTGGACCCCCCACAGCAGTGATTAATTACGGGCGGCGTTGCCGCCCCTTTGAAGGTATAGGGGTCCAACGTTGTGATACAAAGTAAACAAGATAATCAGGCTCCACACCCAACACCTTTCTGTATAAGTTTACCCCTTTTCCAGACTGAAATGGATTATTTACGAAAAAGGTATATGTTGACTAATCATGGTCAATAGAGTTCTCTCTTGCATTATTTTATCCTTTTTCGGGCCTAAGGGACTAAATTTACGAAAAATAACACCCATGGAGTTTTCTTAAGTTTTTTCTTCTGACTCCCTAAAAATGAAAAACACTGAGTTTCTCCTATACTAGACTCATTAAAATTTAACAGTAAAGGACCTATCGATTACAAACAGGAATGGACCACTCCTTCTTAGGGTTCGATTTTAAACTAAGTTGGACTCATCTGAAGGATGAGCTTATAAACAAGAAAATGTTATCCTCCTCAAGCTTGTCAAAAATAAAGAGGTACTTGCTAGAAATGGTGGGGGAAAAGAGAGAAAAATAGATTCGTTTGTTACACTTTGATTTGTAAAAGCATTTCACCACTCTTGAGCACGAAAATTTTTGTCGCACTTCTACCTAGGTTGTGAAATCCTTTGCCTATCAGTTAATCAAACCACATTGAAAGTCTTCAACCAGTTTCTGGGTATTAGCTTAGAGAAATTGTCACCAAACCATCTGCAGTGTTGTTATGTGTTCAAGAGGATAGTCAAAAAAACCATTCATTTGCAAAAACTTGTCTCCATTCGCGTTGACCATCCCTGAGTCAGTCCTTGCAAAAAATTTCTTCAAAACTTGATCTATAGTTTCGTGTCGTGAGCTTACTTACGATGGATCACTTTCTATCGACGACAGCTCATCATCTAGGAAGTTGATCTATAATCCGTCAGTACCTTGGAATTTTCATGCCTTAATGGCAGGTTTCTCGCCTTCGACGGCAGGTTACATCATTGACTTCGATCGAAAGATTCCGTGAAATGTTCAACTTCAGATCACATATTCACATTTCGTGGATTGTATTGAGTACTTTAAGAGCCATTGTCATTATTGGTGGTTTCTCTCACACTTGTTAACAATTCACATCATTGACTGGTAATCAAGTGGTTTCTACCATGTTTGACTTCAACACATTTAATCGCATGGATAGAATCGTACTAGTTTGGGAAGCAGAAATCAAGACCGTGGATCTAGTTTCCACCATCCAGGCTATAAGGAGTTTTATTATTCATTATGCAGTAGACGATTCATTACATTTGGCTGCGTCCATGTTGTGTCTACATGATTGATGTGATATTAAAATAATTTCTGTATCAGAACAAGTTTTGTTAGTTTTTGATCTGAGTATGGGAATGCCTACCTCAGCAATGATATATGTGTGTGTGTGTGTGTGTGTTGCATTGAATGTTTTTACAGGGTTATGACTAGGGTGTCCATAGGCTAATCCTTGAAATGATAAAGCACATCACTCTTCGAATATTCTCAGAATTCGCACTTTAGGGGGCAATTTGTTACACTTAAATTTGTCACCATGAAATTTTAGTACTCCCTTGAAAGTCTACAATATCAAAGTTCCCAAAATCAAGCCTTGAAACTAAGATAAAAGCTCATAAAAGCCTTAAAACTCTGGTACCGCACTTTCTCCTAGTTTTGCCTGCGGTCCCACACTTTTTGGCTATAAATCCTGCGTAGCCAAGCGCACTTTCTGCTTGTTAAAAGTGCGGACCCCTGTAAAATATTAGAAAAGGCGCAAGTAAAATCTAGAAGCTCAGTTAAAGTCATTTTTAGAAGATTCTAGAAACATTCCTGCGGTGGAAAGTATGCTCCTTTCATGTTCATGCATCCCATCCAATAAGGAGCTAACCCCTTGATGTAAGGAACTAATCCCTTTGAAGGAGGATTCTATCCCTTCTTGTATGGAGCTATAACCTCCTCTTCTCCACTATAAAAAGAGGCATAGGGTAGCCTCAAGGGGTTACCAATTGATGAGTTGAAGTTTTGGTATTGTTGGAGGCAAAGTGATGTTGAAACTTAGACCCTTTTAGCTAAGATTTCATGTGGGAAGGATTACATACCTGTATGTATCTCAATTGGAAGAGTGCAAGGCTGATCTGAGTAAAGGAAATGCCTGCTTCGGAACCCAGGAAGACCTGTACAACATCAAGGCGGACACGATTGTAAGGCTCTTCTTATTTAATTTAATACAAATAAATCCATTTTTCTCAATAAGCTGTCAATTGATTATTTATTTTATGGATTCCTTGATCACCATAATGGATATGATTTATGAATATATGCTATGCAGGTGCTATTTGATGTTTGTTTGTTTGTGATTGCAAATCTACAAAGATAACTCTTTCGGGCGACTGAAGGACTACTACTACAAACAAGCGTTGGATCAAAGGTAAGATCGTTAAAACCTTCATGGAATTTAATTATGAATCGCAATATATCTAGAGAAAGATAGTTTTGTTTGTCTGTTTGTTGCTAACTGTCCGTAGGAAACTTGGGAGGTCTGTATTGTCCGCAAGAATGACTTCTCTGTCCAACAAATCACCACCATTGTCGCTCCTTAGAGCCTTCACATGCTTCCCTGTATCTTTCTCAACCAGTGCTTTGAACTCACAAAATTTTGATAAACAGTCTGATCTTTCTTCTACATGAAGTAGATCCAACACTTTCTAGAAAAATCATCAACAAAAATCACATAATATTTGTGCTTTGCTATAGAAGCTGTAGAGAATGGTCTACACACATCTGAATGAACTCTCTCAATGATTTCTACCGCTCCTTTCTCCTTCTCGTGAAAAGAGGCCTTTGTATACTTCCCCATGGTACATCCCTTGCATGTGTATATCTGTGCAAGAGTTCCCTTTGGAAGCCTCATAGAAATTTGTTGCATGACCTTCAAATCATTGTGGTGTAGATGGCCCAATCTCCTGTGCCATAAGTCACCCTTATCCCGACTCACTGCTCTATCTACTTTACTCATCAATGTTGTGCAGCCATCTACATCAAGTTTGTAGATGTTCTTCACACGAACCCCAATATTATTAACTTTTCCTGTGGCTTTGTGACGAAGGAATTCTTTCCCTTCACTGAAAACCACATCATATCCTCTATCCTCCAACATAGCAACTTAAACTAAATTATTTTTCAAGCCTGGTACATGCATGAAATCTTTTAATAAGAAATTTGTACCATATTGTCTATGGAAAGTAACTGTACCAATCCTGCTAGTGCTATACCTCCCGTCATCACCCATCTCGATGTGCATCTGAATATCCTTCTCCTCCAAGCTACTAAAGATTTCTTTGTCTCTCGTCATGTGGAAAGATGCACCACTATCCAAGTACCACATTGATACCGTCGCACTAGACACCATGCATGCGATGAGTGAGAAGTCCAACTCGAACTGTGAAGCCAAAGCATCACTCACTGCAGATCCTAAAGCCTTCTTGTTGTTTTTCTTCTTCTATGGAAAATTACTGGCATAATGTACATGTTCGTGACAGTGAAAACATTTCACTTTAGACATGTCACTCTTCTTTCCTTCTTTTCCTGTCTCAGATTTGGAATAGGATTTATTTCCCTTCCCCTTATTTGCCTTACCAGCCAAGGTGCAATTTTCCTCATCATCTGCCTTGGATGAGGATCTATCCCTGTTATTCCGCCTGAATTCTTCTTGTACCAAATCTGACCAAAGTCACTCCCTAATGGAAGGCCTAGAAGTGCTAGGCTCACCAAGTCATCATCCGCTATATTAATCTTGAAACTTCGAAGCTCATCTCGACATTGGATGAACTTGGTCAAGTATTTTGGAATAGTGTCGCCTTTCTCCATTTTGATTTTCTTGAGCTTGTCCTTCAGTGAAAATTTTATGTGGTCACTGTTGTTCTGAAACAAACCTGTCAGGGCCTTCCACATTGCATATGGAGTCACCTTGCCATGGAGACTCGAGACAATGTGATCTCGAACTCCCTCTAATAAGATCCTCCTCGCCTTTGTAACCTTATTTTTCCAAGCATCAAGAAGAGTGGCATCTGTTGCTACGAGCTTTGGAATATCAGTGTCGATAAATTATTTCAACCCATTTTCCTTCGAAATTGCCTCCATTCTATATTTCCATGCAATATAATTAGAACTTCCCTTTAGTTCATATTGCAATCTTAATCCATTGAAATCCATCTTGATCCCCCTATCGCACCAAAGAATATTTTTGCAAATTTGAATGTTGTTCAACACAAACTCAATCACTTCTCCACTATTGTGATTTATGGCACTCTAATACCATGTATAAAGTATACAAACAATATGTATACCAATGGATTCTATATGATCATGCGATATGCTAAAGCAATATATTGAATCCTTTTACAAATTAATTGTGGAAAATAAGCACTATCACACAATCACACCAAGTAAAAGAAAGAAGAAAATCAATCCACAACATAGATATTTTTCTTAGGGAAAGCTTGCTGCTCAAAACCCCTCTATCTTTATTTTATAATCAACCAAGGAATCATGAAACAATACAATGCACTCTTCTCACAAGAGTCTGTTGCACTCTACCAATTGTATCACACTGATCCGGACAAAATCGACCAACACTTACCCAATTTCCTGCCTTTGCTTAGCCTGCCTTGCTTGTGCAATTCTAAGAGAATTAAATCCCTATTATTTAGGAATTTCATCCTTCCAAAACTGCGCAATTCTCATGGGCAATCCTATGGGTGTCTAATTGTGCACCGACAATTTACTAATAATACAAATCATAGATAACATCCCATTAACCTCTGTCTCAACTGGGTCTTCATCAGAACTGACATCCATGCAGCGTTTAATAGTAAATCATCAGTCACTTGACAGATCACTGCATGTGAATTAAATCTGATTTAATTCACTTGATCTCTCACTAGTGCAACAATCAGTTACAACTATTTAGACTGACTTTAACTCACTTAATTGAGTTAACTGATTTCTCGTGCATTAAACTAATACACTAACTGCAAATTGAACTCTAAAACAAATAGAATCACTCTACATGCCTTACCAACCACCCTCAACTTGAGTTTCATGAGCTAATTGATTCTATCACACTCAGTTAACTATTACAAGTGATTATGAGATACGATTACAATTTATTGTCCAATTTAATTAAGGGAAAATTAAATTAGACACACATTTCTTGTTGACTTTTCAACAATCCAAAGCAAGAATTTATGTTATTAAGGCTTATGACCAAAGCTAAAACCTTATAATGAAGCCAATGTAAATTAAGGGTTGCACTTCCAACTTGTAAATTAATTTTGGGAGGGAGTTTCTTTGTTGTAGAGCTCACACTTGCAAGCCAAAGAGTCCAAATGATATGGAGTGGCATTGTGAGGGGGAGGTGGTTATTCCCATAGCCGCTATAACTCATCCTCAATGTGGATTCCAAACCCTAAGTGCCCAAACAATAGATCTGTAGGGTATCTCTAATCCCAAGATGAAAATAAATCCTGATGATTTGTAAATGATGTACAAGTGTATGAATCTAGAGAGTTTTGAGGATGTGGGTGTAGAACACCTTATTAGAGGTTCATACATGTAACCAAAACTATACAAGTATTAATTTAATAATCGTCGACCATATGAGGATTCCAAAAACACAATTAGGTTAACAAATATTAACATACCACATGAAATATATATGCCTTCGTGAAGGTACCTAGAGATTAATAACTCTAGATGTAAATATTGCAAGAAATCCCCAATTAAACTATAACTGCATTAAAAAAAAACATGAATATACAAAATATACAATACTTATATATATATATATATATATATATATATATATATATATATATATATATATATATATATATATATATATATATATATATATATATATATATATATACCCTTACAATTGTGAAAAACACAATGATATAAGAACAATGACGATATAGTATTGTAAGACCTTGAGAAATAAAAACATATAATGAAACAAGTTGTTTCATGAAGAATTTCTGAGAATAACTTCAATAATATAATTTCAATAAATAAAACATTTAAATTAACAATTCTCATATCATTCTTAATAAAAGAAAGTAAAGTAAAATAAAAATAAAAATTATAAATATGTTAAAAATATAATATAATAATTAAAAATATAATATTTGATAATTATATATAAAATTAAAAAGTAAAATAATAATAATAAAATTAAGAAATATAAATAAATATATAAAAATAAATATGAATTAACATATTGTATATTATATATCAAATATTGTATATATGAAAAAATTATACATCAAACGAATTATATATATATATATATATATATATATATATATATATATATATATATATATATATAATCAACCAAATGAATCTATAAACCAAACCCTAACTAATTAACGAAGGAACTATAAAATTAAGAGAGCCATGATAAATTAAAAATATATATAAACTCTACCGAGATTATAATAGTGAGGAAATAATATGAATGTTTTATAAAAATATTTATATAAATATAAATGGCAAGAAAAATAAAGAGCATAAAAAATTGAAATTAAAATACAAACACGGCTCGTATATGTTTCACTCCCAAAAAAAATATTTTAATCTTTAAATTGGGTTGTTTCACATAATTTATATATTTATAAAGAATTATAATAAAATATAAAAGTTAAATATATAAAAATATATGTAAATTAAAAAATATATATTTGTCTTTAAATTAAAACTATATATATTATATATTTATCTTAATTACTTATTAAGGGATGAGAGGATCAAATATATTTTTACTCTAAAAGAGGTTTGTACTTCAAGAGATTTGATATCTTTTAGTATTTGGTAAATCCAAAGTTAAGATGGATCTAGGTTGGTTATATATGGACATAGTATAGCTTATAAACGACATCCACTTAAGAAAGAATGTGATTTTTTATCATTTAAAATGCATTTTTGAATGCATAAATAGATTCAGCACCCTGAAAACCCACTAGGCACTCAAATTCTACAGATTAAACAATTTAAACTCAAGTTTTTGCCAACCATAAATTGACTATAATTTTATCTTTTTTATTGTTTTTTTTTGTTATGTAATTTGATCTTTTTTATTATTTTTTGTTATGTAATTTGATTGAGTCTCAATTTTAACATAAATAACATAACCTCACAACATCTCTTCCATACTCTGCTAGAGAGCACTTCTTGACGCAAAAATATCACCTCTTATCTACATTATTAATAATTAATTTTGAATAAGTATGGTTACAATTGGGCATTAGGGGAATTTTGAGGTCTAAAATGGGCCTCCTAAAGAAATAATAAAATAATAGCTAAACCAAAAAAATAATATTTATGATTTTTCAATTCACTTTTTGCACCAAAATCAATGTAACTATAGTTAAATTCAATTCAAAAGTTGTACTAAAATAAAAATAATTAAAAAATTGTATTGATGTGACTATAAATAAGAATGAGATTTTCAAGAAAAAATCATTATCATTGCACAACTAATGTATTTGTCTTTTGTACTTAACTAACTTAAAATAAAATATAAATGTAAATTCATAAATTTTTAATTATAGAATATACTATTAATTAAAATTTATATTATTTAAATTATATAATAACATGTCATTAATATACTATAGAAAATAATATAATATAATATATTGTTTTATGTATGAATTTTATATTACATATTGAATTGATTTGATTTATAAATAAATATTTGAAAATATACAAATATAATATTTATTGAAAAGTGTGTAAATACATGAAGATTGTGTAGGGATATGCATTATTTCTTTCAAAAAATATGAAATGATAATAATAATATTTTATTCAAAAAGTGTGAAATGACATTTATTATGAATATTTTACTTTATGACTTTAAAAGTACTTAGAGCACTACCATGGTTAACCATGAGTTTTTATCCACCATTGAGAAGTTGACAAGTAAGTACCTTTAACTCAAGCTATGTCACCTCAACCATTAGGGATGATGTCATCCCCTAAAATGTGATTAGTTCTCATAAAGAGAATTTTGGTGGTACATTTTACTTAGGAGGCCCATTTTAGACCCCAAAATTCCCCTAATGGGATAGAGCTTGAGGGGGAAATTGTCTATCATAAGTGATTTACCCGTTCAACATCATTAAACAATAGAGATCCATGTTATCCCCAAATCTATTAAGAGTCAAGAGGGATCAAGTTTCTCTCAAGGTGTATATACACATATATCATGTGTCAACTTAGAAGGCATTACACATCTTATTTATTTTAAGCAACTCACTAATAAAATGTTTTAACCATTAGAATTTATTCATTTTTTATTTGTTCTATATAATATACACATAGTTCACATTGAAATTTTTTACTTAACATTTTCATTAAAATATTTTGTTCATGATGCACATTGTCCACATTAAAATATTTTTGTTGATGTTATTTTGGGAAGTTTAAAGCATATATCACTATGATAGAATCTCTCTCTCTCTACAAACACATTGTTACATGTCCACTCTATATTTACCAATGATGGAATAACACATCTTTATCATATGCTTTAAGGTGGGGTCCATTTGAAGTAGTTACATTTTTTTTGCTTTTAGATTTAATTTAAAAATTGTTATAAAACAAAATATTATTAAAATATTTTGATTGTGAAATGAGTTGTGATTTTTGGGCATGTGGTATTGATAAAATGACCTCTCCTCTATTGAAATTAGGGCTATATTTAAGTATTCAATGTATAATAAGAAGCTTTACAACATGGAATCCGAGAGACACTCTAAAATTGCTTCTAACATTAGTCAAAACCCCCACCTCGCCTCAAGCAGGGGTGACATAAGGATGTCAAATATTGGCTCAGCCATTGGCAGATAAGCAAGGAGGTCATCCTGGGAGGTAAGGATAGTGTCAAAGATACGATCACCTCCAAATTTAAGGATAATCTTGGGAGGATAAGGAGATGGAGGGTAAAAGGAAGCTAAGATATTATAAGGAGGTGATCAACCACACACTTGAGAACCAAATTTATCTTTCTGTTTTGACCAATGCAAAGAAAAATATGAACATCGCTAAGATTAGAACTAATTGTCATGAGCTTCGAAGTGAAAACAGGCGGTGGTCTACTCCCAATACTCCATGAGACGATAGAATTTTTTAGCTTTGCGATACTAAGAGGGTGGAGGATGAAAAACACTTTCTTTTAGATTGTCCGACCCTCACTCACATTCGCTCTCATTTCCCTAACATTTGTCACACTTCCAATCTTCTTTACTTGTTAATTTAGCCCAACTATAGTGATCTTGGTGTGCTTATTTCCCTTCTTTTTTATCACAAAAATAAGATTCTGAAGAATTACAATTAGGCTCTTCTTCTTCTTAAGGTCCAATAGACCACATTGGTCTTAATGGACATTAATCATCATCATCATCATCCTTAATATTAAGTTTTTATGTGCTTATTAATTAAATTTAAATAAGGTTAAAGAATAATTATGTTAAGTTATAGGGTAAAATGAATCTTAATTTATAACTCCTATTTATAAGTTATATATTTTAATGTGAAATGTATATTATGATTTTTTAAATCTAAAACATGTTAGTAATTTTATTAATAAAAACAAAATTACAATATAATAAATTGGATTTTATTACTTTTAACTTTTTTATTATTAAATACCTCAACACAATAGAATAAACATATATGTATATTAAATAAATATTTATTATTTATTTATTATTTTTGAATGTGTGTGTGCGCATTTATTTTTTATTTATATTATGCACACTTAAATTACATAATGTAATATTTCAATAAAATATAAAAGTTAAATATATAAAATAAACATTTAATTTTCAAACTATATATGTGTGTATGATACATGCTTAAATCATATAAATTTATATATTATATAGGTATGAAACAAGCTTAAATTATATAAATTTATATATGAGTATGATACACATTTAAATTATATAAATTTATAAACATTTATAATAGAAATACTATTTCAATAAAATTTAAAATTTAAATATACAAAAGAAACATATGTAAATTAAACAAATATTTTAATCTTTAAATTTTGTTTTTTAAATATATATATGTTAATTTTTTATTTATACAATATATACTTAAATATATAAATGTATATATTTACAAATAAATTTAATACAAGCTAATATCCCAATAATTTATATATATATATATATATATATATATATATATATATATATATATATATATATATATATATATATATATATATATATATACCATTGGAAAAACTATCCGAAAATTGACTTTTAATTTTATTTCTATATTGGGCTAAAGAACACCTTTTGGTAGAAAAATATCACCCATTATCAACATAATTAGTAATCAATTTTGAATAAATATACTTACCATTGCTCATGGAATTTGGAGGGCAAATTATCTACTGTGGGTGATTTGCTCTTGATTGATAACGAGAGAGATCCATGTTATCAAGGCTAGAGAGGAACCAAATTTCTCTCAAGATGCAACCTTTCTTCAACTTTTTCACTATAAAATATGGAGTTAATATGTGTGTCAACTCCATGCTTAACATGTAACGAATTACACACTTCATTTTAATAAAACAATACACTAATCAAATGTTTTAAACATTAAGAATATTTTATTTTCATTTATTTTATATAATATATACATAGTTGACATTGAAATAGTTTACTTAACATTGTCAATGAAATATTTTGTTTATGGCTCACATTATACACATTAAAATATTTTTTTGTTATTAGTATATTTTCAAGTAACTAGGGAGTTAAAGTATAGTATTGCTACATGTCCACTCTATATTTACAATTAAAGTAATTACAAAACTTTATCATATGTCATGTCAAGTCCATCTCAAAAGTAATTATAATTTTTTCATTAAAAAAGAGTTATAAAATTAATTTAAAATAAAATATTTTGGTTGTGAAAGGAGTTATGGTTTTTGGGCATCTAGTGTTAATAAGACATGGTATTGGTTCATGGTATTGTAACAAATCATATTTACAAGTTAATAATATCCATGGTAAAGTGAGCGTGAATATCTATGGTTAAGAATTTTATTATATTGTAAGTTTAAGTGTTTTCTGTGCTTATTAATTAAATTTAAATAAGGTTATAGAATAATTATTTTAGATCATACGATAAAGTGCATTTTAATTTATAACTGCTATTTATATGTTATATATTTTAATATGATTTTATTTTATTTTATTTTTATTATTTTTTTTGAGGAAAACTCGAACTTTTTATTAAGGAAATAAAAATTTACATAGCATATGCATTTAAGCATTCAAAAATAGTAAAGTCACCGAGAAGGGCGGATGTTCGAAGCAACCTATGCAAAACAATATGCCACAATCCCAACCAAAATAAGAAAGTACGTCCAACAAAATAGGCCTCCCCAACATAGGAGAAAGCGACCCAAATAAAACCATAGTTATGCAAAAAGTGTCTCAAAATAACTTATACAAAAGATACATGATATATCAAAGTCGTCGAGTACTAGATAGTGATGGGATAGAAAGAAAAAAAAATTGACAGAGCATATTATACATTGTATGGTCGATTTTTTGACACACAGACTGTATCACCAATTGTCTCAGCTAAGTAGCAAGCGTCCAGATCATGCTGAAGGCCCTCCTTAGATATCAGGTCCGCTTTTGTATTATGTTCCTTCTAGATATGGAAAACAATAATAAGATCAAACACCATTTTTAAATGGTGAATTTCTTCAATGATAGGGATCAAAATATGTTTTTTACAACGTTGTGTATTATTGAACTAGTTTATAACATTGATGGAGTTACCAAATATTTGAACTGAACCAATCCCCAAGTGAATGAGCCAACATAAAAGAAATTTTAAAGAGAGTAACTCAGCATAGTTGTTTGTGCCTGTTCCAATACCCACTAAAGCTTTGTGAGATATGTTTTCATTTATATGTATAACTAGCCCTGATCCATGCCTATTCTGAGCATCTGAAGCACCATAAAAGTATGACCACAAAAATATCATGTCTAATATGCCCTCCCGGATATTTCTAATTGACTAAGAGGGGTCAGTGGAAGGGAGGAGAGTGAAGATCGAAGCACGTTCTACAGTAATCAGTGATGGAGAGGAAGAAATGTTTTTGAAGATGCATGTATTCCTTGCTATCCAAACTGTTGAGATTGCAACAAGATGATGAGCTTAGTGGAAAGAAGTCGCCTTCACTAAGTGGGCCCGCAGGCTATTTTTGGCACAAAGTCTATTTTTAGACTATGTCTATTTTTAGACTATGTCTATTTTTAGACATGTCGATCATATTCTATGACTTGCAGATGCTATTTGTGGATGGTTGGTCAAGTTGGAAAAAATAGATGAACTTCTATTTTTAGACATATTGGGTGGAATCTATTTTTAGATTGCCAGTCTAAAAATAGATATGTCTAATATTATTAGCTCTTAATAATATTTGGACTCTAAACATTATCTTATTCTCTTGGAGCACTTCAGTTAAGTGCACAGATGTGGCACAGCAGCTGACATAAGGAATTACGCTATTCCTAAGGGTCAAGTGGAGCTATTGCATGGAGACTTCAATGAGAACTCATGTGAGAGAGTTTGGTGGAGTTGATTGAGGAATTTAATGGAGTTGTGTTCAGTTTAACTGAGTTAAACATAGTTGAGCTAGTTGTATCTAGTCTAACTGATTGATACACTAGTGAGAGTGGTGTGAATTAATTATTAATTATTTCACTAATTATAAACTCATTAATCAACTAAATATATATCAAATAATTTGCATGGAGCGCTATATGAGACAAAGAAGAGGTAGGAAGAAGAGCAAGGTGGACTATCAAACAGACTATACCGGGTGCAGATGAGATTTGAACACACATTGATGGAGATAATGAGGATTGCAGAAAGGCAAGCTCAGGAATATCAATATGAGTTCATCTCGTAGGATTGGTTGAGCATTGATCGCAATAGAGTGCTAAAGGCAAAAGTGAGTATCAAGAGTACAAGCTGCTAGACTGACTGAGCTAGAGTAAGAATTGAAGATTGTACCAGAGTTCTTGTGAGGAGCTTTGTATGATGATTGTTACATGATCTCTATGACATATAATATACAGATAGTTGGGGGTTTTCAGCTTTAAGCTTTCCCATAAAATATTGTGTTCATATGTGTGAATGTTTATGGTTTTAATGTGTGCATGCAATTGATTTTATTTCCGCAATTAATGATCAATGGTAGAGGATATTTTGTATTGTGCATGAGGTCAAATAGTGTGTGATCAGGAGAATCTTGGATGTATAACATATCAGTTATATAATTTCTACAAAAACCCCCCAGGAAATAATCAGAGGGATGTTTTTAATGCTTTCATCTGAGGCCGAATTCCACCAGCTTTTCCAAGCTGCTTTGCAGCTTTCCCCAATCCAAATTGAATTGATGCCTAGAAGAGACAGAGTTGTTTCTCACACCTTATGGAGAAAGGAAATATGAGAAATAAGTGATTGGCATATTCTACATATTCCTTACACAAGACACACCAACTATGACCATGCTTGTTTCATTTGTGTAAATTTTCCCATGTAGGCACTTTGTTATTTAGTATACACCAAAAGAAAATTTTGTCTTTAGCTGGGATTTTAAATTTCCAAAGTAATTTTCACCACTAGCCATGTACCCCCCAAGCCCTTCTAGTCATCTTGAAAAAATAGCCAAATTTTGGGGAATAATACTCTGACGGAGCATGAACCCATCGAAGAGAGTCCAGGCATTCCTTGATCCTAACATTTGAATGATGGAGTTCTCTAATAAAAAAAATTCCATTCTTGATCCCATTGGGGTTGTAAGTGAATATCCTCTGGATATTTCCACCCCTGATGTTAGGTTGTATTTAAATATTCCTTAGTTATCTTATTCAGGAAGAACATACCTTGAGCATGTAGGGAGTCCAAAACCCCTCTAGGTAAAGAAAAGGCCTCATTGCACCCCACCCATGGATCAATTCCAAATCAGATCTTTTCCCCATTTCCAAATCATCAGTCATTTGGAAGGCTCCAATAGACTCTTTCAAACTATTGGAATAAGGAATGGCATCCATGGGAACCAGATCGATGTATTTCCTTTTTACCACCACTTTCCATAAATTATCCTCTGTTAGAATCCTCCACCCAGATTTTGCTGCTAGTGAGGATGCAAAAGGTTGAATATCCTTTATACCCCATCCTCCCCATTCCTTTAGACGAGAATTTTTTTCCCACACTACCCAAGGTAGCACTACGTCCTCCTTTTCCCCAGCCTAGTGAAAAAAACTACATAGTTTCTTGATTTTGGATAAAATTCCTTTTGGGACCTCGGTGAGAGAAATCCAATATACAAGAATGGAAATAAGAATGGTTTTCATGAGGACTAGTCTTCCGACTATGGGTAGTCTTTTAAAACTCCATAGTTAAATATGATTCTCATTTTTTGACAACAACCAATTCCAATCCTTTTTTTTTATAGGAATCAGGTTTTAAATGGAGCCCCAAGTATTTCAGACTGTCCCCCATAGGAATAACATCGTATGGGAGGGATGTAGAAATTATTTCTAGTTCATTTCCCGATATTCCTTCATATGCTATAGAGGATTTTCTGAGTATTTATGCTCATTCTTGTAGCCTTGAGGAACAGGTCCAAGGAGATTTGCAACTGATTGACATCATCCCTAGATCCATTACTGAATAATAGGATGTCATCCAAAGAAATAAAATGAGTAACGAAAATATTTGTAGCTAGTTCAATTCCTTTTACGCCACCTCTCCTCTTGGCTGAAAGAATGATCTAACTTAGCCCTTCAACTGCCAATAAGAACATAAGAGGGGATAAGGGGAAGCCTTATATAAGTGGAAAAAAAGAGAGGCAACCCCATTTATGAGAAAAAAGAAAGACACATTAGAGATGCACCCCATAATCTAGTTGATGAAACCAATACTAAAGCCCAGATTGGTCATCGGAAGTCTCAGGTATATCTAACTAATCCTATCATTAGACTTTTAGAGATCAATTTTGACAATCATGCCTTTTTTCTTTGGCTTCTTGATGCTATGCATCATTTCTCGGGCCACCCCAATAGCTTCGTGGATTTTCCTTCCATCAGGAAAACCAAATTGTTCCTCGGAGATATTACTTGATAGAATTGGTTTGAGCTAATTTACAATAATTTTACCTATGATTTTGTAAATGCAGTTACAAAGGGAAATAGGTTTGAACTCTTTGAAGGATATCAGGTCATCAAATTTTAGAATTAGAGCCAGAAAAGTTATGTTAAAAGGCTCAAAGATGAAATCCATACTCCTTGATTCTTCCACCACCCTGCATCTGTTGCTTCCCATAAGATTCAACCCAAAGAAATATTTTTCCTCTCCCCATCACCGACGCCCATTCCCTAGATAGTATTTGTGTTTTTTCTCCCATTTGCATACCTGGAAGAATTTGGTGTTTTCGCCCCCAACCGAGAGCTTGATGGCTCCGACTTCTTTATCTCCATTATTCTATCTTCAATGTCAGTCAAAACTTGACATCTCCTTTGCCTCCAAATATTTTATCCTATCCCTCTTCTCCTACGTCTCATATCCATCCTCCTACTTCTTCAACCTTGTAGTTCCTCCTAATAAACCTAAATTCATTTTCCTAATATTTTTCTCTTTCTCCCAGCTAATAGGTTCCACTTTCAATATTTTATAAGTTTCCCATAAGAGATCGAGTAAGGGATATGTTTTGGGGACTCATCCAGAGGTCTCCACGAGTCATTTACTAATCTTACAGTTGGTTTCTTTGAGCTAATCGGGATTAAATTTAAAGGGAGATCTTGGATTCTTATTGGGACCTTTTAGCTCCAATAAAATCTAAGAGTGATCTAATTCCCTTCTTGAGCCCACCCACTGCCTGAAGCTAGAGGTTTGATTTACAAAGTATTCCTTCATTAGAAAGTGGTCAAGTCTCTTAGCCACCTTGGCCTCCCCCACCCTTCTTTTCCTCCATGTAGGGGTATATTTGATTAGATTTAAGTCTAAAAGGTGATGATTTGTTCAAGAAGAAGTCAACTAGAGGATTTGATTGAGTCTGAGGGCCCTAGGTTTCAGACAAGCCTAAAGAGAAATTGTGGTCGCCTCCCACCACCAGATTGGGAACATTCATAAAAGAGTAGAGAATATATTTTTCCAGAATAGAACCCTATCCTGGCACAAACCATAGATATTGACTAGGGTAAAATCAGAGCATAATTCAAGAGAGTAAACCTCAGCCCCCAGTACTAGATCAGAACCCCAAGAATTTTCAATTTTAAAACACTATCTTTGATACCCAAAGGCAAGCCCCTTGATCTTCCTTTTGCATCAAAATTCACAAAGCTCCATCTTGGAAAAAATTTCCTAAGAGAGGTCATGACTTCTTCACCAAGACCTAGGGTTTATTACAACATAAAAACATCAGGACAATATTTTTGAAAAAGAGATTTTAATGCTAATTTCTTACGGTTGCTTGCAAAACCACGACAAATGAAAGATAACAGGATCATTTGGAAATAGTGACAAAGGTTTGCGCTGCTTTAAGCACCCCTTTAAGGGATAATTGTTTTCCATCGGCAATATCTAGTTTGGATTTTAACTGAGCCTTAGACAGATCAGTCTTCCTTCCCTTGGTTTTTTGAGGCATAGTGATTTTTTATAGGTTTCCCAAACCAACTATGGGTTCCATTAACAAGGCCCTTTTTTCCTGCGGGTGAAGGTTGTAATGGATTTTATCAAGAGATAAGGTCGGGATAGAAGTGATAGTACTATCAATGGCAAGTGACAGACTGTCTAAACATGGGGTATCATTCATATGTGGCCTGGATGGACCAGGACTAGGAAGAGAATTTAACAAAGAATGTAGAGAATCTTGAATAAAGGAAGGGAGATGAGTGACAATACCCATCGAAGGAGATGCCATTTCAATTGTTCCTAATGCTTCTTGTGTATGGTTCGGCTTCGACATATGGGGGATATCCTATTATGCAGGTTGTTCCTCCTACACCTCCATCGAAATCTGCCTCACACCCTATTGTATCTCTACCCCTTCCATCTGAACCTGCTCCTCCTCTTCGAGCTATGCCTGACTCTCATTCTGAGGATCGCCCCTTTGTCTTCTTCTCCTTCTATATCCCATATGGAAATCTCAATCTATATGACCATGTTTGTGGCATCTGTGACATCTAAATGGTAAGTGCTCGTAGTCAATGATTAGGGAGTAGTAGTAACCATTGATTTGGAGCTGGATTTTGTCAGCCAAACCTTCCCTAGGGTCTAGAATAACTAATATGTGTGCCACATTCCTGCATTTTGTTTCCTAAAAATACATGTCTACTTCCAGGTAGAGACCCAAACTATTTCCAATAGCTATGAATACTTCCACAATCCATATGTGCTGAGGTAAATCTGGTAATCGCACCCTTACCGAAATCCTTCCACTCTTTCTCTATGTGCATTTAAAATGGGTGGCCACTGCTTAAAGAGTATCGATACCATACCAAAACCATAGTTGTGGTTTAAAACCTATTCCATTGTCTCACCGAAGTTGAAACAAACCATGAACCAACCCTTAGACATTGTGATCACCTCCACGAATTTTTCGTATGCCTCACCCAAATATTTATCTATCCACTCTGAGATGTATTGAGCAGAGTAGGATTTCCCTCTTGCTCTGCCCACCAACATGAGCTATGAGGTTGCCATAACCTTGTCTATCGGGATGTCGACCCCCAACACCAGGTTTGGAAATTCATATTTTTTTTTAATTATCTTCCCTTTCTTGCACTTCAAGCCAACCTGTCAACCCGCCTCATCCAAGCCTATAAGATACTATCCCTCCCAGTCGTGGTCATCCTCCTCCTCAAGCGGACCAAGCCACTCCTTCGCCTGTTCCAACCGGGTTAATGAAGCCCCAAGTTCTTGTATACACCCCTCTGGAGCTGAGATGAAAAACTGAGGGAACTCCCCCGCCTACTGGGAAGTATTTTCAAGAGGTACTCCATTATCCAAACCTTAGAAGTCAGTAGTAAAATCGCTCGCTTATGCCTTACCTTCTAGGCCAAGCATTGAAACGAATAAACCTCCCTTTTGTGACCATTTTTCTTGAGAAAAACCTTCACCCTACATCGCTTCGAAACAATATGATTGCTCTGTGAATGGCTTGGAGATTATATAATGGCATTCAAGCCCCCAACCAACAAATACACTATTCAAACTTTTCCCCGATACCAGCTCATTTGACAACCGACCTTTGGCCAAAAAAAATTTCAACCCTTCATTTCTTCTTAGGCTACTACTAATGATGATATCCTCCAACCCACCCGAGAAAAACCAGATGTAGGAGATTGCAAAGGATTTTCAGAACTTACTTGGATTTCTGCTTTCCCCACTTCCACCTGAACCGCCACAAATTTCGTTGTCTCCAAGCCTTCCATATAATTGATGCCACAGCCCCCAGCAACAGCGCTTGGACCACCAGTTTTCCCTGCTTCCAAAAGCCCTAAACCGCTCGCCGAATTCCATGCTAACATTGTGGTTCCTTTTTTTCCACCTAGAGATCTAGCTGGAAAGGTCACCTTAGCCAGGTTTTTCTTAGTTGGCTCTAGACCCCAGACTATGAGGATATCCTCCGCCTCTGACTCCAGTTCGACGAATTCCGATGGTTTGACCATGTTTTCCACCTAAACCATGATAAGGTAACAATATTTTGATATGGTAACAGTAATAGTACCAAGGTAAACCTATGCTCTTGACCCTGGGGGAGATGAAAATGTTTGAATAGGTAAATTAAGGGAGGTTTCGCAGCTGTCGGGAGAAAGAAACAACGATGTAATGAGGAAGCGTTAATCCCGAGGGAAAAAACTAAAGTGCCAAGTGTTTCCCAGATGTTTGAATTTGTCTGAGACCTACCGCCATTCGTACTCCTTTGGATGGCCTTAATCGATCCCAACACTGCGTTCCTTCGAAACCTTAGAGTGCTTCCCTCCCTGCGCCTACATCGATCCACCTCTGATGTATATTTTAATGTGATAATTTATATTATGATTTTATTTTATTTAAAATTTTGTTTGTAATTTTATTAATAAAAATAATTTTACAATATCAAAAATTAAATTTTATTATTTGTATTATTCTAATTTTTATAATTAATTGAGCCAACATTTGAATTTTTAAACTCATTTATGAACACTTTAACACCATTTTATTATTTTCAACTTTTTATTATTAATTAAGCCAACATTTAAATCTTTAAGCTCATTTATGAAAAGTATAACATCTCCCCATGTTAAATTTTATATTACTTTTAACTTTTTATTATTTTTTATTTAGATTAACTACTACATCACTTTAACAATTAAATTCTTATCAAATTTTAAAGTCCTCAAACAAGAAAATAAAATAATATTCTTCTATTTTCACTATATATATATTATTATTTTTATATATTTATATATATTTGCAATTTGCAATTTTTTAAATATTAATCAAAATCCCTCATTTATTTCAAAAAAAAAATACACTTTCTCTATCATTAATTTCTTATTTATACTAAATTACGTTACATAAACTTCTATATTTATAATAACCAATAATAAGACACTCCACAAATTATATGGTATATAAAATTAAGACACTCCACAAATGATACGGTATATAAAGTTTAAATTATATAAATTTGACATTAATAAATATTATGTTAAATAACTATAATTAATATGATATTTTAAAATTTAATTCATGACTATTGCATATTTTAGAATCTGACTATCCTAGAGTGATCAATTATTGAATCCCCGTCATCAGATTGTGAGATGAATCTGCAATAGGAATAAGTCTATCAACCTAGAAGTAAATTATATTCTATATTTGTCGTAATCTGTGATTTGGCGCGGTGAGATCCTCGAGGAAGGGAACCCAGATCTCCCTATTTTTTTCCTGATATTTAATAACAACGCCAAAAAGATAAATAAACATATCGATTAATACAGTACAATGGAAGCCCGGAGAATTTACACTCCACCCTTAAACCTTGATCAACTATTTACTTTTATTATCCCCAGATTTTATCTTCCAAATTATTATTATATATTGAGCATGCATCCATTAGATCGAACATATTTCCAGACCTTCATCATCAACGTTTGAGCAGAGCAGCCATGGCTACTGCATTCTCCTCCCATATTCTAATCTGCAATTCTTCTTCTGCTGGGTCATCCCAGGCAGCAGCCACTGCCAGCCTCAGCTATTTCACATCCTCATTATCATCTTCATCCATACATTCTGCAAACATTTGGCCACGGAAAAAGAATGTATTGGGTATGAAGATACCATTTTGTCCAAGGGCCGCAGTGGTTTTGGACAAGTCTACCAAAAAACATGAAGGGAAGCAGCAAAAGCCGAAGAAGAAGGGGATTTATGACATACACACTTTCACTGGTTGGTTACTGAAACAAGAGCAAAGTGGCGTTATAGATAGTGAACTTGCTGTTGTCTTATCAAGTATTGCATTGGCCTGCAAGCAGATTGCTTCCCTGGTGCAAAGAGCTGGAATATCCAATCTCACAGGTCTCCACGGTGGAGTCAATGTGCAGGGGGAGGATCAGAAGAAGCTGGATGTTGTCTCAAATGAGGTTACACTGCCCCTTTCATTTTGCTAATCTTAGTTCACTTATTAGACATAATTGTTACAAGAAAGTAAAGTAGACTAATACAAAGAAGATAGAAATTATGTAACATTTGATCTGTTATTCTTTGATCAACAAAATTTGCAGTGCCAATATCTCCGTAGTCACCTTATAGGGATAGCCCAGTAACTTTGAATTGCAATTTATAGTTCATGGGGTTACAATTTCCCTCTTAAGGGTCCCTTGGCTCTGCATGCCATAAAGGGAGGGAAGGCCTTATCCATTAAGACCTCAAATTAGTGATTAGACTATTGTAGAGAAAGAAAAATCACCCAAGACTGTTAGGGAAGAAATATATACAGTAATGCTTCCCATACATAATGCTCCAAACAACATTAGTATTATATGACAATATGTACTGAGGAGAATAATTTTGCTATGCAGGTATTTTGCACTTGTTTGAGGTCAAGTGGCAGAACAGGAATTATTGCTTCGGAAGAAGAGGATGTTCCTGTGGCTGTAGAGGAGAGCTATTCTGGCAACTATGTTGTTGTCTTTGATCCACTGGATGGATCCTCAAACGTTGATGCAGCTGTCTCCACAGGGTCTATTTTTGGAATTTACAATCCTAATGACGAGTGGATTTTAGACAGTGACGATGATAATGAGGTACATGGTTCTTAAATCTTCCACAGAGGAAGGAGGTAAGTCCCCTCTGAGTATTATTTGTATTCACCAAGGTCTCAAATGGAATGGAATTGAAGAAAAATATGTTATGGATCAAGGTCTGAATTAAATCAAATTCAGACCTTGTTCTTCTGATTTAATTTTGTTAGTAACTGCACAATGATTTGTTCTTCTGATTTAATTTTGTGCTTGTTGTCGAATTGAATTTAACTGAATTGGCAGCTTAGTCAAGTGAAGCAAAGGTGCATTGTGAATGTGTGCCAACCAGGGAGCAATCTGTTGGCTGCTGGGTACTGCATGTATTCCAGTTCTGTGATTTTAGTATTATCAGTGGGTAAGGGGGTTTATGGCTTTACTTTGGATCCCATGTATGGTGAATTTGTAATGACCCATGTAGACATAAAGATTCCTAAGAAAGGAAGCATCTATTCCTTCAATGAAGGCAACTACCAGCTGTGGGATGACAAGCTGAAAAGGTACATGGACGATCTCAAGAATCCTTCTCTTCAGCCTTCTGGGAAGCCTTACTCTGGTCGTTACATTGGCAGCCTGGTGGGTGACTTCCACAGGACTCTGTTGTATGGTGGGATCTATGGATATCCTTCTCACAAGAAAAGTGCCAATGGGAAGCTCAGACTTTTGTATGAATGTGCTCCAATGAGCTATCTAGCAGAGCAAGCAGGTGGTAAAGGATCCGATGGCCATGAAAGGGTTCTCGACATACACCCACGAGAGGTCCGGTGAAGTACCATTTAAAGCTTATTGACTTTTTGACAATCAATCAAAGTTCTCTCTTTCTTTACTTACTCAGTTCTGACTATCCATTCATTCCTGGAACAGGTTCATCAGCGAGTACCTTTGTACATTGGAAGTGTGGAAGAAGTTGAGAAGCTGGAAAAATATTTAAGTTGATTTTCTATATAAGTAGCAACTAAGCTTTGTTTCAAATGTTTGTATGCAACGTTTGTGTTTTACTCTCAATGAGATTTTCTAGAAGGAATATATGCAGGGATTCATAAGTAATAGCTATTTATTATTCAAGTGGAGTACTAAAAAATTGTGAATATTCTATTGAAAGTTTTTGTTTCAAGTCGAGCGCAGGTGGATTATCCATGGCATAATGGTAAAGTGATAAAGCCAAGTCCCTATGTGGCATCTTAATAAAAACCGTTCTTTTTTTACTTCAATTTTGTTTCAACTTCTATATGAAAAAGTATATTTGCATATTGCAGGTTCATATGTTTAGTGTAACATGTAGCAACGTATAAACAGGAAAAAAAATATTTCAACTTACCCATACAATAGTAGTTTATATATATATATATAAAACATCCTCTGGTTATATATGGACATAGTATAATTTATAAACTAAATAGACTTAAGAAAGAATGTGATTTTTTGTTTTTTAAAATGCATTTTTGAATGCATAAATAGATTCAGCACCCTAAAAGCCCACTAGGCGCTCAAATTCTACAGATTAAACAATTTAAATTCAAGTTTTTGCCAACCATAAATTGACTATAATTTTTAGAATCAGAGCTCGGAATCTCCACAGTGCTCATTTTTCAGTTTCACCTCTTATCTACATAATTAATAATTAATTTTGAATAAGTATGATTACAATTGGGGATAGAACTTGAGGGGAAAATTGTCTATCATAAGTGATTTACCCATTCAACGTCATTAAAAAATAGAGATCGATGTTATCCCCAAATCTATTAAGAGTCAAGAGGGATCAAGTTTCTCTCAAGGTGTATATATACATATATCATGTGTCAACTTAGAAGGCATTACACTTCTCATTTATTTTAAGCAACTCACTAATAAAATGTTTTAACCATTAGAATTTATTCATTTTTATTTGTTCTATATAATATATACATAGTTCACATTGAAATTTTTTACTTAACATTTTCATTAAAATATTTTGTTCATGATCCACATTGTCCACATTAAAATATTTTTTTTGCTGTTATTTTGGGAAGTTTGAAGCATATATCACTATGATAGAATCTCTCTCTCTACACACACATTGTTACATGTCCACTCTATATTTACTAATGATGGAATAACACATCTTTATCATATGCTTTAAGGTGGGTCCATTTGAAGTAGTTAAATTTTTTTTGCTTTTAGATTTAATTTAAAAATTATTATAAAATAAAATATTATTAAAATATTCTGATTGTGAAATGAGTTGTGATTTTTGGGCATGTGGTATTGATAAAATGACCTCTCCTCTATTGAAATCAGGGCTATATTTAAGTATCTAATGTATAATAAGAAGCTTTACAACATGGAATCCGAGACACTCTAAAATTGCTTCTAATTTTAGTCAAAACCCCCACCTCACCTCAAGCGCGGGTGACATAAGGATGCCAAAGATTGGCTCAGCCATTGGCGGATAAGCGAGGAGATCATCCTAGGAGGCAAGGATAGTGTCAAAGATACTATCACCTCCAAATTTAAGGATAATCTTTGGGAGGATAAGGAGATGGAGGGTAAAAGGAAGCTAAGATATTATAAGGAGGTGATCAACCACACACTTGAGAACCAAAACTATCTTTCTGTTTTGACCAACGCAAAGAAAAATATGAACATCGCTATGATTAGAACTAATTCTCATGAGCTTCGAAGTGAAAACAGGCGGTGGTCTACTCCCAATACTCCATGAGACGATAGAATTTTTTAGCTTTGCGATACTAAGAGGGTGGAGGATGAAAAACACTTTCTTTTAGATTGTCCGACCCCACTCACATTCGCTCTCATTTCCCTAACATTTTTCACACTTCCAATCTTCTTGACTTTTTAATTTAGCCCAACTATAGTGATCTTCGTGCGCTTATTTCCCTTCTTTTTTATCACAAAAATGAGATTTTGAAGCCCCCGATCGTGGTGGGCACTTGGCGCCAGCGTCTTAAATGGCATTGACAGTTGGCGGCGGTACTCAGCCCCAGTCATTATGCCATAATGTGGAGCAGCTCATCGTATTATGCGGGCGTTGGATGATGGAATGGAGAGTAAGGTTTTCACATGCTTGCCAGCCTAGGATGTCAGAAAGGCTAGGGAAGGTATTCAAGTTAGAGAGTCTGCGGCATTTTGACATGCAAAGATATTCCTTAGTGCAGACGCGGAGGCAGCACCGGAGACTGTTGGAAGCTCTCTCAACCAGGCAAGCGATTCTGTTGGGGTACGTATTTGTCTTTCTGAATACCGTCGTTGTTGATGTCTGTAAGGGTATGGTAGTTCTATCATATATTATGGTTCTCTGGCAGCTTTGGATGGACTGTAGCTCAGTACCTCCATTGTTGAGTCATGTTGATCCCTGCTTTTGGGATCCTTGTTCGTTTTTTCTGGTTATTTTAGTTAGTTCATGGACCAGATTAATGTCAGCCTTTTCAGGCACCTTGCAGTTGGCCGGGTTGAAATCTGATGGTTGGTTGTGGGGCTCACGGCGTCGGGGGGTAGGCTTAGTTGTTGTTTTCAGTGGAAGCTGCTAGTTTAGCGCTTGTAGGTGGTGCCTTCTTCATGTTCAACGGGACAATTTGCGAAGGTTTTGCTTCAACTCATTTATGTCTTTTATCCTCAGTTTCAGTGCAAGCCGTTGGGGTTTTAGTTTCGCCAATCTGTTGCTGTCTTGTGAATGGGTTTGGTTTGTTTTTGATATGTCTCGCCTCACAGGGATACCATGTATGGACTCAGTGTTAATAGTTTATAGCTGGGACGCAATGATGTTTCATATGTTTCATGTTCTTTTTACGTGTTCTGTCATTAGCCCTGTTCCTGCTTATTTCGTGCGCTCGGATACTTTCTTTAGCATGCGCTCAATTCTATTATATTTCTTCCGGCCCATCTTAGATCAGGGTTTTCGTTTTCGGAATTGGGTTCTGTGGTTCGTGGTCCTCTGTTCTTCGGGTAGACATACCATCTCTGTTCACTGTTTTCGGAATTGGGTTATGTGGTTAGTTTTCCGTTGTTTGTCGGGCAGACACATCGTCTCTGTTCACTGGGTGGCCACCGATTATGATCCAGGTGGATATTGGTGGCGACCCGCCTATTCCACTTGGGCCCCCACCATTGTCTCTTTCATTTTTTTAGTTTCGGCATAATTTACTATTTTTAGCAGTTCTTCGGGTCCTGAACTTTCGTAGCCGTTTTGAGGCCCTAAACGATGTTTTTTTGGCATCGCGCCTCCAACGAATTCCGTTATGGAATGATATTCATGGCGAAAGTTGTATTCCTCAGATAGAGCTTTCTAATGATGTATCATGTGCATCAAACGGAGATAGTATGCCAAAGTTACGTCCCTGGGAAGTTGAAACACCAATTTACCCAAACGGGGCCCATAGTTTTGGCGTTTCATCTCCTAGGGTTAGGTTTTTGGGATGTTTAGGGTTCTCCATTGTTTCTCAATAATAAATAGGCCCTCGCGCCTCATTGTAAAGCAGTTCAGAGGTCTGTAGCCACCACATCTCTTCTCAGAGATAGCTACCAGTACCCTAGCTAGTTTCATTTCCATTGTCTGTAAGCAAATTTCAGTTCTTTGATATTAATGAAATGAAGTGTTATTTCCGCTGCATCTCTGTATTTATGGTTATGTGTTTATTCTGTTGCGTTCCTGCATAAATCCGGATCAGTGGTATCAGAGCGGTCTGCTTTTTCTCGATCCTTTTTTGCATGTCCCCAACGAGGTCGGGGTATAAGGAGCTAGGGCTTGATCTGGTGGAACCTTTGCAAGATCAGCCTCGCAAACCTCGACGGACGCCGATGGGGGATGAAAAGAAAGATGAGGGAGCAGGAGATCCTATCAAAATATTGCTCGAGGAGGCCCTCGAAAAACAAAGGAACGTGATGATGGATAACTTTGCTCAGATCCTTCAATGGCTGCCCACCGGCGGCACATCTGCATCCAGTAGCCACTCTGGAGTCGCGACTCCTTTTAAGGTACAAGTAAATTTTGACATTCCCATATTTGAGGGTCAAATAGATGCAGATGCCGTAGATATATGGTTGAATCTATTAGAAGGATATTTCTCCGTTCATGACTTTTCAGACCGGGAGAAGATTATTTTTGCACTCCTCAAAGCTACCCCCCATGTTAAGGACTGGTGGGAAACCTATTGTGAGAACAAGGACCAGACAGAACCCTCTCTGTTCTCAGCCGTACCAACTTGGAATTCTTTCTGAGACGCCGTCAAGGAACAGTACTATCCTGTGGGGAGCTATGAGGACAAGTACATACAATGGACCACGCCGCGACAACAAAGGGATCAAGATGTGCATGAGCTGACGAATCTGTTCCATACCCTGCGCACAAAGTTGGGTATCAAAGATTCAGAGAAAAATCTGGTGCTAAAGTATCGCAACTGTCTGCACAGATACATTCAAGAGGAAATGGAGTTCCTCGACATCTCCTCGCTTGGTACGGCATACCAGTATGCTGCCAAGATTGAGCAGAAATTCAAGCAGAAGAAGCGAGACTTTGGATCTGCGAATCAAAAGCAAGGGAAAGGTGCTTCCAAACTGCAGAACAAAGGACCGAGCCAAGGCATGGCGGCTAAAGACAACTCATCAAAGCCACAAGAAAAGAACAACACCGCAAAGCCAAAGAAGGACACGGGAAAGTGGTGTGAGTTCCATAAGAGCTCCACTCACAACACAAGTGAGTTTCGGGCCAAGCAGTCGCTAGTGGCCGAGATGAGGGCTTCTGAGTCAGATGCATGCTCCGACTCCGAATCAGAACCTGAAAAGGGGAATGAAAAAGGGAAACAGATTATTGATGCGGAGCCCAACGCCACCGTTGCCACTACAAAGGTCCAGAAGGAGGAACCGGAAGATCCAGAGGAGGAGGAACGTCTCTTCCACTCCCAGATGTGGGTAAAGGGCTCCCCTGTACAGTTCATTGTCGACAATGGGAGTCAAAAGAACCTCATTTCAGCAGACGCCGTGAAGTGGTTGGGCTTGCCGACCACAGCTCACCCACATCCATACACCATCGGGTGGCTTCACCAAGGACGAGATCTCCGCGTCAGCCAGCAGTGCCGCCTTCCCTATAGCATCAAGCCCTTCACGGATGAGGTATTATGTGACGTTGCTCCTATTGATGTTTCGGATGTATTATTAGGACAACCATACTTGTGGAAGCGTCATGCTGTGTATGAGTCTCGACCTCGTGCTGTTATTATTACTTTGGGAAATAAGTTGTACATGATACCAGAGGTACCACCTCCTACGACTATCTCTTTGGTTACTGCAAAACAATGTAGTAAGCTCATTTCCCAAACCAGGAAATTCGTTTTCCTGATGATCCGCCCCCAGGGCAAGAAGAAGACTGTGGCCACGACCTCCAGACAGGGCTCCTCCGCACAACAACAACAAATGGATAAGGTTGTGGAGGAGTACGGGGACATATTCACCTCACCCACAGGGGTTCCTCTGCACTGTCAGGTCAAGCACCCGATTTATCTGACCCTAGGTGCGCCGCTACCTAATGGACCGATCTATCGGCGCTCTGTTATGGAGAATGATGAAATCAAGAGGCAGATTCAGGAGCTGTTGCAGAAAGGTCACATCAGACCAAGTTCATCGCCCCGTGGGAGCCCGATCGTGTTGGTACAGAAGAAGGATGGGACGTGGAGACTCTGTATTGACTATCGGGCGCTGAACAAGATCACTGTCCGGAATAGGTACCCAATCCCACGGATTGATGACCTTCTCGACCAACTCAAAGGTGCAAAATATTTCAGCAAGATCGACCTGAAGTCTGGGTATCACCAGGTACCAATTGAACCCTCCGATGTGTGGAAGACTGCCTTCAAAGCCAAGGAAGGCCTTTTCGAATGGCTGGTCATGCCTTTCGGGTTGACGAATGCTCCCGCCACCTTCATGAGGATGATGGAAGACATCTTGCGGCCATTCACCAACTCATTTGTAGTGGTGTACTTGGATGACATTCTGATCTTCAGCCAGACTTGGGAAGAGCACCTTCACCACATCCGACAAGTCCTCCAAACACTGCGGCAACACAAGTTGTGTGCCAATTTGGAGAAGTGCACTTTTGGCATGACCCAGGTTCAATATCTGGGATACATTACTGATGAAAGGGGGGTGCATGTGGATCCAGCCAAGATCCAAGTCATTCGGGATTGGCCAGCCCCGACTACTATAACAGAGCTTCGCAGCTTTCTGGGTCTTGCTAATTTCTACCGTAGATTCGTGCTGGGATTCTCTCATATCACTTGGCCCTTGAGTCAAGTCACCAAAGGAGGAGCGAGAGCAAAATTCTTTTGGTCGGAACCTCACCAGAAGGCGTTCAAAGAATTGAAAAATCGCCTCTGTTCTGCCCCAGTGCTCACCTTACCAGACTTGCAGCAGCCATTTGAGATCGAGACAGATGCCTCTGACTATGCTATTGGGGCAGTTCTTACTCAACAGGGACATCCAGTGGCATATCACAGTGAGACATTGTCCGAGACAGTTCGCAAGTATCCCACCTATGACAAAGAAATGTATTCCATTGTGCAAGCCTGTCGACAATGGAAGCATTACATTTTGGGGAAGGAAACAATCATCCACACATACCACCGGCCCCTGCAGTTCATACAGACACAAGGGAAGTTGCAGAATGATCGCCATCAGAAGTGGTCCACATATCTGCAACAGTTTCATTTGAACATCAAGTACAAGAAGGGTAGCACCAATCATGTTGCAGACTGCCTCAGCCTACCACCGATCGTGGTGCTCACCACTGTGCTCAACTCTGTACTTACAAGTCACTCTTGGGGGGTGCGCAAGTTCCAAATTTTCACCCCCAAGATGCACTTTTATGTCACATGGGACACCTTTGTGTTCCTTCAAGCGAGCGTGCCAAGATGATATGGGAAGCACACTACAGTCGAGTCGCTGGGCATTTCGGGGTCGAGAAAATAGTAGCAATCCTGCAGAAGTATTTCTATTGGTCGAACCTTCGAAAGGATGTCGAGAAGCACATCAGATCCTGCACTGCTTGTGCCATTGCCAAACCGACCATCAAGAAGCAAGGCCTATATACTCCACTACCTACCCCTAGTCGACCGTGGGAATCCATCTCCATGGATTACATGTCGGGCCCGCCTTCTACTAAGAATGGAAATGACTGTGTTTTCGTGGTCGTTGACAGATTCTCGAAGATGGCCATCATGGCGGCCTGTAAGAAGAATATCACAGCAGAAGCCACCGCTAAACTCTTCTTTGAACGAGTGTGGGTGCACTTTGGGATCCCACAGTCTATCATATCAGATCGGGATAGCAGGTTCCTCAGCACATTTTGGTCCAGCCTCTGGTCGATGTTGGATACCAAGCTCACCAAGTCCACAGCTTTCCATCCCCAAACAGATGGCCAGACAGAGGTCGTCAACAGAATGATTGTACACATTCTGCGCATGTACAATTAAAAGCATCCATGCACATGGGACGAGAGCCTCCCCTATGTACAACATAGTTATAATCGGGCTCTCCACAGTTCAATCGGCCATAGCCCCTTTCAGGTGGGCTTGGGATTCCAGCCACTATGTCCCATTGACGTAGCCATGCCATTTGCAGCTGCTCGGGCCGATTCAGCTCATGTCCAGTCTGAAGTTGACAAAGCAAGTAGCTTCATCGAGCGCATTCAACACATCCGCCAACAGGTTCATGATATATTGGACAAAGCCAATGCGAAATACAAGCAGCGCCATGATCAACACCGGGTGCCACACAACTTCCAGGTGGGCGACAAAGTATGGCTACATTTGTAGAAGGAGCGCCTCACTAGACCCCACCGCAAGCTTCGCCCGCTCCGATACGGGCCGTACACCATCACCAAGGCTGTAGGGAACAATGCCTTCGAGCTTAGTATTCCTCCATTCCTTGGTCTGCACCCAGTCTTCAATGTGGATCGCCTTCGTCCTTACTTCCCACCTCTATTGGACACCTCAGACATTGCAGAACAACTCACCCCAACAGAGTTAAACCCAGACTGCATGGAACAGGCCACCACAGATTGTATCATGGACATGCAAATCAAGAACACTCACCAACGGAAGATCCAACTGTACGGGTTGTCAAAGCTGGCCAACTCCTGCATCAAGGAAAGTGGTTCACCAGGGACCAAGTTCAGCAGAAATTTCCTCATCTCATGGAGGAACTTAACGCAATGGGAACCATTGCTTCCTAAGGGGGGAGGAATGATCCAGGTGGATATTGGTGGCCACCACCTATTCCACTTGGGCCCCCACCATTTTCTCTTTCATTTTTTTAGTTTCGGCATAAATTAATATTTTAAGCAGTTTTTCGAGTCGTGAACTTCCAGAGCCGTTTTGTGGCCCTAAACGACGTTTTTTTTTTTGAAACCCAGCGCCTCCGAAAAATGTCATTCGTTCTGGAAGAGGTCCCATGGCAAGTTATTCCTCGGATAGAGAGCTTTCTAATGATGTATCATATGCGTCCAAACGGAGATGAGTATGCCAAAGGATTACGTCCACAGGAAGTTAGAAACACCAATTTACCCAAACGGGGCCATAGTTTTGGCGCTTCATCTCCTAGGGTTAGGTTTTTGGATGTTTAGGATTCTCCATTGTTTCTCAATAATAAATAGGCCCTCGAGCCTCATTGTAACTTAGTTCAAAGGCCTGTAGCCACCACATCTCTTCTCAGAGATAGCTACCAGCGCCCTAGCTAGTTTCATTTCCATTGTCTGTAAGCTAATTTCAGTTCTTTGATATTAATGAAATGAAGTGTTATTTACGCGGCATCTCTGTATTTATGGTTATATGTTTATTCTGTTGCGTTCCTGCATAAATCCGGATCAGGTTATTTATATGTTGTTACTCATTCCCTCATCGTTTTCTCCTACCTGTCTTTGTTGCTGAATAGGCTTCTATCCACCATGGGGAAGTGTTGTTCTTGTTCTCAGTCTGCTAAAGGAAAACAGCAGGCCCAGTTTGAGCCTGCTCCTAAGAAGCAAGGTCGGAAATCTAATCAAGAGATCCTTGAGACCCTTACTGCGAAATATTTTATAGGTAATTCATCCACTGTTCGCCAGGAAATCCGTGGTTAGGAACGAGACATTCAGACAGACCCTGAAGATAATGAAGTGGAAGCTGAGATCCTGGATTTCATAATTGACCCTGGCAATACCCAGGGTCGTCTCACTTTATTCCAGTAGACTATCCATACGTACTGGATAGTCAAGTGCCTTGTAGCCAAGGCTATATATAGTTTCCCTCCAGTCCAAGCTAGGACTGAATCAACTAAGATTGAACCTCGCCTTCTGGACCTGCTTCAGGACATGTAGAACCAGTTGAAACATATCAAGATCACTCAGTATCAGGCAACTGATCGCATTAGCAGATTGAACGATCGGGTAGGCCGTATGGAGAAGCAACTTCAGCAGCTACAACAAGTTGATATGCCTAGGTCCACTGTGAAAGACCTAGCTCCAGTTTACTCATCTGATGGCTAGTTGTTTTCTTATTATCATTCTTTTTAATGCAATTATCAGTTTTGTATGAACTTCTTTTATTTCATCAGTATGTTGATATTTCTGTAATAGGACAGATAGCTCATGCGGCTTATAGACGGATGAAACAATTTCAATTTTGGTTTGCTTTCCATGCTTTAAAGTGGCCAACAGACCTGCTTTCCTATGGGCAGGTTGATGCCACAAACTTGATTTTATATTTTTGTAACCTGCCTTACAATTATAAATAGAAAATAGCAAGGTCCTACCAAATTTACAAAACAAAAAAAAAAAATTTGAAGAATTACAATTAGATTCCTTTTCTTATTAAGGTCCAATAAACCACATTGGTCTTAATGGACATTAATCATCATCATCATCATCATCCTTAATATTAAGTTTTTATGTGCTTATTAATTAAATTTAAATACGGTTAAAGAATAATTATGTTAAGTTATAGGGTAAAATGAATCTTAATTTATAACTCCTATTTATAAGTTATATATTTTAATGTGAAATGTATATTATGATTTTTTTAATCTAAAACACGTTCGTAATTTTATTAATAAAAACAAAATTACAATATAATAAATTGGATTTTATTACTTTTATTACTTTTAACTTTTTTATTATTAAATACCTCAACACAATAGAAGAAACATATATGTATATTAAATAAATATTTATTATTTATTTATTATTTTTGAATGTGTATGTGTGTGTTTATTTTTTATTTATATTATACACACTTAAATTACATAATGTAATATTTCAATAAAATATAAAAGTTAAATATATAAAATAAACATTTAATTTTCAAACTATATACGTGTATGATACACGCTTAAATTATATAAATTTATATATTATATATGTGTATGATATAAGCTTAAATTATATAAATTTATATATGAATATGATACACATTTAAATTATATAAATTTATAAACATTTATAATAGAAATACTATTTCAATAAAATTTAAAATTTAAATATACAAAAGAAACACATGTAAATTAAACAAATATTTTAATCTTTAAATTTTGTTTTTAAATATATATGTGTTAATTTTTTATTTATATCATATATACTTAAATTATATAAATGTATATATTTACAAATAAATTTAATACAAGTGTAATATCCCAATAATATATATATATACCATTGGAAAAACTATCCAAAAATTGACTTTTAATTTTATTTCTATATTGGGCTAAAGAACACCTTTTGATAGAAAAATATCACCCATTATCAACATAATTAGTAATCAATTTTGAATAAATATACTTACCATTACTCATGGAATTTGAGGGGCAAATTATATGGGTGATTTGCTCAATTGATAACGACACAGATCCATGTTATCAAGGCTAGAGAGGAATCAAATTTCTCTCAAGATGCAACATTTCTTCAACTTTTGCACTATAAAATATGGAGTTAATATGTGTGTCAACTCCATGCTCAACATGTAAGGAATTACACACATCATTTTAATAAAAAAATACACTACTCAAACGTTTTAAACATTAGGAATATTTAATTTTCATTTATGTTATATAATATATACATAGTTGACATTGAAATAGTTTACTTAACATTGTCAATGAAATATTTGTTTATGGCTCACATTGTACACATTAAAATATTTTTTTGTTATTAGTATATTTTCAAGTAACTAGGGATTTAAAGCATAGTATTACTACATGTCCACTCTATATTTACAATTGAAGTAATTACAAAACTTTATCATTTGTCAAGTCCATCTCAAAAGTAATTATAATTTTTTTCAATAAAAAAGAGTTATAAAATTAATTTAAAATAAAATATTTTGGTTGTGAAATGAGTTATGGTTTTTGGGCATCTAGTGTTAATAAGACATGGTATTGGTTCATGGTATTGTAACAAATCATATTTACAAGTTAATAATATCCATGGTAAAGTGAGGGTGAATATCTATGGTTAAGAATTTTATTATATTGTAAGTTTAAGTTTTTGATGTGCTTATTAATTAAATTTAAATAAGGTTATAGAATAATTATTTTAGATTATACGATAAATTGCATATTAATTTATAACTACTATTTATATGTTATATGTTTTAATGTGATTTTATTTTATTTTATTTTTATTATTTTTTTCGAGGAAAAATCGAACTTTTTATTAAGGAAATAAAAATTTACATAGCATATGCATTTAAGCATTCAAAAATAGTAAAGTCACTGAGAAGGGCGGATGTTCGAAGCAACCTATGCAAAACAATATGCCACAGTCCTAACCACAACTAAGAAAGTATGTCCAACAAAATAGGCCTCCCCAACATAGGAGAAAACGACCCAAATAAAACCATAGTTATGCAGAAACTGTCTCAAAATAGATTATATAAAAGATACATGATATATCAGAGTCACCGAGTACTAGATAGTGATGAGATAGAAAGAAAGAAAAATTGACAAAGCATATTATACATTGTATGGTCAGTTTTTCGACACGCAGATTGTACCATCAATTGTCTCGGCTATGCAGCAAGCGTCCAGATCATGCTAAAGGCCCTCCTTAGATATGAGGTTCGCTTTTGTATTATGTTCCTTGTAGATATGGCAAACAATAATAAGATCAAACACCATTTTTAAATGGAGAATTTATTCAATGATAGGGATCAAAATATGATTTTTACACCGTTGTCTATTATTGAAACAATTTATAACGTTCATGGAGTCACCAAATATTTGAATTGAACCAATCCCCAAGTGAATGAGCCAACATAAAATAAATTTTAAAGAGAGTAACTCATCATAGCTGTTTGTGCCTATTCCAATACCCACTAAAGCTTTGTGAGATATGTTTTCATTTATATGTATAACTAGCCCTGATCCACACCTATTCTGAGCATCTGAAGCAACATAAAAGTATGACCGCGGAAATATCATGTCTAATATGCTCTCCCGTATATTTCTAATTGACTGAGAGGGGTCAGTGGAAGGGAGGAGAGTGAAGATCGAAGCACATTCTGCAGTAATCAGTGATGGAGAGGAAGAACTATTCTTGAAGATGCATGTATTCCTTGCTAACCAAACCCCCCAGGAAATAATCAGAGGGATGTTTTTAATGCTTTCATCTGAGGCCAAATTCCACCAGCTTTGCCAAGCTGCCCTACAGCTTTCCCCAATCCAAATTGAATTGATGCCTAGAAGAGATAGAGTTGTTTCCCACACCTTATGGAGAAAGGGAATATGAGAAATAAGTGGTTGGCATATTCTTCAGATTCCTTACATAAGACACACCAACTATGACCATGATTGTTTCATTTGTGTAAATTTTCCCATGTAGGCACTTTGTTATTTAGTATACACCAAAAGAAAATTTTAGCTTTAGCTTGGATTTTCAGTTTCCAAAGTAATTTGCACCACCAGTCCTGTTGCCCCCAAGCCCTTCTAGTCATCTAGAAAAAATAGCCAAGTTTTGGGGAATAATACCCTGACGGAGCATGAACCCATCGAAGAGAGTCCAGGAATTCCTTGATCCTAACATTTGAACGATGGAGTTCTTTAATCAAAAATTGCCATTCTTGATCCCATTAGGGTTGTAAGTGAATATGCTCTGGATATTTCCACCTATGATGTCAGGTTGTATTTAAATATTCCTTAGTTATCTGATTCAAGAAGAACATACCTTGAGCGTGTAGGGAGTCCAAAACCCCTCTAGGTAAAGCAAACGCCTTATTGCACCCCACCCATGGATCAATTCCAAATCGGATCTTTTCCCCATTTCCAACCTTTCATGTCATTCCTTATTCCAATAGTTTGAAAGAGTCTATTGGAGCCTTCAAAATGACTAATTCTTTGGAAGAGTCTTTTCCGGTCCCGCGGATCCAATCATCCATGGGAACCAGATCGATGTATTTCCTTTTTACCACCACTTTCCATAAATTATCCTCTGTCAGAATCCTCCACCCAGATTTTGCTGCTAGTGAGGAAGCAAAAGGTTGAAGATCCATTATACCCCATCCTCCCCATTCCTTTGGATGAGAATTTTTTCCCCACACTACCCAACGTAGCACTACGTCCTCCTTTTCCCTAGCCTAGTGAAAAAAACTACATAGTTTCCTGATGTTGGATAAAATTCCTTTTGGGACCTAGGTGTGAGCAATCCAATATACAAGAATGGAAATAAGAATGGTTTTAATGAGGACCAATCTTTCGACTATGGGTAGTCTTTTAAAACTCCATAGTTTAATATGATTCTCAATTTTTGACAACAACCAATTCCAATCCTGTTTTTTTTATAGGAATCGGGCTTTAAATGGAACCCCAAGTATTTTAGACTGTCCCCCATAGGAAAAACATCATATGGGAGGGATGTAGAAATGATTTCTAGTTCATTTCCCAAGATTCCTTCATATGCTACAGAGGATTTTCTGAATATTTATGCTCATTCTTGTAGCCTTAAGGAACAGGTCCAATGAGAGTTGCAATTGATTGACATCATCCCTAGATCCATTACTGAATAATAGGTTGTCATCCAACGAAAGAAAATGAGTAATAAAAATATTTGTAGCTACTTCAATTCCTTTTAGGCCACCTCTCCTCTTGGCTAAAAGAAGGATCTAACTTAGCCCTTCAACTTCCAATAAGAACAGAAGAGGGGATAAGGGGAAGCCTTATCTAAGTGGAAAAAAAGAGAGGCAACCCCATTTATGAGAAAAAAGAAAGACACATTAGAGATGCATCCCATAATCCAGTTGATGAAACCAATACTAAAGACCAGATTGGTCATCAGAAGTCTTAGGTATATCCAACTAATCCTATCATTAGACTTTTTGAGATCAATTTTGACAATCATGCCTTTTTTCTTTGACTTCTTGATGCTATGCATCATTTCTTGGGCCACCCCAATAGCTTTGTGGATTTTCCTGCCATCAGGAAAACCAAACTGTTCCTTGGATATATTACTTGATAGAATTGGTTTGAGCCGATTTACAATAACTTTAGCTATGATTTTGTAAATGCGGTAACAAAGGGAAATATGTTTGAACTCTTTGAAGGATATTGGGTCATCAAATTTTAGAATTATAGCCAGAAAAGTTGTGTTAAAAGGCTCAAAGATGAAATACATAGTCCTTGATTCTTCCACCACCCCAACAATCTCTTCCCCAAGTAGCTCAAAGAAATGTTGGAAGAACTCCACGGTTGTACCATCAATCCATGGACTCTTATCTTTTTGCATTGCCTTTATAACACCTTCAACGTTCATTTTAGTTACAAGGGCCATTAGCATCTCATTGTCTTCCTCCTCTGCATATCAAGGGAAGAGATGGGCCACCCAGATGACCTTAGTGATTGTAGCTCTGCTAAGAGCTTTGAATAAGTTTTTAAATTGGTTTCTTCCCATAGTATCCAACTCAGTGAAATATTTTTCCTTGCCCCCATCAGCCTGACTCATTCCTTAGATAGTATTTGTGTTTTTTCTCCCATTTGCATGATTTTGGAAGAATTTGGTGTTTTCGTCCCCAACTGAGAGCTTGATGGCTCGAATTTTGAGTCTCCATTATTCTTCAATGTCATTTAAAATATTCCTCCTCCTTGTCTCCAAATATTTTATCCTATCCCTCTTCTCCTCTGTCTCATATCCATCCTCTTCCGGTCTTTCCAACCTTTGTAGTTCCTCCCAAATACACCTAAATTCATTTTCTTCCCTAATATTTTTCTCTTTCGCCCAGTTAATAGTCTCCACTTTCAATATTTTTAAGTTGCCCATAAGAGAGTGAGCAGGGGATATGTTTTGGGACCGATCCAGAGGCCTCCACGAGTCATTTACTAATCTTATGAAGCTAGGTTCTTTGAGCTAATCGGGATTAAATTTAAAGGGAGATCTTGGATTCTTATTGGGACCTTTTAGCTCCAATAAAATCTAAGAGTGATCTAATTCCCTTCTTGAGCCCACCCACTGCCTGAAGCTAGAGGTTTGATTTACAAAGTATTCCTTCATTAAAAATTGGTCAAGTCTCTTAGCCACCCTGGCCTCCCCCACCCTTCTTTTCTTCCATGTAGGGGTATATTTGATTAGATTTAAGTCTAAAAGGTGACCATATCTGATTGTGTTCAAGAAGAAGTCAGCTAGAGGATTTGATTGAGTCCAAGGGCCCTAGGTTTCTGACAAGTCTAAAGAGAAATTGAGTTCACTTCCCACCACCAGATTGGGAACATTCATAAAAGAGTAGAGAATATATTTTTCCAGAATAGAACCCTATCTTGGCACGAACCATAGATATTGACTAGGCTAAAATCATAGCATAATTCAAGAGAGTAAACCTCAACCCCCAGTACTAGATCAAAACCCCAAGAATTTTTCAATTTTAAAACACTATCTTTGAGACCCAGAGCCAAGCCCCTTGATCTTCCTTTTGCATCAACATTCACAAAGCTCCATCTTGGAAAAAATTTCCTAAGAGAGGTCATCACTTCTTCACCAGGATCTAGGGTTTATTGCAACATAAAAGCATCAAGACAATATTTTTGAAAAATAGATTTTAATGCTAGTTTCTTATGGTTGCTAGTAAAACCGCAACAAATGAAAGATAACAGGATCATTGGGAAATAGTGACAAGGGTTTGCACTACTCTAAGCACCCCTTTAAGGGATAATTTTTTTCCATCGGCAATATCTAGTTTGGATTTTAACTGAGACTTAGACAGATCAGTCTTCCTTCCCTTGGTTTTCTGAGGCATAGTGAGTTTTTATAGGTTTCCCAAACCACCTATGGGTTCAATTAACAAGGCCCTTTTTTCCTGCAGGAAAAGGTTGTGAGGGATTTTATCAAGAGATAAGGTCGGGATAGAAGTAATAGTACTATCAATGGAAAGTGACAGACTTTCTAAACATGGGGCATCATTCATATGTGGCCTGGATGGACCAGGCCTAGGAAGAGAATTTAACAAAGAATGTAGAGAATCTTGAATAGAGGAAGGGGGATGAGTGACAGTACCTATCGAAGGAGATGTCATTTCAATTGTTCCTGATGCTTCTTGTGTATGTTCTGGCTCCGACATATGGGGGATATCTTGTTATGCAGGTTGTTCCTCCTATACCTCCATCAACATCTGCCTCACACCCTATTGTATCTCTACCCCTTCCATCTGAACCTGCTCCTCCTTTTCAAGCTATGCCCAGCTCTCATTCTGAGGATCACCGCTTTGTCTTCTTCTCCTTCTATATCCCATAGGGAAATCTCAATCTATATGACCATGATTGTGGCATCTATGACATCTAAATGGTAAGTGCTCATAGTCAATGATTAGGGATTAGGAGTAACCATCAATTTGGAGCTGGATTTTGTCAGCCAAACCTTCCCTAGGGTCTAGACTAACTAATATGTGTGCCACATTCCTACATTTTGTTTCCTAAAAATACATGCCTGCTTCCAAGCAGAGAACCAAACTATTTCCAATAGCTCTGAATACATCCACAATCCATATGTGCTGAGGTAAATCTAGTAATCGCACCCATACCGAAATCCCTTCCACTCTTTCTCTATGTGCATTAAAAATGGGTGGCCATTGCTTAAAGAGTATCGATGCCATACCAAAACCCTAGTTGCAGTTTAAAACCCATTCCAATGTCTCACAGGAGTTGAAACAAACCATGAACCAACCCTTGGACATTGTGATCACCTTCACGAATTTTTCCTATGCCTCACCCAAATATTTCTCTATCCACTCTGAGATGTATTGAGCAGAGTAGTATTTCCCTCTTTCTCTGCCCACCAAGATGAGCTATGAGGTTACCATAACCCTGTCTATCAAGATGTCGATCCCCAACACCAGGTTTCAGAATTCATATTTTTTTTTAATTGTCTTCCCTTTCTTACACTTCGAGCCAGCCTGTCGACCCGCCTTAGTCGAGCCTATAAGATACTGTCCCTCCAAGGCGTGGTCATCCTCCTCCTCGAGCAGACCAAGCCACTCCTTCGCCTGTTCCAACCAGGTTAATGAAGCCCCAAGTTCTTGTATACACCCCTCTAGAGCTGAGACGAAAAACTAAGGGAACTCCCCCACCTACTGGGAAGTATTTTCAAGAGGTACTCCATTATTCAAACCTCGGAAGTCAGTAGTAAAACCACTCGTTTGTTCCTTACCTTCTAGGCCAAGAATTGAAACGAATAAACATCCCTTTTGTGACCATTTTTCTTGAGAAAAACCTTCACCCTGCATCGCTTCCAAACAATATGACTGCTCTGTGAATGGCTTGGAGATTATATAATGGCATTCAAGCCCCCGACCAATAAATACACTATTCAAACTTTGCCCCGATACCAGCTCATTTGACCACCGACCTTTGGCCAAAAAAACTTTCAACCCTTCATTTCTTCATAGGCTACTACTAATGATGATATCCTCCAACCCACCCGAGAAAAACCAGATGTAGGAGATTGCATAGGATTTTCAGAACTTACTTGGATTTCTGTTTTCCCCACTTCCACCTGAACCGCCACAAATTCCGTCGTCTCCAAGCCTTCCTAATAACTGATGCCACAGCCCCCAGCAACTGCCCTTGGACCATCGGTTTTCCTTGCTTCCAAAAGCCCTAAATCGCTCGCCGGATTCCGTGCTAACATTGTGGTTCCTTTTTTTCCACCTGGAGATCTAGCTGGAAGGGTCACCTTAGCCAGGTTTTTCTTAGTTGGCTCTAGACCCCAGACTATGAGGATATCCTCCGCCTCTGACTCCAGTTCGATGAATTCCGATGGTTTGACCATGTTTTCCGCCTAAACCATGATAAGGTAACAATATTGTGACATGGTAACAGTAATAGTACCAAGGTAAACCTATGCTCTTGACCCTGGGGGAGATGAAAACGTTTGAATAGGTAAACTAAGGGAGGTTTCGCAACTGTCGAGAGAAAGAAGCAACGACGTAATGAGGAAGCGTTAATCCTGAGGGAAAAAACTAAAGTGCCAAGTGTTTCCCAGATGTTTGAATTTTTTTGAGACCTACCACCATTTGTACTCCTTTGGATGGCCTTCATCGATACCAACACTGCGTTCCTTCGAAACCCTAGAGTGCTTCCCTCCTTGCGCCTACATCGATCCATCTCTCATGTATATTTTAATGTGATAATTTATATTATGATTTTCTTTTATTTAAAATTTTGTTTGTAATTTTATTAATAAAAATAATTTTACAATATCACAAATTAAATTTTATTATTTGTATTATTTTAACTTTTATAATTAATTGAGCCAAAATTTGAATTTGTAAACTCATTTATGAACACTTTAACATCATTTTATTATTTTCATCTTTTTATTATTAATTGAGGCAACATTTAAAACTTTAGGCTCTTTTGTGAACATTATAACATCTCCCCATATTAAATTTTATATTGCTTTTAACCTTTTATTATTTTTTATTTGGATTAAATACTACATCACTTTAACAATTAAATTCTTAATAAAGTCCTCAAACACTAACCATAACAAAATGATTTAAGAACAAGAAAATAAAATAATATTCTTCTATTTTCACTATATATATATATATATATATATATATTATTTTTATATATTTATATATATTTGCAATTTGCAATTTTTTAAATATTAATCAAAATCCCTCATTTATTTTGAAAAAAATACACTTTCTCTATCATTAATTTCTTATTGTACCTGCCACTGGCAGGATACTACGAATCAGGTTTTTCCTGATTGTGACATTAATTCACCTTGATTTGAATTTTTTTTTATTTTTTCCATGGTTCACTATAAGATTTATTATTGTTTGTTTATTTTAATTATTTAATTTGAATTATCTGTTATCTGATTGGCCAAAAACTTTCACTTCTTATTGCAAAATGCCTAGATTTTATCACCATTATTTGTACTGTCGTTACAAAAAGATTCATATTTATGCTGCAGGTCTTGTACTTTATCTAGAGTCCCATTAAGAAAAATAACGAGACAGTGTTGAGCCGTCCATTATGGTTTGTTAGATAGCACGAGCCGTTTTCTCTGTATCAGTGACCATTTATGGTCTCTGACAGATTGTTATATATGGAAAATAGAAAAGAAATGTTTATAAAGCAGTGTTATATGCGTAGTCTGCATTGTTTTAAAGCAGTGTTATATGCGTAGTCTGCATTGTTTTAAAGCGAGCTCGATGCATATTTTTCAGTGCTAAAATTAAAGTTATATTTTTTTTAATTGATATAGTAAAAATTAAAATAATATAATAAATCGAATGGACAGAAGAATTTATTAACCTTGTGGGACCCTCACGAATCGCATCGGAGAAAATCATAACAGCGAAACATGTTAATAAAAGTCCCAATGGAAATTGCGGAGCCGATGTGTTTATGGACTGTGATTTATATGTGTTTGAAACTTCAGCTTAAAAGGCATTAATCGCATCGGAACGTTTGCAAATGCATCAATCGTATCGGAGGAGGGGCATTGCATCGGAACATTGGCAAATGTGTTAATCGCAATTGGAAGCATTGAGTTGCGATTAATCGCATCGGAAAATAGAAAAGAAAGGTTTATAGAGATGTGGCGCCAGAACTTTTCAAAGGTTAGCGTTGGGATTAGAATATGAGAGCATATTATATGCGTATTCTACATTGTTTTAAAGCGGACCCGATGCATATTATTCAGTGGATTTGATAAGCAGATTTGGTGTTGGTTTTTAAACCATTGGCAAATGCATAGATTATAATAAATCGAATGGACAGAAGAATTAATTAACTTTGTGGGAGCCTCGCGAATCGCATTGGAGAAAATCATAACAGCGGAACATGTTAATAAAAGTCCCGATGGTGATAACGGAGCCGATGTGTTTATGAACTGTGATTTATATGTATTTGAAGTTCCGGCTTAGAGTGCATAGATTTAAAAAATAAAAATGGATACAGTTCGTATATGGACAGAGAGTGTAGAGTTATATTTTTTTTAATTAATATTGTAAAAAATAAAATTATAAATCTATAGTGATTTTGTTCAAACAATAAAGTAGATTGGGATATGTATTTTTTAAACTATACATACTAAAACAGGTAAAAGTATTACAAAAAAAAACTTATCAAAGTTTTCCATTGCGTGATAAAGTACAACGTATCAAATGAACCTTTTGCAACTGTGGACCTCGCTGAACGTGAAAAAACTTAAGCCAAATATGGAAAATAAATTTGCCTTATAGAACTTATCGGGTCCAAGACTTGTCATTGCAATCGGTCGAAGACATAAGAACTTGCGATTTGCGATTGCGATTGGGCGAATCGCGTTGCATCATTCAACAGTAGCAAAGAAAACATATTCCCAAATTTTTATGCGATGTGGAAATCAAATCTGCCTTATAAAACTTATCGGATCTGAGACTTATGATTGTAATGAGTCCAAAACAAAATAACTTGCGATGTGATTGTTATTTTTCCTTTATATTTATTCATCACATCACAAAATATCAAAGGTGAATTTTAACATTTATTACAAGGATTTGCCGATTTCCGATTGTACAACAATATTAATTCAAAATCAGACGAAGGATCATGGGTTATTTTGTTCTCAATACACGAATGTCACGCGTTGGAGAGCATTTATGTTGAAAATGCGGGGAGATTAAATGGTAATTAAAATCTTTGTAGCTGTTCTCATTATTGTGTTCTATTTCGGCTGAAAGCATTCATTTGAATTGGAGAACAAAAGTTTGAATCCTTTCATTCGCAGAACTAGAGAGAGTTTACCCGACTCTGAAATTTCAAAGAGAAACAGAATGTCTAAAGCTGCTTTTGTTGCAAATGCTCCTGTGCTAAACATGATGCCCAAGGAAAAACCGGCCAAGTTCAAGCTAGTCACAGACACCTTCTGTCAAGGACTGGGGAAGATGACATGGGAGAATGTATAAAATTTTCTTGAAAGAGAGAAACCTAGGGTTGTTGTGCCCAAAGCAGCTGTTCCTGATGAAGAATATTCAGAGTCTGACTTTGAATCTCAACTTAGTGCATTGGAAAATTCATTTTTACACCGAGTTGGTGCCTGGGCGAGTATTTTTCCCTACTATGATGTTATTAGATGGGTCATTGACAATGTGACCATTCAAAACGGGACTTTTGTTTCTGCTTTTGGATCAGTGTTCGGGTCATTCAGGGCAGAAGATATTAAAGCAATGTACCATCTTCCCAATCCACAAAAGATTTACAACAAAGAATTTCTTAAAGAATATGCTGCAGAACATGCAAACCAGGCAGAGCCAATCAAAGAATGGAAGAATAACCCTGAGAAACATAAGCAAGAGGCATCATGTATATACTTTGTAGAGTCTTTGGCACCTCCATATTGTTATGCCGCAGCAATGATGTGTAGGTTGTTCGGAAACGACAACTCTGCTAGATTTTCTATTCAAATGGTCCCATTGATTCATTCTGCTGTTAATTCTGAAATTATGGATTGGGCTGTCATTTTTTCGGATAAGATAGCTAATCGAATTCTAGAGTATAGAAAAGATAAGAATTCGGGGAATTCTTCGCCTTTCCATTTTTGTGGTTATATTTTAGACACCCTTTGTTTCAATTCTGAGTTCCCCATGCTAGGTTGGAAATGGACTCCAAAAGAACCTATTCCTATTCATGTGTATCATAGTTTCTTATGGAAATAAAATTTCAAAGTTCATGTTTACAGAGTCTGCCATGGTTTTCTAATTCCAATCTACCAAAATTTTTTTGGTCATTTCCCTCCTAGACTGTCCAATAAATCCAAGACTGATTTGTCTGATATTGGAGATTGGTTCGGAGAAGAAAAATTCACTTATATCATAATTTTTGGGAGTATTGTTCAGCCACATATCCTTCCCCTATATGTTCCAGATAAGATTTTAGCTCAGGAGATTTCCTATCAACTGACAGTTGAAGGAATGTCTAGAATTTTGAAAAGCAATAAAAAGCTTATGTGTCCTACCTTCCCTTTTAACTGTGGTGACTATACTCTTAATAGTTTTTCTCATGTTTAGAAAGAAGTTGGTAAGATTTCTAATCTTAAGTTTTCAACAATTCCTGGAAGACAATACGACCCAAGGAAAGTGGCGCATGATTTTACTACCTCTGTTTCGATTGCCCGATTTGAGCATGAACCAGACATTTTTTATGATTTATTTATTTCCATGGATGATATATCCCAAGTCTTTGATTAAGCCAAGTCCAAATTACAGGCCGAGGACTTGAAAAAGTGTTTGTTGTATAGAAGCCAAAGGTTACTTACTGTGCATCTTGATCAGTTGAGAGCTCCCACATAGGAGAAAGCATCACAACAAGCAGGAAGTAATTCTGGTAAAGAAGTAGAAGGAGTTGATCCTGTTTTAGGGAAAAAGGATGACAACAATAAAGCCGACAGTGCCAAAACAGAAAAAGCTTCTCAAAAAGATATACAGAAGCCTTTAGTGCAAACAGAAAAAAAATACACTGGCAGTGATGCCCAGGTACATATTGAAAAGGGAAGTACAGAAAGTAAAAATACTAAACAGGCACCCAAGAATGATGCAGGTTCTCAACTTGGAGGACAAGTAGATACTGAATTGGTTGTTTCTTCTCATTTGCTAAATCAATATCAACAATTTGCACAGGAGATAGGATTGCAAAACAATCCTCAAGTTGACGATTCCAAAGATCAGGATGTGGAAATCATTCCTGAAAACCTGACTGGAGAAAGTATGCTAAAGATAGAAGAAATCCCTCCTTTAGATATATTCTACAGTCCCAAACATAGGGTTGTGGTAAGAAAACAAAGGAAAAGGAGGAGAACATATCAAGATGCTCTTTTGGCATCACAGGGGGAGTTGCTAAATGTTGTTTATAAAAATGCTGAGGTGGATCCATCTGAGGATCTCACCAAATTGTCTCAGTATGTTGGTGCCTATAGTGCTGCCACTATAGATAAAGCTTCCGAAGTTTCACAGCTAGTAAAACAAAAGGATATGCAAATTGCTATCTTTGAAGAACAGGTTGCAGGTGGTCAGCAAAAGATTGTTGAGTTGGAATAGCGGGTACAGGATGCAGAACTCAGAGCTAAACAACTAGAAGAGAAACTCAGCTTTGAAAATAAAAAGATTGATGAACAAGCCTTGGGAAAACAACATCAGTTGACTCAAGAAGTAGAAAATCTACAAAATCTTTTACAAAATGAGAGAAATTCAAAAGTTGAACAAGGAAAAATGTTCCAATCAGAAATGGACAAGTTGAAGGAGTATCCCAAGCTGGATCAATTCATTACTGAAGCTCTTGAAATGAACAAACTATTATCTCAACAGTTAAATGAATTTTGTTTAAAGTTGAAACAAATTGAACCTTTGTACGAAATTACATCGTCTTTGATAGATAAATCAGTCACTGTTAGGCAAGAAATTGAAGATGTTGATGATAAAATTTCCGAGTTTCTTTCATGGCAGGATACAGAGGAAGGAAGAAAAGCTAACCTTCCTAGAATTGAAGAGAGACACAAGGAAATTCTATCTATGGAATGGGAACAGCAGTTAATAAAATCAGAAAGAGCTACATCAAGGGCTAAAAGTTTAATGAATAATACAACACAATTGATTAATGACAACCTGTATGCTACCAATTTGATCTCAGATTGTACTCCAAGCGAGTTACCTAAAGTAAAAGAAGCTGATTCTAGCTGGAAGCAAGAGATAATCGATAAAAATCAAAAAATTAGCAGAATTCAAAGAATTTCATGGGATAATATGTGGTCTTATCTGATCAAGCCACACAGTCAACAGATGGCCATCAAATTCCTTTCGAATGCTATTCAATGTATTATTCTTGAATTCTCTGATGCTACATACACTGGACAGTTACATTTAAAAATGAGTCGGCCAACAGAAGTCCAATATATGCTCAATGTCTACCAGCTTTGTTCATCCACCTCAATCGATGATTAATGAGCCAGTCTACTACAAGCTCGCATTTTGGTTTAAGATATTTTATTTTAGATAGATTGTAGGAATAGTTTTAGTTATTTTGTTTTATTGAGTACCTATTTAAACCCCTTTCATGCATTTAGAAAGGGGTCCTTCATTTGTAATATTTTTTGACTTGGAGATTACATTTTTTGTACTGCATTTACTTCTATATTCTTTTATAAAGGATCACATCTGGCGATTATGTGCGGAATTATTTTTTAAGTGTTGCATTTCTGTACCTTATAGTTGATTTTGCATTGGAATTGTTGGATTAGTGTATCAGATTTCATTTGAAAGTCTCAAGATGGATACGGTATTTATATCTATTCACTGTTAATTTCTTTTGTCATATGATATTCTTTTTTAAATTTGCTATCGTTTATGTGTGCTTCATTTTACAATATTTCTTTATATATATCATTTTTTAGTATATTAGAAATATTTATCTTTCATAGGTGTATGTAAATGATATACAATGATGAATACAGTATGCTAATATAACTCTATTTAATTTCTTAAACAGAGTTATCTTTATTCGTTGCTGCACATTATAATTAAGCTATAATAGAGCACATCAATTATAGAACTGCACATGACATCTTCAGAGTTGTCACAAATTTGTTTCAGAAGGGTAGTTGGTTTAAGTATAAATGTGTGTTCGTCTATTGGTGTTGTGTTCATAAAGTTGCATTCTCTTCAACTATGATTCAATGGTAGTGATAGAGCTATGTGGACTGCTTGTTGAGCTAAAATTTGTTGAAGGTTAAGCAAAGCATTGCCTAGAGACCGTATCATTTGAATAGCATCAATTTTTCTCTTTTCATGTTCTTTTCGTATCCTTTTGAATGCAATTATGATAGATCTGTCAACTTTGGTCATATATCAAGTGCAATATGAAGTTGTAGCATATGCATTTAAAACATATTGAGCATTTGTATTTGCATTCCATAGGTGTGGCATATTGTATGCAAAGCTATTATTCCATATTTCTGATGGTTTTCATTACAAGAATACCACTGGTTGTGTTAATGTACTTTGTATTAATTCGATGTAAGCAGTTTCTGTTAACTGGAATTCATCTAAGAAATCTTCATGGCTAGTTGATCTATCATAGTGTTTTTTTCTCTAAGGTGCTTTTCAAGGACAAAAAAATTTCATTTATTGACCCATGTACTAAAGTAATTGGTTCAAGAGTCCTTGTTCTTTTGATTGGTAGCATTGGAAATTTGTATCTAGACTGTGATGCTTTTCTTTTTTATAGTTTTTGGTATGATGATGTTCATGTATCTTTGCGAGTTCTGGATCAAGGTGATTTGTGCTACAAGTTATATAGTGATCTGAAAATGGAATGTACTTGAAAAGGGCGCAAGGTATCCATTTTCATTTATGTAAATGAGTGCAAATACTCCAAATTTTAAATCTGAAAATGTGAGAACTTCTTATTTCTAATACAGAGATAGACTGTAGGGGCATTTACCGGATATGTCACCTTTCAAAGAAAGGATGAATCCATAAGCTACCTGGCCCTCTTACAAACTCTGTCTAAAGAAATAATAGAATTAAACACTCAAACTTAATTAAAATGACCTTACTCAAACTTGACGTTATGCAGAATTTTTGCTTGGAAGAGGTGTATGTCTTTTCTTCTGTTTATGTGTTTTAAGTTTATTTGTTTTTGTTGAAACTTAACATGTATATCAGCAACATAATTCAGCCACAGAATAACAAAACACAACAACAATATAATATAGGAGTTCACCCCAACTCTTGGGCTACATCTCCTTTGAGCTTCATCAACATGACTAGACTCTTTGGGATTAAGGTACTTAAATTCTTTTACAAGCTCCACACTTAACCACAATGAACAAAAAAATGATTCAAAGGGCCGAGAATACCATTTTAAATCCCTTTAATGGCTGTCCAATTCCTGCAAACAACTTTAGGCTTTCATGGACACACATCCTTCTGTCGGTGCACTAAGCTTCTCTCAGCTTCTAAATGGCACAAACTCCCTCAAATTTCTATTTTTGTCCCTCATACCACTACTTCTACATCCAATAATGATCATACATCAAATATCAACTGATAAATTGCTTACATTAAGCACAACATCCCCAAAAATGACTCTCCTCCATGGTTTGCCCAGGGCTGCCCACGACTTCATATCAACTTCTCGAGCTATAGAAGTACTAGAAGTGATCTTAAACCACTTCCATTAGTTACAGAGTGACTGAAATATTCAATATAGAGTTTTTTTTCATCAGAAACGGCCTCCGACTGCTCCGGTTTCGCCTACACACTCTGTTTGGAAAATGGCCTCTAGAACTTAAATGAAGCTTTTCGGCTTTCTAAAGTTCTTAAAAGGCTCTGAAAACCATCTAAAAAGATTAAAAAGACATGAAATAGCTAATAATGCCTATTCATTTACCTTAAACAGAGAAACACAATCCAATACACAACCTTCTCCTTCCAGGCCCTGATGGCTCCTTCATCTTCTTCGATGCTTAAACCTCTGCATATGACCTTTGTTAGATTTCATACCTGCTCCATTGAGTCCAGAAGGTCGAAGAGACCCAAAATAATAAAAAAATCACTCCAAAAGGATCTCCCATGTGAAATATATGCCATATTTACTAATTGTCAGTCTCCCCCTTAAAAAACTCAAGTTAACTTTAGTTAACTGGAGCTAAAAGTGGAATTCCGCCCTAATTGGTGGGATGGAACTAAAATTGGCGGAGCTTTTAGTGTAGCATTTAATATAATAGATGTGGGCGGTCACATGTAGAGAGATGTCGCCGGAACCGTCGGATTTAACGGTTAATAAACCTGTCGCATTAAACTCCGCTCCAAAACACATTTACAATTCAAATCGAACATATGTCAATATATAAGCCCGTGGTGTATCGGTAAAGTGTGGTAGTAGTAGCCATGAGGTCACGCGTTCAAAACCCATCGAAGCCAAATAAATTTTTAACCCGCTATTTCCATTGTGATCTAGGGGCCACATGGCAGCCTCTGGGCCTGCCACGTGGCGGCCTCTGATTGGTCCGCCATTACACAGTCAACTCCCCAGCCAATTGCAGAGGGACACTTGTCATAAAACGACCGGTCCATAGGGAATATTTCATGGAATATTCTTTTTTTAATACTTTCCAATTTCTAAAGTCAAACTAGCCTTTTTTTTTCTCAAATTGAAGAACTTCAAAGTTGAATAACTTCTTCATACAGTGTCGGTTTCAGTACCGTTTGCGGCATTGGGATCGTATTGCCGAGGCCTATCCCGTCGCTCAGGTTCCAAATCAATTTGAGCACTTTCATTTTTGAGATTTTTCCCAAGCTCAGATTTGAGCTCCTGATCATATAGTTATCCAAGAAGTTTTCAATTTCTAAGTTAATATTAATTCCATATACTGGAGCATTTTCTATCCACATAAGAGCATGTTCATGTGCACTACCTCTATTTTGCAGCTCATTTACAAAGTAGTAATCTAATATTTTGCCAAAAAATGTGCTATCTTGACAGATCAATTGCTTCAATGCACTTGTCTTATGTCTATAGTAACATGTACATGTTACTGGATCCTTTCTGACAAGACAATGAATATTGCATTCCTCAATTGTTTCAACGTGTTTCTCTTTATTTCTATTGCTATGTAATTTAATAAAATTTTGTACTAGTCGTGTCCAAAGATGCTCTGCACTTGTAAATGTAAGAAAGAAAGTTGGAAGACCTAATTGTCGTGTCATTGCAAATATATGTTTCTGCATTTGTTGATGGTAATCAGGAGAAATTCCTATCTGTTTGAAATCTATGTATCCAATGTGACTTTTTAGTAACTTTTCTAAATTGGGCTTGTACTTAACATCTTTTGCTAACAACTTTCTTTCTTGTAATTTTCCTTTTCTTATTCGTACTGAGATGCATGAGATGACCTTTTCAATGAGTATTTGCATTGTCTTGAAGAACAAATTTGTGATGTGATAGGGAAAGTGACCATTGCAATGCATTAGTTGCCATTTTACTATTTCTTGGTAACAAAATCTTTGTAGTATATCATTGTCACGTGGATTTCCAACGAATAGTGTTGGGAAACTCATTTCTTCTGCATGTTTCTCTTTGAATATTCCAAGTGGTTGTTGGCCCTCAGCTGGTATGTACATTTTTTGTAATTCAAGTCCAATTCTTGAGATGTTTTTTTTGAAATTGCAATGTCTTACATATTCGACATTTGGTTTTTCATGTGTCTTCAATTTGTCGTTTGTAAATTCCTATGGGAGTACTTTTTCGTGATGAACAATTTTTATCTGCTATTTTATTTCTATTTTGTCCAATTTTATTTGGATCATTTGTATGTATAATTTGTCTCAATTTGCATAAATTTATTCTATTGTTGGTGTTTTTGTGCATTTGTACTATTCTATGTTGCAGATTGCATCGATTTGTATTTTGATTTGATAGTAATGGTTCATAATGAATGTGTGATGTACTTGTTTCAAATTATAATATGTTGTACGTTTGGTTGAAATTTGTTTTTGATTGGTAGTAATTCACAATGGTTTTACTGGTAAATGGTCATATTTGTATGTTTACATTGAATATGATCGATGTCCATTGGAAGCAAAATGATGTTCTACGAAGGTATGTGTCAACATCGTGAATTACATGAATTTGATATAACATGATAGGATCTAGTTCATATTGGTATGATTCTTTTGCCTCTGTGTCATTTTGCTGTAGACAATTGAGAAAATAACGAAAGTGTAGAAGTATTTCAAATTCATTGAACAAACAATTTCCAGGAGTATATGCAAATTGTTGTAGTCTAAAGAGACTATGGTTCATTAAAACGATATCAATATTAGTATCTATGCGATGTTTTTTTGTTGCATAGTAGTTTTCAATGTCTATGATTTCAACCATTTTTTTCCATGCATTTATTCTTCAGATTCGTATGGTGATTTGTTTACTAAGTACTATGTATCTTAGATTTTTTTTCCTCAAAGATGAGAAGAGCTTCTATAATATTTTTTGCTTTATTGAATATATCTCTATGATAATGTTTACTAGCACAAAATACTAATTTTACTGTTATATTGTATCTTTGATTTCAAAGTAGTAAAATAAGAGAAGCAAAGTTGCAAGTAACTAGTTCCTACTTTACATCTCTCCGTGTTTCAAAATTATTACTACAAAACAAAGAAGATGCAACGTTGATTATTGTCTCTGAAAACATGAATCTCACATACAAGCTATGTATTATAGAAGTAATTCACTTTTGTATTCAATAGAAAGCATGAAATATAGATTTTATATGTCTTCATTAGTAAAGCTAATCTTGCTAGTTGTAAACAACATAGTTGTAATTACGAATATGTATGTGCAGTTAGATATGCACTATAGAATAATAGCATCTTGAAGGCAACAATATGCTTCATACAAAGACAGTTACTAATTCAAAGAGAAGTAGGAGAAAAAAAGGCTAATTGGGTAACAGCCTTGCAAGAATATGGTATTGACATTAAACCAGCAAAGATTGTTAGAGGACAAGGTTTTTGCAGATTATTAGCAGGAGCTCATAATTTATCAAAAAATCAAGATTCAGAGAATGTTATTTCAGTAAGTCAGATAAGTGTTACGGATTTTGAATCTCAGTATGCTCATTTGATATTTTACTTGAAAAATGGGTATGCTCCTTCTAATCTCAGCTATAAGAATAAACGTGCTTTAAGATTAAAAGCAGACGAAGCCAGCTTTTCCTCTACAATCAATAAACATTGAAGAACCATTTGAGCAATGGGAGCTTCATATTATTGGTCAAATAACACTTCATTCTTCCAAGCAGCATAAGTACATTCTCACAGTAACAGATTACTTCACAAAATGGGTAGAAGCAATTCCTCTAAAGGTAGCCAACTCTGATGAAATTATTGATTTCATCGATCAATTCATCATTACCAGGTTTGGTGTACCTAACGCTCTGGTCTGTGATAATGCATCTTATTTTTCTGGTAATAGTATAATGGAATTTGCAATTAAAAGAGGTTTTAAATTGAAATATTCAGCTAACTATTATCCACAAGGTAAGGGTTTAGCTGAATCCACTAATAAAAATCTCCTCAAAATCATTAAAAGGACTATTGATCAAAGCCAAAGGAATTGGCACAAGTCTTTAATCTTTGCATCATGGGCTGATGGTATTACTCTTAAAGCTTCTATTGGAACTTCACCTTTCAATTTAGTTTATGGTAAAGAAGCTGTAATACCATCAAATCTAGCTCTTCCATCATTCTTCCTAGTGCAATTCATTGAAGAAAATAGATGCTCTCATATTCTAACCCCAACGCTAACCTTTGAAAAGTTCAGGCGCCATAGCTTTATAAACCTTTCTTTTCTATTTGTCGATGCAATTAATCGCAACTCAATGCTTCCGATTTCCATTAATGCATTTGCCAATGTTCCGATGCGATGCCCTTCCTCCAATGCGACTGATGCATTCGCAAACCTTCTGATGCGATTAATGCCTTTTAAGCCGAAACTTCAAACACATATAAATTACAATCCATAAACACATTTGTTGCGCAATGGCCATCGGAAGTTTTATTAACATTTTCCGTTATTATGATTTCCTCTAATGCGATTTGTGAAGGTGCCACAAGGTTAATAAATTCTTCTGTCAATTTGATTTATTATATTATTTTATTTTTTACTATATCAATTAAAAAATATATAACTTTAATTTTGTATTTAATTCTTTGTTTTTCAAATTTATTATTTTATTTTTAACTATGCAATCTCTTGTTCATAATTAATCTTTGTGCTCAGCCTATCTGCTTAGACTCTCTGTCCATATACGAACTGTATTCATTTTTATTTTTTAAATCTACGCACTCTAAGCCAGAACTTCAAATACATATAAATCACAGTTCATAAACACATCGGCTCTGTCATCGCCATCAAGACTTTTATTAACATGTTCTGTTGTTATGATTTTCTCCGATCAGGTCCACTTTAAAACAATGCAGACTACGCATATAATATGCTCTCATATTCTAACCCCAACGCTAAACTTTGAAAAGTTCGGGCGCGACAGCTTTATAAACCTTTCTTTTCTATTTCCCGATGTGATTAAACGCAACTCAATGCTTCCGATTTCGATTAATTCATTTGCCAATGTTCCGATGTGATGCCCTTCCTCCGATGCGATTGATGCATTCGCAAACGTTCCGATGTGATTAATGCCTTTTAAGCCGGAAATTCAAACACATATAAATCACAGTCCATAAACACATCGGCTCCGCAATCGCCATCGGGACTTTTATTAACATATTCCGCTGTTATGATTTTCTTCGATGCCATTCGTGAGGGTCCCATAAGGTTAATAAATTCTTCTATCTATTTGATTTATTATATTATTTTATTTTTTACTATATTAATTTAAAAAAATATAACTTTAATTTTATATTTAATTCTTTGTTTTCCAAATTTATTATTTTATTTTTAACTATGCAATTTCTTGTTCATAATTAATCTTTGTGCTTAGCCTACCTGCTTACACTTTGTATCCATATACAAACTGTATTCATTTTTATTTTTTAAATCTACGCACTCTAAGCCCAAATTTCAAATACATATAAATCATACTTCATAAACACATCGGCTCCGTTATTTCCATCGGCACTTTTATTAACATGTTCCGCTGTTATGATTTTCTCCAATGCGATTCGTGAGGGTAACACAAAGTTAATAAATTCTTCTCTCCATTTGATTTATTATAATCTATGCATTTTCCAATGGTTTAAAAACCAACACCAAATCTGCTTATCAAATCCGCTGAATAATATGCATCGGGTCCGCTTTAAAACAATGCAAACTACACATATAATATGCTCTCATATTCTAACCCCAACGCTAACCTTTGATATTGCATAAGCCTATTCATTTCATTTTTTCAGACATAACTGTTCCTTCCAGTCAATCGCCAATTGTTGTACTGTACAACAACCCTCCCCATTTTTAAATTTTTGGAATAAATCCCATTTAAAAATAGGTCACCTTTTTATATCTTTTCCATAAATAAAAAAATGCATATCACATTTTATTCACAAAGTTTACAAGTTTTAAAACTTTCCGATCCGATGAGTTAAAAGACCTTTTAACATATTTCGAACATATTAGAAAAATTTTATACTTAGAAATATGTTAAAATGAATAGTAAATCGCAATCGGAAATTCAGAAAAGTTCTTTTAAAGAGTTGTTATTGCTTTGAGAAGTTTAGATGCGATCGTGCTCAATTCCAATCGCATTTCGGAATAATATTAAGTATTGCACTTTTTCTATTTTGTCCAATTTTATTTGGGTCATTTGTATGTATCATCCATTATCAACATAATTAGTAATCAATTTTGAATAAATATACTTACCATTGCTCATAAAATTTGAGGGGCAAATTATATGGGTGATTTGCTCAATTGATAACGACAGAGATCCATGTTATCAAGGCTAGAGAGGAATCAAATTTCTCTGAAGATGCAACATTTCTTCATCTTTTGCACTATAAAATATGCAGTTAATATGTGTGTCAACTCCATACTCAACATGTAAGGAATTACACACTTCATTTTAATAAAAAAATACACTAATCAAACCTTTTAAACATTAGGAATATTTAATTTTCATTTATGTTATATAATATATACATAGTTGACATTGAAATAGTTTACTGAACATTGTCAATGAAATATTTTGTTTATGGCTCACATTGTACACATTAAAATATTTTTTTGTTATTAGTATATTTTCAAGTAACTAGGGATTTAAAGCATAGTATTACTACATGTCCACTCTATATTTACAATTGAAGTAATTACAAAACTTTATCATTTGTCAAGTCCATCTCAAAAGTAATTATAATTTTTTTCAATAAAAAAGAGTTATAAAATTAATTTAAAATAAAATATTTTGGTTGTGAAATGAGTTATGGTTTTTGGGCATCTAGTGTTAATAAGACATGGTATTGGTTCATGGTATTGTAACAAATCATATTTACAAGTTAATAATATCCATGGTAAAGTGAGCGCGAATATCTATGGTTAAGAATTTTATTATATTGTAAGTTTAAGTTTTTGATGTGCTTATTAATTAAATTTAAATAAGGTTATAGAATAATTATTTTAGATTATACGATAAATTGCATATTAATTTATAACTACTATTTATACGTTATATATTTTAATGTGATTCTATTTTTATTATTTTCTTCGAGGAAAAATCGAACTTTTTATTATGGAAATAAAAATTTACATAGAATATGCATTTAAGCATTCAAAAATAGTAAAGTCACTGAGAAGGGCGGATATTCGAATCAACCTATGCAAAACAATATGCCACAGTCCTAACCACAAATAAGAAAGTATGTCCAACAAAATAGGCCTCCCCAACACAGGAGAAAACGACCCAAATAAAACCATAGTTATGCAGAAACTGTCTCAAAATAAATTATACAAAAGATACATGATATATCAAAGTCACCGAGTACTAGATAGTGATGAGATAGAAAGCAAAAAAATTGACAAAGCATATTATACATTGTATGGTCGGTTTTTTGACACGCAGACTATACCATCAATTGTCTCTAAGGTATTTGCAAGCGTCCAGATCATGCTAAAGGCCCTCCTTAGATATGAGGTTTGCTTTTGTACAGGCTCCTTGCAGATATGGCAACACAATAAGATCAAACACCATTTTTAAATGGGAGAATTCTTCAATGATAGGGATCAAAATATGATTTTTACAACGTTGTCTATTATTGAACCAATTTATAACATTCACTTCGACTCACTAAATTCTTCTGAATTGAACCAATCCCCAAGTGAATGAGCCAACATAAAATAAATTTTAAAGAGAGTAACTCATCATAGTTGTTTGTGCCTATTCCAATACCCACTAAAGCTTTGTGAGATATGTTTTCATTTATGTGTATAACTAGCCCTGATCCACACCTATTCTGAGCATCTGAAGCACCATAAAAGTATGACCACAGAAATATCATGTCTAATATGCCCTCCCGGATATTTCTAATTGACTGAGAGGGGTCAGTGGAAGGGAGGAGAGTGAAGATCGAAGCACATTCTGCGGTAATCAGTGATGGAGAGGAAGAACTATTCTTGAAGATGCATGTATTCCTTGCTAACAAAACCCTCCAGGAAATAATCAGACGGATGTTTTTAATGCTTTCATCTGAGGCTGAATTCCACCAACTTCGCCAAGCTGCCCTGCAGCTTTCCCCAATCCAAATTGAATTGATGCCTAGAAGAGACAGATTTTTTTCCCACACCTTATGGAGAAAGGGAATATGATAAATAAGTGGTTGGCATATTCTTCATATTCCTTACACAAGACACACCAACTATGACCATGCTTGTTTCATTTGTGTAAATTTTCCCATGTAGGCACTTTGTTATTTAGTATACACCAAAAGAAAATTTTGGCTTTAGCTAGGATTTTCAGTTTCCAAAGTAATTTGCACCACCAGTCCTGTAGCCCCCAAGCCCTTCTAGTCATCTAGAAAAAATAGCCAAATTTTGGGGAATAATACCCTGACGGAGCATGAACCCATCAAAGAGAGTCCAGGCGTTCCTTGATCCTAACATTTGAACGATGGATTTCTCTAATCAAAAATTTCCATTCTTGATCCCATTAGGGTTGTAAGTGAATATCCTCTAGATATTTCCACCCATGATTTCAGGTTGTATTTATATATTCCTTAGTTATCTGATTCAAGAAGAACATACCTTGAGCGTGTAGGGAGTCCAAAACCCCTCTAGGTAAAGCAAACGCCTCATTGCACCCCACCCATGGATCAATTCCAAATCGGATATTTTCCCCATTTCCAACCTGTAATGTCATTCCTTATTCCAATAGTTTGAAAGAGTCTATTGGAGCCTTCCAAATGACTGATGCTTTGGAAGAGTCTTTTCTGATCCCGCGGATCCAATCATCCATGGGAACCAGATCGATGTATTTCCTTTTTACCACCACTTTCCATAAATTATCCTCTGTCAGAATCCTCCACCCAGATTTTGCTGCTAGTGAGGATGCAAAAGGTTGAAGATCCATTATACCCCATCCTCCCCATTCCTTTGGACGAAAAATTTTTCCCCGCACTACCCAATGTAGCACTACGTCCTCCTTTTCCCCAGCCTAGTGAAAAAAACTACACAGTTTCCTGATTTTGGATAATAAAAAATTTGGGACCCAGGTGCGAGCAATCCAATATACAAGAATGGAATTAAGAATGGTTTTAATGAGGACCAATCTTCCGACTATGGGTAGTCTTTTAAAACTCCATAGTTTAATATGATTCTCAATTTTTGACAACAACCAATTCCAATCCTGTTTTTTTTATAGGAATCAGGCTTTAAATGGAACCCCAAGTATTTTAGACTGTCCCCCATAGGAATAACATCATATGGGAGGGATGTAGAAATTATTTCTAGTTCATTTCCCAAGATTCCTTCACATGCTATAGAGGATTTTCTGAGTATTTATGCTCATTCTTGTGGCCTTAAGGAACAGGTCCAAAGAGAGTTGCAACTGATTGAAATCATCCCTAGATCCATTACTGAATAATAGGTTGTCATCCAAAGAAAGAAAATGAGTAATGAAAATATTTGTAGCTACTTCAATTCCTTTTAGGCCACCTCTCCTCTTGGCTGAAAGACGGATCCAACTTAGCCCTTCAACTGCCAATAAGAACAGAAGAGGGGATAAGGGGAAGCCTTATCTAAGTGGAAAAAAAGAGAGGCAACCCCATTTATGAGAAAAAAGAAAGACACATTAGAGATGCATCCCATAATCCAGTTGATGAAACCAATACTAAAGACCAGATTGGTCATCAGAAGTCTTAGGTATATCCAACTAATCCTATCATTAGACTTTTAGAGATCAATTTTGACAATCATGCCTTTTTTTTTTGACTTTCTTGGGCCACCCCAATAGCTTCGTGGATTTTCCTGCCATCATGAAAACCAAACTGTTCCTTGGAGATATTACTTGATAGAATTGGTTTGAGCCGATTTACAATAACTTTAGCTATGATTTTGTAAATGCGGTAACAAAGGGAAATAGGTTTGAACTCTTTGAAGGATATTGGGTCATCAAATTTTAGAATTATAGCCAGAAAATTTGTGTTAAAAGGTTCAAAGATGAAATACATACTCCTTGATTCTTCCACTACCCCAACACTCTCTTCCCCAAGTAGCTCAAAGAAATGTTGGAAGAACTCCACGGTTCAGCCATCAGGCCATGGACTCTTATCTTTTTGCATTGCCTTTATAACAGCTTCAACTTTCATTTTAGTTACAAGGGTCGTTAGCATCTCATTGTCTTCCTCCTCTGCATATCCAGGGAAGAGATGGGCCACCCAGATGACCTTAGTGATTGTAGCTCTGCTAAGAGCTTTGAATAAGTTTTTAAATTGGTTTCTTCCCATAGTATCCAACTCAGTGAAATATTTTTCCTTGCCCCCATCAGCCTGACTCATTCCCTAGATAGTATTTGTGTTTTTTCTCCCATTTGCATAATTCTGGAAAAATTTGGTGTTTTCGTCCCCAACTGAGAGCTTGATGGCTCGACTTTTGAGTCTCCATTATTCTTCAATGTCATTTAAAATATTCCTCCTCTTTGTCTCCAGAGATTTTATCCTATCCCTCTTCTCCTATGTCTCATATCCATCCTCTTCCGGTCTTTCCAACCTTTCTAGTTCCTCCCCAATACACCTAAATTCATTTTCTTTCCTAATATTTTTCTCTTTCGCCTAGTTAATAGTCTCCACTTTCAATATTTTTAAGTTGCCTATAAGAGACTGAGCAGGGGATATGTTTTGGGACCGATCCAGAGGCCTCCACGAGTCATTTACTAATCTTATGAAGCTAGGTTCTTTCAGCTAATCGGGATTAAATTTAAAGGGAGATCTTGGATTCTTATTGGGACCTTTTAGCTCCAATAAAATCTAAGAGTGATCTAATTCCATTCTTGAGCCCACCCACTGCCTGAAGCTAGAGGTTTGATTTACAAAGTATTCCTTCAATAAAAATTGGTCAAGTCTCTTAGCCATGCTGACCTCCCCCACCCTTCTTTTCCTCCATGTAGGGGTATATTTGATTAGATTTAAGTCTAAAAGGTGACCATATCTGATTGTGTTCAAGAAGAAGTCAACTAGAGGATTTGATTGAGTCTGAGGGCCCTAGGTTTTTGACAAGCCTAAAGAGAAATTGAGTTCACTTCCCACCACCAGATTGGGAACATTCATAAAAGAGTAGAGAATATATTTTTCCAGAATAGAACCCTATCCTGGCACAAACCATAGATATTGACTAGGGTAAAATCAGAGCATAATTCAAGAGAGTAAACCTCAGCCCCCAGTACTAGATCAGAACCCCAATAATTTTTCAATTTTAAAACACTATCTTTGAGACCCAGAGCCAAGCCCCTTGATCTTCCTTTTGCATCAACATTCACAAAGCTCCATCTTGGAAAAAATTTCCTAAGAGAGGTCATCACTTCTTCACCAGGATATAGGGTTTATTGCAACATAAAACCATCAAGACAATATTTTTGAAAAATAAATTTTAATGCTAGTTTCTTATGGTTGCTAGCAAAACTGCGACAAATGAAAGATAACAGGATCATTTGGAAATAGTGACAAGGGTTTGCGCTGCTCTAAGCACCCCTTTAAAGGATAATTGTTTTCCATCGGCAATATCTAGTTTGGATTTTAACTGAGACTTAGATAGATCAGTCTTCCTTCCCTTGGTTTTCTGAGGCATAGTGAGTTTTTATAGGTTTCCCAAACCACCTATGGGTTCAATTAACAAGGCCCTTTTTTCCTGCGAGCGAAGGTTGTAAGGGATTTTATCAAGAGATAAGGTCGGGATAGAAGTAATAGTACTATCAATGGAAAGTGACAGAATTTCTAAACATGGGGTATCATTCATATGTGGCCTAGATGGACCAGGCCTAGGAAGAGAATTTAACAAAGAATGTAGAGAATCTTGAATAGAGGAAGGGGGACGAGTGACAGTACCCGTCGAAGGAGATGCCATTTCAATTGTTCCTGATGCTTCTTGTGTATGGTTCGGCTCCGACATATGGGGGATACCTTGTTATGCAGGTTGTTCCTCCTATACCTCCATCTACATCTACCTCACACCCTATTGTATCTCTACCCCTTCCATCTGAACCTGCTCCTCCTCTTCAAGCTATGCCCGACTCTCATTCTGAGGATCACCCCTTTGTCTTGTTCTCCTTCTATATCCCATAGGGAAATCTCAGTCTATATGACCATGCTTGTGGCATCTATGACATCTAAATGGTAAGTGCTCATAGTTAATGATTAGGGATTAGGAGTAACCATCGATTTGGAGCTGGATTTTGTCAGCCAAACATTCCCTAGGGTCTAGAATAACTAATATGTGTGCCACATTCCTGCATTTTGTTTCCTGAAAATACATGCCTGCTTCCAGGCAGAGACCCAAACTATTTTCAATAGCTCTGAATACATCCACAATCCATATGTGTTGAGGTAAATATAGTAATCGCACCCATACCAAAATCCCTTCCACTCTTTCTCTATGTGCATTAAAAATAGGTAGCCACAGCTTAAAGAGTATCGATGCCATACTAAAACCCTAGTTGCAGTTTAAAACCCATTCCAATGTCTCACCGGAGTTGAAACAAACCATGAACCAACCCTTGGACATTGTGATCACCTTCACGAATTTTTCCTATGCCTCACCCAAATATTTCTCTATCCACTCTAAGATGTATTGAGCAGAGTAGGATTTCCCTCCTTCTCTGCCCACCAAGATGAGCTATGAGGTTGCCATAACCCTATCTATCGAGATGTCGACCCCCAACACCAGGTTTGGGAATTCAGATTTTTTTTTTAATTATCTTCCCTTTCTTGCACTTCGAGCCAACTTGTCGACCCGCCTCAGTCGAGCCTATAAGATACTGTCCCTCCCAGGCGTGGTCATCCTCCTCGAGGGGATCAAGACACTCCTTCGCCTGTTCCAACCAGGTTAATGAAGCCCCAAGTTCTTGTATACACCCCTCTAGAGCTGAGACGAAAAACTAAGGGAACTCCCCCGCCTACTGGGAAGTATTTTCAAGAGGTACTCCATTATTCAAACCTCAGAAGTCAGTAGTAAAACTGCTCGTTTATGCCTTACCTTCTAGGCCAAGAATTGAAACGAATAAACCTCCCTTTTGTGACCATTTTTCTTGAGAAAAACCTTCGCCCCGCATCGCTTCCAAACAATATGACTGCTCTGTGAATGGCTTGGAGATTATATAATGGCATTCAAGCCCCCGACCAACAAATACACTATTCAAACTTTGCCCCGATACCATCTCATTTTACCACTAACCTTTGGCCAAAAAAACTTTCAACCCTTCATTTCTTCATAGGCTACTACTAATGATGATATCCTCCAACCCATCCGAGAAAAACCAGATGTAGGAGGTTGCATAGGATTTTCAGAACTTACTTGGATTTCTGTTTTCCCCACTTCCACCTGAACCGCCACAAATTCCGTCGTCTCCAAGCCTTCCTGATAACTGATGCCACAGCCCCCAGCAACTGCCCTTGGACCATCAGTTTTCCTTGCTTCCAAAAGCCCTAAATCGCTCGCCGGATTCCGTGCTAACATTGTGGTTCCTTGCTATCACTGGAGATCCATTTGGAAGAGATCCACCTTACTTGGAGTTTTCTTGAATTTGGCTCTAGACTGAGACTATGAGGATATCTCAGCCTCGACTCGATTCGATGAATTCCAGATGGTTTGACCATGTTTTCCGCTAAACCATGATAAGGTAACAATATTGTGACATGGTAAATTAGTGTTGCAAGGTAGTATGCTCTTGACCTGGGGAGATGAAACGTTTGAATAGGTAAACTAAGAGAAGAGAGTTTCACTTAGTATCAGGAGAAAGAAGCAACGCGTAATGAGAAGCGTTAATCTCGACGAAAAAAACAAAAAGTCAAAGTGTTTTTAGAGGATGTTTGAATTTGTTTGATACCTACCACCATTCGTACTCCTTTGGATGGCCTTCATCGATCCCAACATTGCGTTCCTTCGAAACCCTAAAGTGCTTCCCTCCTTGCACCTACATCGATCCACATCTCATGTATATTTTAATATGATAATTTATATTATGATTTCTTTTATTTAAAATTTTGTTTGTAATGTTATTAATAAAAATAATTTTACAATATCACAAATTAAATTTTATTATTTATATTATTCTAACTTTTATAATTAATTGAGCCAACATTTGAATTTTTAAACTCATTTATGAACACTTTAACATCATTTTTTTTTATTTTCAACTTTTTATTATTAATTGAGCCAACATTTAAATCTTTAAGAAGTATAACATCTCTCCATATTAAATTTTATATTACTTTTAAACTTTTATTATTTTTTATTTAGATTAACTACTACATCACTTTAACAATTAAATTCTTATCAAGTTTCAAAGTCAAGAAAATAAAATAATATTCTTCTATTTTCACTATATATATATATTATTATTTTTATATATTTATATATATTTGCAATTTGCAATTTTTTAAATATTAATCAAAATCCCTCATTTATTTCAAAAAAAAATGCACTTTCTCTATCACTAATTTCTTATTTATACTAAATTACGTTACATAAACTTCTATATTTATAATAACCAATAATAAGACACTCCACAAATTATATGGTATATAAAATTAAGACACCCCACAAATGATACGGTATATAAAGTTTAAATTATATAAATTTGACATTAATAAATATTATGTTAAATAACTATAATGAATATGATATTTTAAAATTGAATTCATGACTATTGCAAATTCAAGGCATATTTTAGAATCTGACTATCACTTATTTGAATCCCCGTCATCAGATTGTGAGATGAATCTGCAATAGGAATAAGTCTATCAACCTAGAAGTAAATCCTCGAGGAAGGGAACCCAGGTCTCCCTATTTTTTTCCTGATATTTAATAACAACGCCAAAAAGATAAATAAACAGAGAGTACCTTTGTACATTGGAAGTGTGGAAGAAGTTGAGAAGCTGGAAAAATATTTAAGTTGATTTTCTATATAAGTAGCAACTAAGCTTTGTTTCAAATGTTTGTATGCAACGTTCGTGTTTTACTCTCAATGAGATTTTCGAGAAGGAATATATGCAGGGATTCATAAGTAATAGCTATTTATTATTCAAGTGGAGTACTCAAAAATTGTGAATATTCTATTGAAAGTTTTTGGTTCAAGTCGAGCGCAGGTGGATTATCCATGGCATAATGGTAAAGTGATCAAGCCAAGTCCCTATGTGGGATCCTAATAAAAACCGTTCTTTTTTTACTTCAATTTTGTTTCAACTTCTATATGAAAAAGTATATTTGCATATTGCAGGTTCATATGTTTAGTGTAACACTAAACATGTAGCAACGTATAAACAGGGAAAAAAATATTTCAACTTACCCATACAATAGTAGTTTTTATTATTATATATATATATATATATAAAACATCAACTGGTTTTATATGGACATAGTATAACTTATAAACGAAATAGACTTAGGAAAGAATGTGATTTTTTGTTTTTTAAAATGCATTTTTGAATGCATAAATAGATTCAGCACCATAAATTGACTATAATTTTATCTTTTTTATTGTTTTTTTTGTTATGTAATTTGATATTTTTTATTACTTTTTTGTTATGTAATTTGATTGAGTCTCAATTTTAACATAAATAGCATAGCCTCACAACATCTCTTCCATACTTTGCTAGAGAACACTTCTTGACACAAAAATATCACCTCTTATCTACATAGTTAATAATTAATTTTGAATAAGTATGATTACAATTGGGGATAGAACTTGAGGGGAAAATTGTCTATCATAAGTGATTTACCCATTCAACATCATTAAACAATAGAGATCCATGTTATCCCCAAATCTATTAAGAGTCAAGAGGGATCAAGTTTCTCTCAAGGTGTATATATACATATATCATGTGTCAACTTAGAAGGCATTACACATCTCATTTATTTTAAGCAACTCACTAATAAAATGTTTTAACCATTAGAATTTATTCATTTTTATTTGTTCTATATAATATATACATAGTTCACATTGAAATTTTTTACTTAACATTTTCATTAAAATATTTTGTTCGTGATCCACATTGTCCACATTAAAATATCTTTGTTGTTGTTATTTTGGGAAGTTTAAAGCATATATCACTATGATAGAATCTCTCTCTCTACACACACATTGTTACATGTCCACTCTATATTTACGAATGATGGAATAACACATCTTTATCATATGCTTTAATGTGGGTCCATTTGAAGTATTTAAATTTTTTTTGCTTTTAGATTTAATTTAAAATTTGTTATAAAATAAAATATTATTAAAATATTCTAATTGTGAAATGAGTTGTGATTTTTGGGCATTTGGTATTGATAAAATGACTTCTCTTCTATTGAAATCAGGGCTATATTTAAGTATCTAATGTATAATAAGAAGCTTTACAACATGGAATCCGAGACACTCTAAAATTGCTTCTAACTTTAGTCAAAACCCCCACCTCGCCTCAAGCGCGGGTGACATAAGGATGCCAAAGATTGGCTCAGCCATTGACGGATAAGCGAGGAGATCATCCTAGGAGGCAAGGATAGTGTCAAAGATACTATCATCTCCAAATTTAAGGATAATCTTTGGGAGGATAAGGAGATGGAGGGTAAAAGGAAGCTAAGATATTATAAGGAGGTGATCAACCACACACTTGAGAACCAAAACTATCTTTCTGTTTTGACCAACGCAAAGAAAAATATGAACATCGCTAAGATTAGAACTAATTCTCATGAGCTTCGAAGTGAAAACAGGCGGTGGTCTACTCCCAATACTCCATGAGACGATAAATTTTTTTAGCTTCGCGATACTAAGAGGGTGGTGGATGAAAAACACTTTCTTTTAGATTGTCCGACCCCACTCACATTCGCTCTCATTTCCCTAACATTTGTCACACTTCCAATCTTCTTGACTTGTTAATTTAGCCCAACTATAGTGATCTTGGTGCGCTTATTTCCCTTCATTTTTATCACAAAAATAAGATTTTGAAGAATTACAATTAGATTCTTCTTCTTATTAAGGTCCAATAAACCACATTGGTCTTAATGGACATTAATCATCATCATCATCATCATCCTTAATAATATTAAGTTTTTATGTGCTTATTAATTAAATTTAAATACTGTTAAAGAATAATTATGTTAAGTTATAGGGTAAAATGAATCTTAATTTATAACTCCTATTTATAAGCTATATACTTTAACGTGAAATGTATATTATGATTTTTTTAATCTAAAACATGTTCGTAATTTTATTAATAAAAACAAAATTACAATATAATAAATTGGATTTTATTACTTTTATTACTTTTAACTTTTTTAGTATTAAATACCTCAACACAATAGAAAAAACATATATGTATATTAAATAAATATTTATTATTTATTTATTATTTTTGAATGTGTATGTGTGTGTTTATTTTTTATTTATATTATACACACTTAAATTACATAATGTAGTATTTCAATAAAATATAAAAGTTAAATATATAAAATAAACATTTAATTTTCAAACTATATACGTGTATGATACACGCTTAAATTATATAAATTTATATATAATATATGTGTATGATATAAACTTAAATTATATAAATTTATATATGAGTATGATACACATTTAAATTATATAAATTTATAAACATTTATAATGGAAATACTATTTCAATAAAATTTAAAATTTAAATATACAAAAGAAACACATGTAAATTAAACAAATATTTTAATCTTTAAATTTTGTTTTTAAATATATATGTGTTAATTTTTTATTTATACCATATATAATTAAATTATATAAATGTATATATTTACAAATAAATTTAATACAAGTGTAATATCCCAATAATATATATATATATACCATTGGAAAAACTATCGAAAAATTGACTTTTAATTTTATTTCTATATTGGGCTAAAGAACACCATTTGGTAGAAAAATATCACCCATTATCAACATAATTAGTAATCAATTTTGAATAAATATACTTACCATTGCTCATGGAAATTGAGGGACAAATTATATGGGTGATTTGCTCACTTGATAACGACAAAGATCCATGTTATCAAGGCTAGAGAGGAATCAAATTTCTCTCAAGATGCAACATTTCTTCAACTTTTGCACTATAAAATATGGAGTTAATATGTGTGTTAACTCCATGCTCAATATGTAAGGAATTACACACTTCATTTTAATAAAAAAAATACACTAATCAAACGTTTTAAATATTAGGAATATTTAATTTTCATTTATGTTATATAATATATACATAGTTGACTTTGAAATAGTTTACTTAACATTGTCAATGAAATATTTTGTTTATGGCTCACATTGTACACATTAAAATATTTTTTTGTTATTAGTATATTTTCAAGTAAATAGGGATTTAAAGCATAGTATTACCACATGTCCACTCTATATTTACAATTGAAGTAATTACAAAACTTTCTCATTTGTCAAGTCCATCTCAAAAGTAATTATAATTTTTTTCATTAAAAAAGAGTTATAAAATTAATTTAAAATAAAATATTTCGGTTGTGAAATGAGTTATGGTTTTTGGGCATCTAGTGTTAATAAGACATGGTATTGGTTCATGGTATTGTAACAAATCATATTTACAAGTTAATAATATCCATGGTAAAGTGAGCGCGAATATCTATGGTTAAGAATTTTATTATATTGTAAGTTTAAGTTTTTGATGTGCTTATTAATTAAATTTAAATAAGGTTATAGAATAATTATTTTAGATTATACGATAAATTGCATATTAATTTATAACTACTATTTATATGTTATATATTTTAATGTGATTTTATTTTATTTTATTTTTACTATTTTTTTCAAGGAAAAATTGAACTTTTTATTAAGGAAATAAAAATTTACATAGCATATGCATTTAAGCATTCAAAAATAGTAAAGTCACTGAGAAGGGCGGATGTTCGAAGCAACCTATGCAAAACAATATGCCACAGTCCTAACCACAAATAAGAAAGTATGTCCAACAAAATAGGCCTCCCCAACATAGGAGAAAACAACCCAAATAAAACCATAGTTATGCAGAAACTCTCTCAAAATAAATTATACAAAAGATATATGATATATCAGAGTCAGCGAGTACTAGATAGTGAGGAGATAGAAAGAAAAAAAAATTAACAAAGCATATTATACATTGTATGGTCGGTTTTTTGACATGCAGACTGTATCATCAATTGTCTCGGCTATGCAGCAAGTGTCCAAATCATGCTAAAGGCCCTCCTTATATATGAGGTCCGCTTTTGTATTATGTTCCTTGTAGATATGGCAAACAATAATAAGATCAAACACCATTTTTAAATGGAGAATTTCTTCAATGATAGGGATCAAAATATGATTTTTACAACGTTGTCTATTATTGAACCAATTTATAACGTTCATGGAGTCACCAAATATTTGAATTGAACCAATCCCCAAGTGAATGAGCCAACATAAAATAAATTTTAAAGAGATTAACTCATCATAGTTGTTTGTGCCTATTCCAATACCCATTAAAGCTTTGTGAGATATGTTTTCATTTATATGTATAACTAACCCTGATCCACACCTATTCTGAGCATCTGAAGCACCATAAAAGTATGACCACGGAAATATCATGTCTAATATGCCCTCCCGGATATTTCTAATTGACTGAGAGGGGTCAGTGGAAGGGAGGAGAGTGAAGATAGAAGCACATTCTGTAGTAATCAGTGATGGAGAGGAAGAACTATTCTTGAAGATGCATGTATTCCTTGCTAACCAAACCCCCCAGGAAATAATCAGAGGGATGTTTTTAATGCTTTCATTTGAGGCCAAATCCCACTAGCTTTGCCAAGCTGCCCTGCAGCTTTCCCCAATCCAAATTGAATTGATGCCTAGAAGAGACAGAGTTGTTTCCCACACCTTATGGAGAAAGGGAATATGAGAAATAAGTGGTTGGCATATTCTTTAGATTCCTTACACAAGACACACCAACTATGACCATGCTTGTTTCATTTGTGTAAATTTTCCCATGTAGGCACTTTTTTATTTAGTATACACCAAAAGAAAATTTTGGCTTTAGCTAGGATTTTCAGTTTCCAAAGTAATTTGCACCACCAGTCCTATCGCCCCCAACCCCTTCTAGTCATCTAGAAAAAATAGCCAAATTTTGGGGAATAATACCCTGATGGAGCATGAACCCATCGAAGAGAGTCCAGGCATTCCTTGATCCTAACATTTGAACAATGGAGTTCTTTAATAAAAAATTTCCATTCTTGATCCCATTAGGGTTGTAAGTGAATATCCTCTGGATATTTTCACCCCTGATGTCAGGTTGTATTTAAATATTCCTTAGTTATCTGATTCAAGAAGAACATACCTTGAGCGTGTAGGGAGTCCAAAAGCCCTCTAGGTAAAGCAAACGCCTCATTGCACCCCACCCATGGATCAATTCCAAATCAGATCTTTTCCCCATTTCCAACCTGTCATGTCATTCCTTATTCCAATAGTTTGAAAGAGTCTATTGGAGCCTTCCAAATGACTGATATATTGGAAGAGTCTTTTCCGGTCCCACGGATCCAATCATCCATGGGAACCAGATCGATGTATTTCCTTTTTACCACCACTTTCCATAAATTATCCTCTGTCAGAATCCTCCACCCAAATTTTGCTGCTAGTGAGGATGCAAAAGGTTGAAGATCCATTATACCCCATCCTCCCCATTCCTTTGGACGAGATTTTTTTCCCCACACTACCCAACATAGCACTACGTCCTCCTTTTCCCCAGCCTAGTGAAAAAAACTACATAGTTTCCTGATTTTGGATAAAATTCCTTTTGGGACCTAGGTGCGAGCAATCCAATATACAAGAATGGAAATAAGAATGGTTTTAATGAGGACCAATCTTCCGACTATGGGTAGTCTTTTAAAACTCCATAGTTTAATATGATTCTCAATTTTTGACAACAACCAATTCCAATCCTGTTTTTTTTATAGGAATCGGGCTTTAAATGGAACCCCAAGTATTTCAGACTGTCCCCCATAGGAATAACATCATATGGGAGGGATGTAGAAATTATTTCTAGTTCATTTCCCAAGATTCCTTCATATGCTATAGAGGATTTTCTGAGTATTTATGCTCATTCTTGTAGCCTTAAGGAACAGGTCCAATGAGAGTTGCAACTGATTGACATCATCCCTAGATCCATTACTGAATAATAGGTTGTCATCCAAAGAAAGAAAATTAGTAATGAAAATATTTGTAGCTACTTCAATTCCTTTTAGGCCACCTCTCCTCTTGGCTGAAAGAAGGATCTAACTTAGCCCTTCAACTGCCAATAAGAACATAAGAGGGGATAAGGGAAAGCCTTATCTAAGTGGAAAAAAAGAGAGGCAACCCCATTTATGAGAAAAAAGAAAGACACATTAGAGATGCATCCCATAATCTAGTTGATGAAACCAATACTAAAGACCAGATTGGTCATCAGAAGTCTTAGGTATATCCAACTAATCCTATCATTAGACTTTTAGAGATCAATTTCGATAATCATGCCTTTTTTCTTTGACTTCTTGATGTTATGCATCATTTCTTGGGCCACCCCAATAGCTTCGTGGATTTTCCTGCCATCAGGAAAACCAAACTGTTCCTTGGAGATATTACTTGATAGAATTCGTTTGAGCCGATTTACAATAACTTTAGCCATGATTTTGTAAATGCAGTAACAAAGGGAAATAGGTTTGAACTCTTTAAAGGATATTGGGTCATCAAATTTTAGAATTATAGCCAGAAAAGTTGTGTTAAAAGGTTCAAAGATGAAATACATACTCCTTGATTCTTACACCACCCCAACAATCTCTTCCCCAAGTAGCTCAAAGAAATGTTGGAAGAACTCCACGGTTCAGCCATCAGGCCATGGACTCTTATCTTTTTGCATTGCCTTTATAACACCTTCAACTTTCATTTTAGTTACAAGGGCCATTAGCATCTCATTGTCTTCCTCCTCTGCATATCCAGGGAAGAGATGGGCCACCCAGATGACATTAGTGATTGTAGCTCTGCTAAGAGCTTTGAATAAGTTTTTAAATTGGTTTCTTCCCATAGTATCCAACTCAGTGAAATATTTTTCCTTGCCCCCATCAGCTTGACTCATTCCCTAGATAGTATTTGTGTTTTTTCTCCCATTTGCATAATTCTGGAAGAATTTGGTGTTTTCGTCCCCAACTAGGAGCTTGATGGCTCGACTTTTGAGTCTCCATTATTCTTCAATGTCATTTAAAATATTCCTCCTCCTTGTCTCTAGAGATTTTATCCCATCCCCCTTCTCCTCTATCTCATATCCATCCTCTTCCGATATTTCCAACCTTTCTAGTTCCTCCCCAATACACCTAAATTAATTTTCTTCCCTAATATTTTTCTCTTTCGCCCAGTTAATAGTCTCCACTTTCAATATTTTTAAGTTGCCCACAAGAGACTGAGTAGGGGATATGTTTTGGGACCGATCCAGAGGCCTCCACGAGTCATTTACTAATCTTATGAATCTAGGTTCTTTGTGCTAATCGGGATTAAATTTAAAGGGAGATCCAATAAAATCTAAGAGTGATCTAATTCCCTTCTTGAGCCCACCCACTGCCTGAAGCTAGAGGTTTGATTTACAAAGTATTCCTTCAATAAAAAGTGGTCAAGTCTCTTAGCCACCCTGGCCTCCCCCACCCTTCTTTTCCTCCATGTAGGGTTATATTTGATTAGATTTAAGTCTAAAAGGTGACCATATTTTATTGTGTTCAAGAAGAAGTCAACTAGAGGATTTGATTGAGTCTGAGGGCCCTAGGTTTCTGACAAGCCTAAAGAGAAATTGAGTTTGCTTCCCACCACCAGATTGGGAACATTCATAAAAGAGTAGAGAATATATTTTTCCAGAATAGAACCCTATCCTGGCACAAACCATAGATATTGTCTAGGGTAAAATCAGAGCATAATTCAAGACAGTAAACCTTAACCCCCAGTACTAGATCATAACCCCAAGAATTTTTCAATTTTAAAACACTATCTTTGAGACCCAGAGCCAAGCCCCTTGATCTTCCTTTTGCATCAACATTCACAAAGCTCCATCTTGGAAAAAATTTCCTAAGAGAGGTCATGACTTCTTCACCAAGATCTAGGGTTTATTGCAACATAAAAACATCAAGACAATATTTTTGAAAAATAGATTTTAATGCTAGTTTCTTATGGTTGCTAGCAAAACTGCGACAAATGATAGATAACAGGATCATTTGGAAATAGTGACAAGGGTTTGCGCTGCTCTAAGCACCCCTTTAGGGGATAATTATTTTCCATCGGCAATATCTAGTTTGGATTTTAACTAAGACTTAGACAGATCAGTATTCCTTCCCTTGGTTTTCTGAGGCATAGTGATTTTTTATAGGTTTCCCAAACCACCTATGGGTTCAATTAACAAGGCCCTTTTTTCCTGCGAGCGAAGGTTTTAAGGGATTTTATCAAGAGATAAGGTCGAGATAGAAGTAATAATACTATCAATGGAAAGTGACAAACTTTCTAAACATGGGGTATCATTCATATGTGGCCTGTATGGTCTGGCTCCGACATATGGGGGATATCTTGTTATGCAGGTTGTTCCTCCTATACCTCCATCAACATCTGCCTCACACCCTATTGTATCTCTACCCCTTCCATCTGAACCTGCTCCTCCTCTTCAAGCTATGCCCAACTCTCATTCTGAGGGTCACCCCTTTGTCTTCTTCTCCTTCTATATCCCATAGGGAAATCTCAGTCTATATGACCATGCTTGTGGCATCTATGACATCTAAATGGTAAGTGCTCATAGTCAATGATTAGGGATTAGGAGTAACCATCGATTTGGAGCTGGATTTTGTCAGCCAAACCTTCCCTAGGGTCTAGACTAACTAATATGTGTGCCACATTCCTGCATTTTGTTTCCTGAAAAATACATGCCTGCTTCCAGGCAGAGACCGAAACTATTTCCAATAGCTCTGAATACATCCACAATCCATATGTGTTGAGGTAAATCTAGTAATTGCACCCATGTCGAAATCCCTTCCACTCTTTCTCTATGTGCATTAAAAATGGGTAGCCACTGCTTAAAGAGTATTGATGCCATACCAAAACCCTAGTTGCAGTTTAAAACCCATTCCAATGTCTCACCGGAGTTGAAACAAACCATGAACCAACCCTTGGACATTGTGATCACCTTCACGATTTTTTCCTATGCCTCACCCAAATATTTATCTTCCTACTCTGAGATGTATTGAGCAGAGTAGGATTTCCCTCTTTCTCTGCCCACCAAGATGAGCTATGAGGTTGCCATAACCCTGTCTATCAAGATGTCGACCCCCAACACCAGGTTTGGGAATTCAGATTTTTTTTTTTTTTAATTATCTTCCCTTTCTTGCACTTCGAGCCAGCCTGTCGACCCGCCTCAGTCGAGCCTATAAGATATTGTCCCTCCCAGGTGTGGTCATCCTCCTCCTTGAGCGGACGAAGCCACTCCTTTTCCTGTTCCAACCAGGTTAATGAAGCCCCAAGTTCTTGTATACACCCCTCTAGAGCTGAGACGAAAAACTAAGGGAACTCCCTCGCCTACTGGGAAGTATTTTCAAGAGGTACTCCATTATTCAAACCTCAGAAGTCAGTAGTAAAACTGCTCGCTTGTGCCTTACCTTCTAGGCCAAGAATTGAAACGAATAAACCTCCCTTTTGTGACCATTTTTCTTGAGAAAAACCTTCGCCCTACATCGCTTCCAAACAATATGACTACTCTGTGAATGGCTTGGAGATTATATAATGGCATTCAAGCCCCCGACCAACAAATACATTATTCAAGCTTTGCCCCGATACCAGCTCATTTGACCACCGACCTTTCGCCAAAAAAACTTTCAACCCTTCATTTCTTCATAGGCTACTACTAATGATGATATCCTCCAACCCACCCGAGAAAAACCAGATGTAGGAGATTGCATAGGATTTCCAGAACTTACTTGGATTTATGTTTTCCCCACTTCCACCTGAACCGCCACAAATTTTGTCATCTCCAAGCCTTCCTGATAATTGATGCTACAGCCCCCAACAACTGCCCTTGGACCATCGGTTTTCCCTGCTTCCAAAAGCCCTAAATCGCTCACCGGATTTCATGCTAACATTGTGGTTCATTTTTTTCCACCTAGAGATCTAGCTGGAAGGGTCACCTTAGCCAGGTTTTTCTTAGTTGGCTCTAGACCCCAGACTATGAGGATATCCTCCGCCTCTGACTCCAGTTTGATGAATTCCAATGGTTTGACCATGTTTTCCGCCTAAACCATGATAAGGTAACAATATTGTGATATGGTAACAATAACAGTACCAAGGTAAACCTATGCTCTTGACCTTGGGGGAGATGAAAATGTTTGAATAGGTAAACTAAGGGAGGTTTCGCAACTGTCGGGAGAAAGAAGCAACGACGTAATGAGGAAGCGTTAATCCTGAGGGAAAAAACTAAAGTGCCAAGTGTTTCCCAGATGTTTGAATTTGTTTGAGACCTACCACCATTCATACTCCTTTGGATGGCCTTCATCGATCCCAACACTGTGCTCCTTCGAAACCCTAGAGTGCTTCCCTCCTTGCGCCTACATCGATCCATCTCTCATGTATATTTTAATGTGATAATTTATATTATGATTTTCTTTTATTTAAAATTTTGTTTGTAATTTTATTAATAAAAATAATTTTACAATATCACAAATTAAATTTTATTATTTGTATTATTTTAACTTTTATAATTAATTGAGCCAACATTTGAATTTTAAACTTATTTATGAACACTTTAACATCATTTTATTATTTTCAACATTTTATTATTAATTGAGGCAACATTTAAAACTTTAGGCTCTTTTGTGAACACTATAACATCTCCCCATATTAAATTTTATATTACTTTTAACCTTTTATTATTTTTTATTTGGATTAAATACTACATCACTTTAACAATTAAATTCTTAATAAAGTCCTCAAACACTAACCATAACAAAATGATTTAAGAACAAGAAAATAAAATAATATTGTTCTATTTTCACTACATATATATATTATTATTTTTATATATTTATATATATTTGCAATTTGCAATTTTTTAAATATTAATCAAAATCTCTCATTTATTTCGAAAAAAATACACTTTCTCTATCATTAATTTCTTATTGTACATGCCGCAAGCAGGATACTACACATCAGGTTTTTCCTGATTGTGAAATTAATTCACCTTGATTAGACATATGTTTTGAAATTTTTTTTATTTTTGCCATGGTTCACTATAAGATTTATTATTGTATGTATATTTTAGTTATTTTAATTTGAATTATCTGTTATCTGATTGGCCAAAAACTTTCACTTCTTATTGCAAAATGCCTAGATTTTATCACCATTATTTGTACTGTCGTTACAAAAAGATTCATATTTATGCTGCAGGTCTTGTACTTTATCTGGAGTCACATTAAGCAAAATAACAAGACAGTGCTGAGCCGTCCATTATGGTTTATCAGATAGCACGAGCCGTTTTCTCTGTATCAGTGACCATTTATGGTCTCTGACAGATTGTTATATACGGCAAAGAGAAAAGAAATGTTTATAAAGCAGTGTTATATGTGTAGTCTGCATTGTTTTAAAGCAAGCCCGATGCATATTTTTCAGCGCTAAAATTAAAGTTATATTTTTTTTAATTGATATAGTAAAAAGTAAAATAATATAATAAATCGAATGGACAGAAGAATTTATTAACCTTGTGGGACCCTCACGAATCGCATCGGAGAAAATCATAACAGCAGAACATGTTAATAAAAGTCCCGATGGCGATTGCGGAGCCGATGTGTTTATGGACTGTGATTTATATGTGTTTGAAAGTCTGGCTTAAAAGGCATTAATCGCATCGAAACATTTATGAATGCATCAATCGTATCGAAGGAGGGGCATCGCATCGGAACATTGGAAAATGTGTTAATCGCAATCGGAAGCATTGAGTTGCGATTAATCGCATCGGAAAATAGAAAAGAAAGGTTTATAGAGATGTGGCGCCAGAACTTTTCAAAGGTTAGTGTTGGGATTAGAATATGAGAGCATATTATATGCGTAGTCTGCATTGTTTTAAAGCGGATCTGATGCATATTATTAAGTGTATTTGATAAGCATATTTGGTGTTGGTTTTTAAACGATTGGCAAATGCATAGATTGTATTAAATCGAATGGACAGAAGAATTTATTAACTTTGTGGGACCCTCATGAATCGCATCGGAGAAAATCATAACAACGGAACATGTTAATAAAAGTCCCGATGGCGATAACGGAGCCGATGTGTTTATGAACTGTGATTTATATGTATTTGAAGTTCCGGCTTAGAGTGCGTAGATTTAAAAAATAAAAATGGATACAATTCGTATATGGACAGAGAGTGTAGAGTTATATTTTTTTTTAATTAATATTGTAAAAAATAAAATAATAAATCTATAATGATTTTGTTCAAACAATAAAGTAGATTGGGATATGTATTTTTTAAACTATACATACTAAAACAGGTAAAAGTATTACAAAAGAAAACTTATCGAAGTTTTCCATTGCGTGATAAAGTACAACATATCAAATGAACCTTTTGCAACTATGAACCCCGCTGAACGTGAAAAAACTTAAACCAAATATGAAAAATAATTTTTCCTTATAAAACTTATCAGGTCCAAGACTTGCCATTACAATCGGTCGAAGACATAGGAACTTGTGATTTGCGATTGCAATTGGGCGAATCGTGTTGCATCATTCAATAGTAGCTAATAAAACATATGCCCAAATTGTTATGTGATGTGGAAATCAAATCTGCCTTATAAAAATTATCGGATCCAAGACTTACGATTGCAATGAGTCCAAAACAAAATAACTTGCGATGTGATTGTTATTTTGCCTTTATATTTATTCATCACATAGCAAAAGATAAAAAGTGAATTTTAACATTTATTACAAGGATTTGAGGATTTTTGATTGTATGAAAATATTAATTCAAAATCAGACAGAGGATCATGGGTTATTTTGTTCTCAATACACGAATGTCACCCCTTGGAGAGCATTTATGTTGAAAATATAGGTTTTGGCTGAAAGCATTCATTTCAATTGGAGAAAAAAAGTTCGAATCCTTTCATTCGTAGAATCAGAGAGAGTTTACCCGAATCTGAAATGTCAAAGAGAAGCAGAAATTCTAAAGTTGCTTTTTTTGTCAATGTTCCTCTGCTAAACATGCCACCCAAGGAAAAACTGACGAAGCTCAAGCTAGTAATAGACACCTCATGTCAAGGACTGGGGAAGATGACATGGGAGAATGTATAAAATTTTCTTGAAAAGGATAAACCTAAGGTTTTTGTGCCCAAAGCAACTGTTCCTGATGAAAAAGATTCAGATTCTAACTCCGAATCTAAACTTAGTGCATTGGAAAATTCATTTTTACACCGAGTTGCTACCCAAGCGAGTATTTTTCCCTACTATGATGTTATCAGATGGGTCATTGACAATGTTACCATTCAAAACAAGACTTTTGTTTTTGCTTCTAGATTAGTGTTCAGTTCATTTAGGGCAGAAGATATTAAAGCAATGTACCATCTTCCCAATCCACAAAAGATTTACAACAAAGAATTCCTTAAAGAATATGTTGCAGAACATCCAAACCAGAAAGAGCCAATCAAATAATGGAGGAATATCCCTGAGAAAAAAAAGCAAGAGGCATCAGTTATGTACTCTATGGAGTCTCTCGCACCTCCATATTGTTATACCGCAGCAATGATGTGTAGGTTGTTTAGAAACGACAACTCTGCTAGATTTTCTATTCAAATGGTTCTGTTAATTCATTCTGATCTTAATTCTGAAATTATGGATTGGGCTATCATTTTATCAAATAATATAGCTAATCGAATTATAGAGTATATAAAAGATAAGAATTTAGGGAATTCTTCCCCTTTCCTTTTTTGTGGTTATATTTTGGATGCCCTCTGTTTAAATTCCGAGTTCCCAATGCTAGGTCGGAAATGGACTCCAAAAGAACCTATTCCTATTCATGTGTATCATAGTTTCTTATGGAAAGAACATTTCAAACTTCATGTTTACATAGACTGCCATGGTTTTCTAATTCCAATCTACCAAACCATTTTTGGTCATTTCCCTCCTAGACTGTCCAATAAAGCCAAGACTGATTTGTCTGCGATCGGAGATTGGTTTGGAGAAGAAAGATTCACTTATATCAGAATCTTTGGGAGTATTTTTCAGCCACATATCCTTCCCCTATATGTTCCAGATAAGCTGTTAGCTCAGGAAATTTCCTATCAAATGACAGTTGAAGGAATGTCTAGAATTTTGAAAAGCAATAAAAAGATTATGTGGCCTATGTTTCCTTTTAACTGTGGTGAATATACTCTTAATAGTTTTTCTCATGCCAAGAAAGAAGTTGGTAAGATTTATAATCTTAAGTTTTCAACAATTCCTGGAAGACAATATGACCCAAGGAAAGTGGCACATGATTTTACTACCTCTGTTTCGATTGCCCAATTTAAGCATGAACCAGAAATTTTTGATGATTTATTTGTTTCCATGGATGATATATCCCAAGTCTTTGATTCCACCAAGTCCAAGTTACAGGCCGAGGACTTGAATTTTTTTTTTTGTATAGAAGCCAAAGGTTACTTACTGTGCCTCTTGATCAGTTGAGAGCTCCCATACAGGGTAAAGCATCACAACAAGCAGGAAGTACTTATGGTAAAGAAGTAGAAGGAGCTGATCCTGTTTTAGGGAAAAAGGATGACAAAAGTAAAGCCGACAGTGCCAAAACAGAAACAACTTCTCAAAAAGATATATAGAAGCCTTTAGTGCAAACAAAAAAAGGGAACATTAGCACTGATGCCCAGGTACATATTGAAAAAGGAAGTATAGAAAGTAAAAATACTAAACAGGCACCCAAGAATGATGTAGGTTGTCAACTTGGAGGACAAGTAAACACTAAATTGGTTGTTTCTTCTCATTTGCTAAATCAATATCAACAATTTGCACATCAGATAGGGTTGCAAAACAATTCTCAAGTTCACGATCCCAAATATCAGGATGTGGAAATCATTCCTAAAAACCTGACTGGAGAAATTATGATAAAGATAGAATAAATCCCTCCTTTAGATATATTCTACAGTCCAAAACATAGGGCTGTGGTAAGAAAAAAGAGGAAAAGGAGGAGAATAGATCAATATGCTCTTTTGGCATCACGGGGGGAATTTCTAAATGTTGTTTATAAAAATGCTGAGGTGAATCCATCTGAGGATCTCAGCAAATTGTCTCAGTATGCTAGTGCATATAGTGCTGCGACTATCGATAAAGCTTCCAAAGTTTCACAGCTAGTAAAACAAAAGGATATACAAATTGTTATCTTTAAAGAATAGGTTGTAGGCAATCATTAAAAGATTATTCAGTTGGAACAACGGGTACAGGATGCAGAACATAGAGCTAAACAAATAGAAGAGAAACTTAGCCTTGGAAAGAAAAAGATTGATGAACAAGCCTTGGGCAAACAACAACAGTTGAATCAAGAAGTAGAAAAGCTACAAAATATTTTACAAAATGAGAGAAATTCAAAAGTTGAACAGGAAAAAATGTTCCAATCAGAAATGGACAAGTTCAAGGAGCATCCCAAGCTAGATCAATTCATTACTGAAGCTCCTGAAATGAACAAACTGCTATCTCAACAGTTAAATTAATTTTGTTTAAAGTTGACACAAATTAAGCCTTTGTACGAAATTACATCGTCTTTGATAGATAAATTAGTCACTGTTAGGCAAGAAATTGAAGATGTTGATCATAAAATTTTTGTGTTTCTTTCATGGCAGGATACAGAGGAAGGAAGAAAAGCTAACCTTCCTATAATTTAAGAGAGACACAAAGAAATTCTACTTATGGATTGGGAATAGTAGTTAATGAAATAAAAAAGAACCACATCAAGGGCTAAAAGTTCAATGAATAATACAACACAATTGATTAATGATAGCCTATACGCTACCAATTTGATCTCAAATTGTACTCTAGGCGAGTTACCTAAAGTAAAAGAAGCTGATTCTAGGTGGAAGCAAGAGATAATCGATAAAAATAAAAAAATTAACAAAACTCAAGGAATTTCATGGGATAATATGTGGTCTTATCTAATCAAGCCACAGAACCAACAGATGGCCATCGAATTACTTTTGAATGCTATTCAATGTATCATTCCTGAATTCTCTGATGCTACATACACTGGAAAGTTACATTCAAAAATGCGTCAGCCAACAGAAGTCCAAGATATGCTCAATGTCTGCCACCTTCGTTCATCCACCTCAATCAATGATTAATGAGCCAGTCTACTACAAGCTCGCATTTTAGTTTAGGATATTTTATTTTAGATAGATTGTAGGAATAGTTTTAGTTATTTTGTTTTATTGAGTACCTATTTAAACCCATTTCATGCATTTAGAAAGGGGTCCTTAATTTTTAATATTATTTGACTTGGAGATTACATTTTTGTACTGCATTTAATTCTATTTACTTCTATGATTCTGTGCAGAATTTTTTTTTAAGAGTTGCATTTTTGTACCTTCTAGTTGATTTTGCATTGGAATTGCTGAGTTAGTGTATCATATATGCATTTGAAAGTCTCAAGATGGATACAGTATCTCTATCTATTCACGTTAATTTCTTTTGTGATTAGCTAGTACTTTAATTTCAAGTCATTTAGTTCCATTTCCCCCATCCAATCATTCTATTACCAACCCATTCAAATTACTAGGAAACTAGTCCTAGAAATCCAGTTGGGGCCACCATTCCAAATGGAAAAGGAGCTAAGAGAACATCAATTATAGAACTGCACATAACATCTTCATATTTTTCAAGAATTTGTTTCAGAAGAGTAGTTGGTTTAAGTATAAATATGTGTTTGTCTATTGGTGTTGTGTTTATAAAGTTGCATTCTCTTGAACTATGATTCAATGGTAGTGATAGAGCTATGTTGACTGCTTGTTGAGCTAAAATTTGTTGAAGGTTAAGGAAAGCATTGCCTAGAGACCGTATCATTTGAATAGGATCAATTTTTCTCTTTTCATGTTCTTTTCGTATCCTTTTGAATGCATTTGTCATAGATCTATCAACTTTGGTCATATATGAAGTGCAATATGAAGCTGCAACATATGCATTTAAAACATATTGAGCATTTGTATTTTCATTCCATAGGTGTGGCATATTGTATGAAAAGCTATTATTCCATATTTTTGATGGTTTTCGTTGAAAGAATACCATTGGTTGTGTTAATGTACTTTGTATTAATTCGATATGGCAGTTTTACGGTAACCTAAATTCATCTAGAAATCAACACAACAGCTATTGATTTGTCATAGTGTTTTTGCTCTAGAGTGCTTTACTTGAGGACAACAAATTTTCATTTATTGACCCATGTCTTGATAGTGGTTCAAGAATCCTTGTTCTTTTCATTGGTAGCATTGGAAATTTTTATCTATATTGTGATGCTTTTCTTTTTTTATAGCTTTTGGTATGATGATGTTCATGTATCTTTGTGAGTTCTAGATCAAGGTGATTTGTCCTACAAGTTATATAGTTATCCAAGAAGTTTTCAATTTCTAAATTAGTATTAATTCCATATACTAGAGCATTTTCTATCCATATAGGAGCATGTTCATGTGCACTATCTCTATTTTGGAAGTTAGTTACAAAGTAATAATCTAATATTTTGCCAAAAAATGTGCTATCTTGACAGATCAATTGCTTCAATGCACTTGTCTTATGTCTATAGTAACGTGTACATGTTACTAGATCCTTTCTGACAAGACAATGAATGTTGCATTCCTCAATTGTTTCAATGTGTTTCTCTTTATTTCTATTTCTATGTAATTTAATAAAAGTTTGTACTAGTGGTGTCCAAAGATGCTCTGCACTTGTAAATGTAAGAAAGAAAGTTGGAAGACCTAATTGTCGTGTCATTGCAAATATAAGTTTCTGCATTTGTTGATGGTAATTAGGAGAAATTCCTATTTGTTTGAAATCTATGTATCCAATGTGACTTTTTAGTAACTTTTCTAAATTGGGCTTGTACTTAACATCTTTTGCTAACAACTTTATTTCTTGTAATTTTCCTTTTCTTATTCGTACTGAGATGCATGAGATGACCTTTTCAATGAGTATTTACATTGTCTTGAAGAACAAATTTGTGATGTGATAGGGAAAGTGACCATTGCAATGCATTAGTTGCCATTTTACTATTTCTTGGTAACAAAATCTTTGTAGTATATCATTGTCACGTGGATTTCCAACGAATAGTGTTGGGAAACTCATTTCTTCTACATGTTTCTCTTTGAATATTCTAAGTGGTTGTTGTCCCTCAGCTGGTATGCACATTTTTTGTAATTCAAGTCCAATGCTTGAGATGTTTTTTTTGAAATTGCAATGTCTTACATATTGGACATTTGGTTTTTCATGTGTCTTCAATTTGTCGTTTGTAAGTTCCTATGGGAGTGCTTTTTCGTGATGAACAATTTTTATCTACTATTTTATTTCTATTTTTTCCAATTTTATTTGGGTCATTTGTACGTATCATTTGTCTCAATTTGCAGAAATTTATTCTATTGTTGGTGTTTTTGTGCATTTTTACTATTCTATGTTGCAGATTGCAGTGATTTGTATTTTGATTTGATAGTAATGGTTCATAATGAATGTGGGATGTACTTGTTTCAAATGATAATATGTTGTGTGTTTGGTTGAAATTTGTTTTTGATTGTTAGTAATTCACAATGGTTTTACTGGTAAATGGCCATATTTGTATGTTTACATTGGATATGATCGATGTCCATTGGAAGCAAAATGATGTTCTACGAAGGTATGTGTCAACATCATGAATTACATGAAGCTGATATAACATGACAGGATCTAGTTCATATTGGTATGATTCTTTTGCCTCTGTTTCATTTTGCTGTAGACAATTAAGAAAATAATGAAAGTGCAGAAGTATTTCAAATGCATTGAACAAAAAATTTCCAGGAGTATATGCAAATTGTTGTAGTCTAAAGAGACTATGGTTCATTAAAACGATATCAATATTAGTATCTATGCGATGTTTTTTTGCTGCATAGTAGTTTTCAGTGTCTATGATTTCAACCATTTTTTTCCATGTATTTATTCTTCAGATTCATATGGTGATTTGTTTACTAAGTACTATGTATCTTAGATTTTTTTTCCTCAAAGATGAGAAGAGCTTCTATAATATTTTTTGCTTTATTGAATATATCTCTATGATAATGTTTACTAGCACAAAATACTAATTTTACTGTTATATTGTATCTTTGATTTCAAAGCAGTAAAATAAGAGAAGAAAAGTTGCAAGTAACTAGTTCCTACTTTGCATCTCTCTGTGTTTCAAAAGTATTACTACAAAACAAAGAAGATGCAACGTTAATTGTCTCTGAAAACATGAATCTCACATACAAGCTATGTATTCTAGAAGTAATTCACTTTTGTATACAATAGAAAGCATGAAATACAGATTGTATATGTCTTCATTAGTAAAGCTAATCTTGCTAGTTGTAAACAACATAGTTGTAATTACGAATACGTATGTGCAGTTAGATATGCACTATAGCATAATAGCATCTTGAAGGCAACAATATGCTTCATACAAAGACAGTTACTAATTCAAAGAGAAGTAGGAGAAAAAAAGGCTAATTGGGTAACAACCTTGCAAAAATATGGTATTGACATTAAACCAACAAAGATTGTTAGAGGACAAGGTTTTTGCAGATTATTAGCAGGAGCTCATAATATATCAGAAAATCAAGATTCAGATAATGTTATTTCAGTAAGTCAGATAAGTGTTACAGATTCTGAATCTCAGTATGATCATCTGATATTTTACTTGAAAAATGGGTATGCTCCTTCTAATCTCAGCTATAAGAATAAACGTGCTTTAAGATTAAAAGCAGATGAAGCCAGCTTTTCCTCTACAATCAGTAAACATTGAAGAACCATTTGAGCAATGGGAGCTTCATATTATTGGTCAGATAACACTTCATTCTTCCAAGCAGTATAAGTACATTCTCACAATGACATATTACTTCACAAAATGGGTAGAATCAATTCCTCTAAAGGTAGCTGACTCTGATGAAATTATTGATTTCATCGATCAATTCATCATTACCAGGTTTGGTGTACCTAACGCTCTAGTCTGTGATAATGCATCTTATTTTTCTGGTAATAGTATAATGGAATTTGCAATTAAAAGAGGTTTTAAATTGAAATATCCAGCTAACTATTATCCACAAGGTAATGGTTTAGCTGAATCCACTAATAAAAATCTCCTCAAAATCATTAAAAGGACTATTGATCAAAGCCAAAGGAATTGGCACAAGTCTTTAATCTTTGCATCATGGGCTGATGGTATTACTCTTAAAGCTTCTATTGGAACTTCACCTTTCAATTTAGTTTATGGTAAAGAAGTTGTAATACCATCAAATCTAGCTCTTCCATCATTAGTCCTGGTGCAATTCATTGAAGAAAATAATATGCTCTCATATTCTAACCCCAACGTTAACCTTTGAAAAGTTCGGGCGCCATAGCTTTATAAACCTTTATTTTCTATTTGCCGATGTGATTAATCGCAACTCAATGCTTTTGATTGCCTAAAATGCATTTGCCAATGTTCCGATGCGATGCCCTTCCTCCAATGCGACTAATGCATTCGCAAACCTTCCGATGTGATTAATGCCTTTTAAGCCGAAACTTCAAACACATATAAATTACAGTCCATAAACACATCAGCTGCGCAATGGCCATCGGGAGTTTTATTAACATGTTCCACTGTTATGATTTCCTCTGATGTGATTTGTGAAGGTGCCACAAGGTTAATAAATTCTTTTGTCAATTCGATTTATTATATTATTTTATTTTTTAATATATCAATTAAAAAAAATAGAACTTTAATTTTGTATTTAATTCTTTGGTTTTCAATTTTATTATTTTATTTTTAACTATGCAATCTCTTGTTCATAATTAATCTTTGTGCTTAGCCTATATGCTTAGACTCTCTGTCCATATACGAACTGTATTCATTTTTATTTTTTAAATCTACGCACTCTAAGCCGGAACTTCAAATACATATAAATCACAGTTCATAAACACATCGACTCTATCATCGCCATCAGGACTTTTATTAACATGTTTTGATGTTATGATTTTCTCCGATCGGGTCTGCTTTAAAACAATGCAGACTACACATATAATATGCTCTCATATTCTAACCCCAACGCTACCCTTTGAAAAGTTCGGGCGCGATAGATTTATAAACCTTTCTTTTCTATTTCCCAATGCGATTAATCGCAACTCAATGCTTCCGATTGCGATTAATGCATTTGCCAATGTTCCGATGCGATGCCCTTCCTCCGATGCGATTGATGCATTCACAAACGTTTCGATGCGATTAATGCCTTTTAAGCCGGAACTTCAAACACATATAGATCACGGTCCATAAACACATCGGCTTCGCAATCACCATCGGGACTTTTATTAACATATTCCGCTGTTATGATTTTCTCCGATGCGATTCGTGAGGGTCCCACAAGGTTAATAAATTCTTCTGTCTATTTGATTTATTATATTATTTTATTTTTTACTATATTCTTCTGTCTGTTTTCCAAATTTATTATTTTATTTTTAACTATGCAATTTCTTGTTCATAATTAATCTTTGTGCTCAGCCTACCTGCTTACACTCTGTATCCATATACAAACTGTATTCATTTTTATTTTTTAAATCTACGCACTCTAAGCCCAAATTTAAAATACATATAAATCATACTTCATAAACACATTGGCTGCGTTATTGCCATCGGCACTTTTATTAACATGTTCCGCTGTTATGATTTTCTCCGATGCGATTCGTGAGGGTACCACAAAGTTAATAAATTCTTCTGCCATTCGATTTATTATAATCTATGCATTTGCCAATGGTTTAAAAACCAACACCAAATATGCTTATCAAATCCCCTAAATAATATGCATCGGGTCCGCTTTAAAACAATGCAAACTACACATATAATATGCTCTCATATTTTAACCCTAACGCTAACCTTTGATATTGTATAAGCCTATTCATTTCATTTTTTCAGACATAACTGTTCCTTCCAGTCAATCGCCAATTGTTGTACTATACAACAACCCTCCCCATTTTTAAATTTTTGGAATAAATCCCATTTAAAAATAGGTTACCTTTTTATATCTTTTCCATAAATAAAAAAATGCATATCACATTTTATTCACAAAGTTTACAAGTTTTAAAAACTTTCCGATCCGATGAGTTAAAATACCTTTTAACATATTTCGAACATATTAGAAAAATTTTATACTTAGAAATATGTTAAAATGAATAGTAAATCACAATCGGAAATTCGGAAAAGTTCTTTTAAAGAGTTGTTATTGCTTTGAGAAGTTCCAATGAGATCGTGCTCAATCCCAATTGCATTTCAGAATAATATTAAGTATTTCACTTTTTTCTATTTATAACAATGCGATGCGATTTATCGCAATCGCGTCTCGGGAAAAAGATTAAACATTGCATTCGTCTCATTACAAAATTCCGATGCGATTGCGCTCAATCGCAAGTGCATTTTCGGAGATAGATTATAACAATCCACTTCATTTTAAATCTCTGATGCAATCGGGATTTGAAAATAACGTTTTCACTCAAACAAATTGCGATGCGATCATTGCAATCGGAAAATCAGCATGAATCAAATTCTATTTATCTTGTGCACCATTGAAGACTTGTGATGCAATTTTTATTTTGCCTTTATATTTATTCATCGCATCGCAAAAGATCAAAAGTGAATTTTAACATTTATTACAAGGATTCGCCGATCTCCGATATACCATTACGGTTTTGTAAAATCATGACTATTGAATGGAAAATTTTGAGTCAATAAACTAATTCCCTGTACAAGATGCGTCATTGGCCTGGAAAATTGTTGAAAACAAATGAGTTGAATAAAGTTTAATAATTTTAATTGTCTCGATGTATTTATTTAACATTTTGCTATAAATATTTGAGATTCTATGATATAACATTACACAACAGCAGTGTATACAAGCAATAACAAAGAATGCAATTATAGAAATTTAAAATTTAAATTAAATTATGTTCTAAATAAACTTTATCATTTTTTTATTATTATTTATTTTAATTATGAAAACTTTAAAAAATTATTTAAAAAAATAATAATTGTAAAAAAATATTAGGATTCAAATTTGTTCAAATGTTAAATAAATCTAATACAAATAATAATACTTAAAATTGTCATTTTTTAAAAAAAAATTAGTAATTGGGATTATGTTAAATAGTTATAGTAAATAATTCTTATTTTTCTAATTCAAATTCAAATTTTCACCATTTACATGATAAACATTAATATGTTGATGATTATTACTTAAATTAGTTATATTTGAACTAAACTATATCACTTTCGTATATATGTAGATTAACTTCACAGTTTAACAGTTTTCGAACTCCACACCTCTGACATACTTCAGCCATGAGTATTAATTGTACTCTGAGTAATTATATCAATTTAATCGTTTTGATATTTCTCGGGATCTTATCTCATTAAGTGCTTGGTACCAATTTTTATGGCTCTATTAATTATGTTCAACTTGCTATTTTAACTAATTCGCTTTCTGTTTCCTGTGTATAGAAATACATGTGAGTCTGGGCAGTTCACTCTATTAGTGTTGTACGGAAGCTTGTGCATTGAAGGTTATGGTTATAAACCTTTTCAATTAATATGAGATTAACAACGTTCAAGTCTTACCACATTAACTTTACCCTTCAAATGTGCTTTATTCTGACATCAATGGTGAACTTCTCTAGACTGACCCGCAGTCATATATAGCGTTACTAAGTACACATCAGCAACATGCCAATAAGAACATCATAAATAAGATTGTGATGCATGGAGCTTTTATTACTTGTATAATTAGAAGTTGTAAATAAAACATATGGATAACACTTTAAAATTGGAATCTTGAAAATGCTCAACCATAGATTAACTAATTATAAGTATATTATAGTTAAAAAAATAAGTTTTTATTTGCCTTAATTTAAATTTAATACTTAATAAATATATATATAGTAGATATTTATTTTGTTCAATTTTCCACTTCTCTTTAAATCATTTGTGCTAATAGTTTCTTTATTTATTATTTTATATTACTATGTTTATTTATTATTTTATACTATTAAATATTGAACTGCAATTGCAAAATACTCTTAATTTATATAATTTTTATTAATGTAAATTTAGTGAATTATGCTAAATAAATATAATAAATTATTTTTTAAAATAAGTTTCCACTTAAATTATTATTATCAATAATATTTTTCATATAATATTTAGGTATGATGAAGTTGTTATAAATTTAATTTGCATAATATTTATACATTTTCTATACTACATTTTTTTTTTAAATAAATATTCAATTTTATTTTTAGTTCTTGCTACTTAGTTTAATTTAATTACTAATTTATTTTGTATTGTTATTATGTAATTAGTATTAGTTAAATGTAATTAATATTTAAGTTGTTCCACACCATTGTTAAAACACAAATTAAACTTAAAAAAGAAATTAGCCTGGGGACGTTGTTTAGTCTTCATTAAATTATAAATAGTGATTAATATATTTTTGACTTTCCTATGAAATTTGATTGAAAACGCTTTTAAGAACCATTGGATCCAGGTCATTAAATAATTTATTAAAAAACATAGATTACAAGTTTATCTTTGTCTGATTCGAGGATTACATTAAAGTAAATCCATATCAAATCTACATGCTGCTACATGAAAAGATTTGGTTGACTAATCCCATGTATAGCAATAAGGATTAGACCCTATACAACTTATTCATTAGCAATATATTCCTCCAGTTACGTTACTATATACATAGTTTTTACTTGCTGCTCCAAATTATTGAATTTTGGTACGTGAAGTTGTTTAGTTTTCATTAAATTATAAGTTAGTTATTAATATATTTTCTACTGGGTTGAAAATACTTTTAAGAACCATTGCATCCACATCATTAAATAATTTATTAAAGAATACAAATTACAAATTTATCTTTTCTCGCTTCGAGGATTACATTAAAGTAAATCCATGTCGAATCTACATTTATCATCAGTCATTTCTTGATTGTACAAATGCTCACAGCTGTCCACCTATTCTGCTGCGAAAACCATCATGGAAAAAATAAAATTCAAATTTCAATGTTATTAATTATACATAGAATCATTATTAACAATAAGGTTTTCCGCATCGAATATGTAATTTATGACATTGATTATGCAAATTCAGATCTGAGTTGGAGGATCTAGTGATGTCACAGACATCTCATGTAGATCTCTTGATATCAACAACCATTAATTCAAAATTAAATAGCATAAAATTATAGCAGTTGTACCAGTTTCTACTTTGCAGTTGTTCTTTTGCTTAAAGCTCTGTGAATTTTATTTCTGCTCTTTAGATTTTCTGTTCTTGACCGTCGAAATCTTTGTATTCTTCTCAAGACATCTGTAAGTAGATTTATCGTGCGACTCGACACTCTGCAAGTAAGCTTTCGCAAGTCAGGCTGGAACTGTGCCCGTCTGGTTGCAAGGTTTGCTAAGCATAATTTCTCTTACTCTTTCACATAATTCCACACATTAAATTTGCTTTCTTGCTTTGATTCTGAGTGCAAAGTGGATGATATTCTACCTGCAATTTACATATTATGGACTGTGTTTTTAAATGATAGCCAACGGAACATTGATGATTGCAATTCCTTTCGAATTTGATAAAGTTGGTGCGTCCTACAATTCTCGTTTCTTTTTAACAAATTTACAAAGTTCCTAGAAGTACTTCTCAAGATTGTATCATACAGAGGAAACATAGAAAATAGAATTTTGTTAGGTCTCTAACATGAGAATACCATTTATATCAGCCTAGGAGGATTCAAAGTCATTTCCCTTGGAACGACTTTGTTTACTAAAGCCTACATTTATTAAAAAATGTAGATTATTATCATCATCATTTTCTGAATCAAATTCCACTTCATTTGTAGCTTCGGTATTAGCAGATGAAAAACTATGTTCTTGTTCGACTTAAAACGTTTTTGCGATAATTTTAATTCTTAAAGAGATAAAATACTTTTCCTAATTTTAATTTTTTTTAAATTATTATTTAATTAAAAATTACTTCGTTGTAATTTTAATTTTTCCTAAAACCTTCAAGATTACGTCGTAATTTTACTTTTCAACAAAAATTACATCACACAAACTGTATGTTTTGAAGTTTGTTTCTATTTTCAACAAAGATTACATCGTAATTTTACTTTTCAACAAAAAAATATATCTCAAAGAGTATGTTTTGAAGTTTGTTTCCATTGCATTATTTTATTATTTGATTGAAAAATAAAATATATATATATAATTTCATATAGAATAAATTTTGTCATCCTATAAATCCTTGCGTGACTAGATTCTATACCATTTATCTGGCTGCCAAAATGCATTGGCTCTGCATTATTTGGCTTCTCTTTTTTTTTCTTTTTTTTCTTTTTTTCTTTTTTTCTTTTTTTTTGCAATTTTAACTAACCTGGACAGTACAATACTGCTACGAAGACGAGTTTGAATGACATTTTCTGACAAAATAGTCTTTTGTTCTCTTAAGCTTTCGATTTTGTCATAAATTTTTTCATTGTGGTTCTCCAAATTCGATATATGATCATGCTCTTGAAGTAATTCCTGAGTGATCACCATAGTCCCGTTCTCTTAAGCTATCGATTTTGTCAGAAAAGTTTTGATTGAGGTTCTCCAAATTCGACGTATGATGATGCTCTTGAAGTAATTCCCGACTGATCGCTACAGTCTCGTTTCTTGCATCTACAATCTGTGATAAGGTTCATATTTTTCCAGTTCCCAATCTTTAGGTGTTTAGTCTGATTCTTGAAATATCGTCTGAATTTTGTTTTGAACTTCCTGCTCACAGAAGGTTTTACAAAATAGTGACTGCTGCAAGACAGAGTGCACAAAATTTGATTCTATGTCTCTCAGTTCAAAAAATAATAATGCTGCCATCTAAACCTATCCTATTTCGCACTCTGCTCTGCTTTTTAAAATAAAAACATATGACACTGTTACAAAGACTCTCGGGCCTTTTATATGTGGCAGCACATATTACACTAAAAATAAAACTAAAGCAATATGCCCTTTCGGAGCCACCCAAAATGAAGGCTCATATTAAAAACATTGAAATGTTTTAACATTAGTTCTTATAACAAAGTACTTTATAAAAAATTTGTCATGCATATAAAACATATTAAAACCTTTGACATAAAACCTTTGCATTGTTCACCATTTTAGAAAGCAGTTCGAACACAAAAAACTGGAGATAAAAAATGGAACAGTGAAAATAGAAGTAGCTAATAGAACAGATGCAAATCCAAGGGTAGTTAACATAGCTCCAGAAACAAAACTCTATGAAATAAATTAAAGTTCAAGTTATTTTGTGGTCATTGGTATCCTCCAAGTAATTATTGCATCTTGTGCATATTATGGAAGCAAGAAAATGCAAGCACCTCAGTTGAAAGTTAGTCAGAATTAATCTTTAAACAATTGCTTCCAAAATACAAGACACCTAACAAGAGTCATCGGTTTAATTGATCGACTAAAAGCAACACTAGAAGCAGTCAAAACAGAAGTAGCAAATAGAACAGATGCAAAGGCAAGGGTAGTTTATAGGTTATGTAGTTATATCTTATTGAGAATAGTACTTGTTACACTATAGTCTATAGATTTATAGAAAATTAGAGTAGTTACACAAATAGTCACATTAGTCTTATTGCTATGCGCCTATGGTAGTGGTAGTCTTAGTCCTATGCCCTAAGTTATTATTATAGGATCTTAAAGATTTCATATAGTATAAATCAAAATTTTTCTATGTCATCTACTATTCACATCATCGTGCACAACTTACTATGTCTCAACTTCTGGTATTGCTCTTATTCTTCAGTCAGTTGATACCTTTGGATAGTTAATTTGTTGTTTTTTTCTTGATGTTTTAACAAAGTTAGGTGCCACTTTCTGCATTGAATCGAAAATATAAATTTGGAACGATGGAATGTAGTCACATGCAACTTTCAAAGACACTACAACACCTAATAGAAGAAGACACCGCTAATATCAAAATAGACTGTAGAAACAAAGCAACGGAGAAAACAAGTGTTGAATACTTTGCATGTAGACCTTGTGAGAAGTGGTTTAGCTGCAGTTTCAAATGGTGCAAATGTTGTTTTTGTATGCAGTACATTTGTTAATATGCAAAAAATAATAAGCAGTTGTCAAAGATCAATACAAAGGAACGCAAAGAAAAAAACAAATAGTCAATACTCTAAATCTAGATGTTGTACCAAGTCGTATAGATATGACTTCATATGATCCAAATGTTGTTTTTGTATACACCACCATTGTTAGTTTCCATAGAACAATGGTTGGTTATTAGAAATCATCATAGAATACATTTATTCGTCATTGAAATCAATATTTTGTCTTATGACAAAAAGTAGTGTAACTACCAAATTTTCAAAATATAGTGATAGAATTAGTCCATATTATGTTGACCCATCTTGACCAATATTTGCTAGATTGACTTGCAAGTACATGCTTTCGTGCAATAAAGTTGGGACTTGCATAAGGGATGAATGCTTTGTAATAACTGAGACAATTCTCACGTTCAACTATTTGTATCAAGCCTATTGTTGCCTTCAAGATGCTACTATGCTATAGTGCATATCTAGCTGTACATACATATTCGTAATTACAACTATGTTGTTTACAGCTAGCAAGATTAGCTTTTCTAATCAAGACACATTCAATTTGTATTTCATGCTTTCTATTGTATACAAAACTGAATTATTTCTAGAATACATAGCTTGTATGTGAGATACATGTTTTTAGAGACAATAATCAATGTTGCATCTTCTTTGTTTTGCAGTGATACTTTTGAGATACAGAGAGATGCGAAATAGGAACTAGTTAGTTGCAACTTTGCTTCTCTTATTTTATTGTTTTGAAACCAAAGATACAATATAATAGTAAAATTAGTATTTTGTGCTAGTAAACATTATCATAGAGATATATCCAATAAACCAAAAAATATTATAGAAGTTCTTCACATCTTTGAAGGAAAAAAATCTAAGATACATAGTACTTAGTAAACAAATCACCATACGAATCTGAAGAATAAATACATAGAAAAAAATGGTTGAAATCATAGACATTGAAAACTACCATCCAGTAAAAAAACATCGGATAGATACTAATATTGATGTCATTTTAATGAACCATAGTCTCTTTAGACTACAACAATTTCCATATACTCCTGGAGATTGTTTGTCCAATGCATTTGAAGTGCTTCTGCACTTTCGTTACTCGTCTATCCAATAAAGCAAAAAATATTATAGAAGCTCTTCACATCTTTGAAGGAAAAAAATCTAAGATACATAGTACTTAGTAAACAAATCACCATACGAATCTGAAGAATAAATACATAGAAAAAAATGGTTGAAATCATAGACATTGAAAACTACCATCCAGTAAAATAACATCGGATAGATACTAATATTGATGTCATTTTAATGAACCATAGTCTCTTTAGACTACAACAATTTCCATATACTCTGGAGATTGTTTGTTCAATGCATTTGAAGTGCTTCTGCACTTTCGTTACTCGTCTATTGAACTATGCAATGGAATAATAGACCATTTTCTTAATTTTCTACAGCAAAATGATGCAGAGGAAAAAGAATCATATCAATATGAACTAGATCCTGTCATGTTATATCAACTTCATGGAATTCACAATGTTGATACATACCTTCGTAGAATGCGTTTTTATGCATCTAATAGCAATTTCCAATATGAAAGAGGCCTATGGGGAGACACATTTTGCATACAATGGCTATCAAAGTGGTTGAACATACCAATTGGATTCTAGTCACTAACAATGAAAACAAGGTATTTTTTCTTCAACCACGATCTAGATACAATTCCACTAAACATTTTGTTTCATGATACAGATCCCACTAGTGGACATTTTGAACCCTAACTATACAAAAGATTATGTAGATGCAACTTTGTACCAAATTATTTGTTGTCACCTCTTTGCAAATATCTTGAAAACCATTATGAATCTGTTGTCCATGAAATGCAAATTCATGGATTGCATATAGCAAAAAAAACTATGTCAAAATGTGCTAATAACATGTTTAGTGCAATTTTTCATTTAATAGCCCTTGAATTTGATGAACAATCTTTCAGATTCTACATTGTCCAATATTTTTGCAATGCACTAATGGCTAGGAGCAACGATGCATTAAATTGTATAGAAAAACACTTAACAAATGAAACTATACAAATTCAAACAATGGTTGCAAGCTGGCAACAATACCTAATTAATATGGCAATGCCATATGAAAAAGGAAGAGTTGAAGGAACATCATTTTGCTTCCAATGGACATCGATCATATTGAATGTAAACATACAAATATGGTCATTTACCAGTAAAACCATTGTGAATTACTACCAATCAAAAACAAATTCCAACCAAACATATAACATATTATCATTTGAAACAAGTATATCACATATTCATTATGAACCATTACTATCAAATCAAAATACAAATCGGTGCAATCTGCAACGAAGAATAGTGCAAATGCATGAAAACACCAACAATAGAATAAACTTGCGCAAATTGAAACAAATGATACATACAAATGACCCAAATAAAATTGCACAAAATAGCAAATAAAAATTGTTCATTACGAAAAAGTACTCCCATATAAATTTACAAACGACAAATTGAAGACACACCAAAAACCAAATGTCCAATATGTAAGACATTGCAATTTCAAAAGAAGACATTGCAATTGGACTTGAACTACAAAAAATGTACATAAACATATCTGGAAAACAGAAGACATTTCATTTAAATATCATTTGTAGATCTTGCAAAACAGCACTTGCGAATGCAAAGTTGCCTCGCTTTGCAACACCTGAACAAATAAGATGTAATAAGCCATTGCAAACTGTAAGAAGACTTTCAGATCTTGAGGAAAGACTTGTTGCATTGAGAATTCCCTTTGCACAAATAAGACAATGTGGGAAGAAGCGATCACAAATCAGCTTAACTGGTTCAATAATCAATGTACCTGTCCAGATGGACATTGTGCAAAAAGCATTGCCACAATCCATAAACAATACAATCACAATTGCTATTGCATTAAAACGGCGACTAGAATACAAGAATGCATATCAAACAGGAAAAGTGTGTGTGCATATTGTCATGAGAGCACTTAAAGAACTATGTTCTCGAAATTTGTATAAAACTGAAAACATTTCCATTAATAGCCATTGGAATCATATACTTGAATTGGACAATAAAGGTAATAAATCCGACAATGACAACATTGATAGCGAAAGTGAAACTGATAGCATTTCAGAAAGTCAAAGGCCAACTAAAACCTTGGTACATGGATTCATAGCTTCACAACGAATTCATGATTTACAAGACAATATTATTGAAATAGCACTAGCTAAGGGACGACGACCACTTGGGATATTCAAAGACAAACATGCAGAAGAAATGAGTTTCCCAACACTATTCTTTGGAAATCCACATGACGATGATATAGTACAAATATTTTGTTACCAAGAAATAGTAAAATGGGAACTAATGCATTGTAGTGGTCACTTTTCCTATCACATTACAAATTTGTTCTTCAAGACAATGCGAATACTCATTGAAAAGGTCATGTCATGCATCTCAGTACGAATAAGAAAAGGAAAATTACAAGGAAGAAAGTTGTTAGCAAAGGATGTTAAGTACAAGCCCAACTTTAAAAAGTTACTAAAAAGTCACATTGGATACATAGATTTCAAACACATAAGAATTTCTCCTGATTACCATCAACAAATGCAGAAACATATATTCGCAATGATACGACAATTAGGTCCTCCAACTTTCTTTGTTACATTTACAAGTGCAAAGCATCTTTGGACACCATTAGTACAAACTCTTACTAAATTACATAGCAATAGAAATAAAGACAAACACATTGAAACAATTGAGGAATGCAACATTGATTATCTTGTCAGAAAGGACCCAGTAACATGTACACGTTACTATAGACATAAGACAAATGCATTGAAGCAATTGATCTGTCAAGATAGCACATTTTTTGGAAAAATATTATATTACTACTTTGTAACTGAATTCCAAAATAGAGGTAGTGCACATGAATATGCTCTTATATGGATAGAAAATGCTCCAGTATATGGACTTAATACTAACTTAGAAATTGAAAACTTCTTGGATAACTACATAACTTGTAGCACAAATCACCTTGATCCAGAACTCGCAAAGATACATGAACATCATCATACCAAAAGCTGTAAAAAAAGAAAAGCATCTCAGTGTAGATACAAATTTCCAATGCTACCAATGAAAATAACAAGGATTCTTGAACCAATTACTTCGGTGCATGGCTCAACAAATGAAAAAGTTTTGTCCTTGCAAAGCATCTTAAAGCACAAACACTATGACAAATCAACAAGTCATGAAGATTTCTTAGATGAATTCCAGTTAACAGAAACTGCATACATCGAATTAATACAAAGTACATTAACACAACCAATGGTATTCTTGCAACGAAAACCATCAGAAATATGGAATAACAGCTTTGCATACAATATTCCACACCTATGGAATGCAAATACAGATGCTCAATATGTTCTAAATGCATATGTTGCAGCTTCATATTGCAGTTCATATATGACCAAAGTTGACAGATCTATGACAAATGCATTCAAAAGGATACGAAAAGAGCATGAAAAGAGCAAAATTGATGATATTCAAATGATACGGTCCCTAAGAAATGCTTTGCTTAACCTTCAACAAATTTCAGCTCAACAAGCAATTCACATAGCTCTATCACTACCATTGAATCATAGTTCAAGAGAATGCAACTTTATAAACACAGCACCAATAGACAAACGCACATTTATAATTAAACCAACTACTCTTTTCAAACAAATTCCTGACAACTCTGAAGATGTTATGTGCAGTTATATAATTTATTACTATATCAATAGACCTAATGCTATTAAGCATATATTTTTAGTCAAATTTGTATCAAAGTATAGGAAATATGGCAGACCAATATCAAAAAGAAAAAAAAAAGAAAAAAAAGTAATTCGATTCATTAAATACAAAAAACACATTGACTATGAAAACTATTACAGAGAAAAACTTTTGCTATATGTTCCATTCGAAAACAATGAAAATGCACTAAAGCAAGACTCCTCTACATGGAAGAGTGCATACATGTTGCATAAGAACACAATAGAGAACAATGAAACTAAGTTCACATATAACATGAACAAGAAATGGGGTGATTTGGAAGAAGCAATTCAAAAAATTGATAGCAGCACTGCAACTTCTAATCATACAATAAAAAAACCTGAAATATCTAATGATGTTACTAAGAAGTATGACTTGGCTAAAGATTTGCAATTTCCCCAATGCAATGAGAAAAAAAGACATCTTAACATTGGTCTTCAATTTACAGAACATCCATTTATGCTTAGCAATGAAGAATACTACAAGATTAGGAGAATGCTTAATAGAGAACAACAAGCAATACTGAAAGACATTGCAATGAAAAAACGAAAGAACATAGACAAACCATTCTACTTTTTTTGACTGAAGGAGCTGGTACTGGAAAAACATTCACAGCAAAAGCAATATTCCAAATACTCATGCGCATCTACAATGAACATTACAATACAGATCCTTTGAAACCAAAAGGTTTGATATTAGCATATACAGGTAAAGTTGCGTATAATGCAAGTGGAGTTACAATTCATTCTGCATTGCTAATGCCTTTCAACAAATCTAGTTTCATTCCACTTAGCAATGATGTATTAGACAACTTAACACAGCTATACGAAGAATTAAGAGTTGTTCTGATTGATGAAGTATCTCTAATTGGAAGTTGTTTTCTATATCAAATTGATGATCGACTAAGAAACATTAAGCACAATCAAACAAAATACTTTGGAAACATTTATATCATATTTTGTGGCGACTTGTACCAAGCACAACCTATACAAGATTCACTAATATTTGAACAAATAAGAAGGCAACCAACAACATACGACTTTTGGAAAGAACATGTAAAGTACTATGAATTGCACATTGTAATGCGTCAAACAAATGAAAAATTCATTAGCATTTTGAATAGGATGCGTTTAAATAATCAAACAAAAGATGATTTGAACTACCTAAATAGACATTGTGTTCGAAATGCTCCTAATGATCCTACTTTCCCTTATCTATTTTTTAGGAATAAAGATGTAGCATTACATAACAAGAAAATGTTCTCTATTATTCCTGGTGATGAAATTGTAATTAATGCAATCGATTACGAAGAAGAAAACCATGGACACGTACCATCTCATGCACAAATGGCAACATTGCCTTCACAAATTGTCCTAAAACTTAACATGCTAGTTGAAATATGTAAAGTTTTGTAGATGTTCTATGCTAGTAGCAATTTCACTTTTCATTCAGCAATCATACAAGTAGTTAAGCAAAATGCAGATAGAACATATAAGTAGATCTTACAGAAGACAAATCAGAAACAAGAAAAATGTGTGTATTCGTTTCGGCGGTCAACAGGATGCTTTGCTTGACAAAGTCTCCTTTGGTCGGCCAGCGACATGTCACAACGACCCTCGATACGTAGATGAGTCCCAGTCCAACTCTGTGGTCAACGACGTCTGCCGAAGAGTCAACGCGGGGGAGCGATGACTAAGTCAACGGCGGCAAAGCAGTCGGCCACGGCCTCGATTTTTGTGTGCCGGTAGTACGACATACATAGAAATCGAACCTTCCAGAAGTTTTCAGCTTGTTTGGACCAAGCGTTGACCGAAGTCAACGCTGGTCAAAGTTTCTGCGAAACCCTAGCAGCAGAAAATCCGTACTTCAGCTCAGCCGTACAATTTGTCCTCTTCGTCCTTCACACGTGTGGCTGAAACTTGTCTTTGGGTAGCTCGTACTATTTGATGAGAAGAGAAGATGATGAGTTGTGTTGATGATGAAATGCTCTTCAACTTTTCCTGTATTTATATCAATCATGAGGGTGTGTGACACATCTGTTGGGCATGCGAGCCTACATTACAAAACTGGCCGACCTTGCACATATAATTTATTAAAAATAATAAATTCCAAATATAAGTTCTGCTCATCGGATTAAGACATATTTTATATGGATTTTACATCTCTCAGAAAGAGGAATCCAACAAAAATATTAGCTTCTTAATCTGAGCATCAGAACATGGAGTTTGGACCTAGTTGTCCAAATTTAACACTCCCTCTCAACTAGGGAGAACTCCATCTATTGGTGCAATCAACATCGTGCGTCATCCCGCCGAAACTTGCTTTGCTGGCTTCTTTATTTCAGAACAGAAGTGGGTCAGTCACAAAGACATCATCCCCCGACTGACATAGTCAGTCCAGAGGTCCCAGACCTCACAAACCTTGATCCCAGATCAAGTGGTTGGACCGTGCCATCCTAGATAGAGAGTACGGCAATCTCTGCTGCGTCCATCAGTCTTTGCTAATAGTCTCTGCGCTTTTCCACACCTCGTGGCCAAATGAGGAGGCCGCTTCCCATGAACGACCTGAAGTGGTCGGGATGCCGCAGGGCCTGAGATCGTAAGGTGGTGAACCCGACTCCATGACGATGCGGGAGTAGAGGCAGAAGCCTTGGTGCTTATGGCTCTTGGCTTTCCCCAAAGCCCCCGGAGCTCCCGGAAGCTCATCGTCAAACCAGGACCCCCGCTCTTAAGGTCGTTCCATGATTCCAAGATTCTCACGGAAGGTTAGGAACATGACCTTCCCCAAGGGCATTGTGAGAATATCCGCGACCTGCTCATCAGTTCCTATATGATCGAGCCTTACGGCGCCTCGCTGTACCATATCCCAGATAAGGTGGTACCAGCCATCAACATGCTTGGATCAATCGTGGAACCCGGGATTCTATAACAAATGAATCCCCCTCTGGTTATCACAAAGGATAACGGTGGCATCTAGCACATGCTCGATCAGCTCACAAAGAGCTTTCGCAACCAAGTGACTTCACAACAGGCTATACATGTTACAATATATTCGGCCTCAGCGGTGCTCAAGACTGCCGACTTTAGATTCCTACCCGAAGCAGATCTACATGTGAAGTAGCATCCAGATGTGCTCTTGCGATCCACCACACTGCCAGCCCAATCGGCATCAGTATATCCACGGAGTGTCATACTCCCGGCAGTGTATCTCAGCCCATGGTCTATCGTGCCTCAGAGATATCTCAAGAGTTTCTTGGCACCAACCCAATGAATGTTATGATCAACCATGTGTTGACTCAAAGTGTTCACTGCACAACATATGTTCGAACAAGTGTTCATTAAGAACATCAGGGTCCCTATGAGTTAACGATACTCAGTAGGACGGGCCCAGCAACGCTGCTACTCAACTTCTTAAAGTTGAGTTCCATGGACTTACGGTCCATCATGCCAAATTTTCCGAAGCTTCCTGATATATTTTCCTTGAGAAAAGGAAAATCTCTCCAGGTCTCTACCAGACCTCCAGGCCTAGGAAATAGTGCATCAGTCCTAGGTCCTTCATCTCGAACTCAGCAACGAGCTCCCTCTTGCATTGATGAATGAGAGGGTCAGCACCTGTCAGGAAGAGGTCGTCCACATACAGCACCAGAATGAGAGGCTTCCCCTGTACAACCTTGAAGTAAAGGTTCGGATCAACATTACTTCGAGTGAAGCCCAACTTCATCAAGTAACTATCCATCCTCTCGTACCAAGCTCTGGGTGCTTGCTTTAACCCATAGAGGGCTTTCTTCAACCTGCAGACATAAGTGTCTCGATCTTGAACTTCAAATCCCAGAGGTTGTTCTACATACACCTCTTCCTTTATTTCACCATGCAGAAAAGCGGTCTTGACATCCATCTGATGAAGACTCCATCCTTGTGTAGCAGCAAGGGCTATGATTGATCGGATGGTGGTATATCGTGCCACAGGTGCAAATATATCGTCATAGTCAATTCCTTCCTTTTGAGAGAAGCCACGGGCAACAAGCCTTGCCTTAAACTTTTCAGCACTCCCATCAGATCCATGTTTGATTTTGTAGAGCCATTCCGCAGTGACAACAGATTTGTCCTTCGGTCTCGGGACCACATCCCAGACATCATTCTTCATAATAGACTCATATTCTTCATGCATAGCATCCTTCCGGACTTGATGCTTGATGGCTTCCTCAAAAGATCCAGGTTCAGATTGTACAATAGTACTCATGGCAGCTAGATACCCTTGGTATCTACACGGCTTCTTGCGTTCTCGGAATGTCCCCCTTGGGGCAGCATGACCCTCAGCATCTTCGAGGGTGTCCCTGAGCCATGATGGTCTCTTTCCTAGAGAAGGGGAAGGATCAATAGGGTCCATTGTCCCTTCAACATCAGGCATAGTCTCATCCTGGGGTTCTTCCAGATTTCCAGGTCTTTCTTCATGATTTTCTTCAGATCTGGGAAGATCTACAACTTTCTTCAGGGAAGCATCTTCGTCAAAAGTGACATCATGGCTTATCTCTACTTCCCTTTGACCAGGTACATAGACTCTATATGCCTTAGAAGTCTCACTATAGCCCACAAACATTCCTTTCTTCCCAGTATCATCCAGCTTACTTCTCTTTTCTTTCGGCACATGAAAATAGACAGGACATCCAAAAATTCTAAAATGTGAGACATCGGGTTTCTTACCAGAGAAAACCTCTTCGGGAGTTTTGGAGTCCAAAGCGGAATGAGGGCATCGGTTTTGAATGTACACAGCAGTATTTGCAGCTTCTCCCCACAGAAACTTTGGTAGACCCTGGTCACATAGCATGGCACGGGCAGCTTCCACAATAGTCCTATTTTGCGTTCAGCAACACCATTCTGCTCAGGAGTATATGCAGTGGTAGTCTCCCTCTTAATGCCAGCTTCTTTGCAAAAGTCTTTGAACTCATTTGACTCATATTCAGTGCCATTGTCAGTCCTCAAAATCTTGATCTTCTTTCCGGTCATATTTTCCACCAAGGCTTTGAAGGTACGGAACCACATGAAAGCTTCATCCTTCTTCTTCAAGAAGTATATCCAGGTTTTGCGAGAGAAGTCATCAGTAAATGTCATATAGTAAGAACATCCCCCCAGGGATGTTACAGGCAACATACCAGAAAGATCAGAATGAACCAGTTGCAATATCTCGGATGTCTTTGTGACACTTGAGGGGAAAGGTCCCCTTGTATGTTTTCCTTCAGCACAGCCCTTACATACACCTTCATGATTATTTCCAAAATCAGGCATCCCTGTCACCACCTTCCTTGCTTCGGGAAGGGCTTTGTAATGAAGGTGTCCAAATCTTCGGTGCCATAGTTCGGTTTGACGGATTGTATCACAAGTCATAGCTCCCAACGGACTCCCTCCAACCTGGTAGAGTGTACCAATTCTAAAACCAATTGAGATAGCTTCCTTGAAGCTCTTCTTCCACATGAGTACCTTTCCATCAGAGAAAGTTACATTGAATCCTTTGTCTTCCATGGCAGATACAGACACAAGGTTCTTCTTCAATTTAGGTACATAGAGTACATCTTGCAAACGTAGGACTTGTCCTTGAGACAAGTGGAGGGTCACAGTCCCGATCCCTTTCACAGGATAAGTGGCATTATCTCCAAGGATAATTTCTAGATTAGTATCCCTTTTAACCATGTCAGAAAGTGCTTCCTTGAATCCAGTGATGTGTCTTGAGGCACCACTATCAATTAGCCAGACATCCATGGTGTCGGGCGGAGATGCAGCTGAGAGAGCAGATACCAGAATATACTCATTTCTTTTATCAACAACATTAGACTCCTCATACCTGGTATTTCTGGACCTCTTAGAAGGTTGATGGTTTCCTCCAAAGTGTGCCTTCCTCTTTCCTTTGGATTTTTCATTTCTTCGATTCCCATTTCTTGGGTTGTTGTTGTTATCGTCACTATCGGGAGAATCCTTCTTGAAGGGGCATTCTCTAGCATAGTGTCCAGGCCTATGGCAGGTGAAACATTTACCCTTCTTCTCTTGAGTCTTTGTCCTTCTTTTGTCCTTAGAACCACCAGAGTTCTTCTTTCGGGAATGAGCACCATAGGCAGCATTTCTTTCATTATCAAATTCCTTCATCCTTGTTTCTTCTTGCATACATCTTGACAGAGGCTCATCAAAGTTAGGAATGGTATTATTGTTGAGAATGGTAGTTGTGAATACTTGCCATTCATATGGAAGTCCTCCAAGTGCGGTGAGAACCATCTCACGATCGGTGTGTCTCCCCAACCGCTAACGGTTAATTCACAGTTTTAAATTGACTTCTTAAAGAGAGGTTCTCATAGACTCATCTACATTTTGTCTTCATATTCTTCAACTTGTTCTTGAGGAATAGCACTTGGTTCACATTGTTTACTTGGAGACACTAAGTATCAATTTGTCATACATCTCCTTGGATGTGAAATTTTGGGTCTCAGGCTACCGGTCTTATTTATGGATTCCCTGATCAGCAGCTTTGCTTTGATTTCTCCCTTCTGATACTTGTTTCTAACCGAAGCAGAGGCATTGGATGGAGGTTCTTGAATCCTCCCTGTCACATGATCCCGGAGATCATGATCTTCTAATTTGAGATCTAATATCATCTTCCAGGGATGGCAGTCATCACTTCCGGTCAGCTTGTCATTCTCCTTGAATTCAAGACTAGTGGAACCCATTTCCACGATGATGATTGCTATAGATTGAGTTTGTGTTCACCTCAGCTCTGAAACCATGTAAAATTTTGTAGATGTTCTATGCTAGTAGCAATTTCACTTTTCATTCAGCAATCATACAAGAAGTTAAGCAAAATGCAGAAAGAACATATAAGTAGATCTTACAGAAGACAAATGAGAAACAAGAAAAATGTGTGTATTCGTTTCGGCGGTCAACAGGATGCTTCAACCAGCAAAGTCTCCTTTGGTCAGCCGGCCAAGTATGTCATCACAACAACCTCAATCGTATCAACAGTCTTCGTCAACTGCGCAAAAGCTGTCGTAGTCACGAAAAAGTCAACGCAGGGCGACAAGCTAAAAGTCAACGGACGGCAAACGGTCAACCCTTTGACCTCGATTTTTGTGCCAGGTAGTACGGCCTTCATAAATCGAACCTTCCACCAAATTTCAGCTTCTTTGGACCAAGCGTTGACGAAAGTCAACGCTGGTCAAAGTTTCTGCGAAACCCTAGCAGCAGCAAATCCGTACTTCAGCTTAGCCGTACAATTTGTCCTCTTCGTCCTTCACACGTGTGGTTGAAACTTGTCTTTAGGTAGCTCGTACTATTTGATGAGAAGAGAAGATGATGAGTTGTGTTGATGATGAAATGCTCTTCAACTTTTCCTGTATTTATATCAATCATGAGGGTGTGTGACACATCTGTTGGGCATGCGAGCCTACATTACAAAACTGGCCAACCTTGCACATATAATTTATTAAAAATAATAAATTCAAAATATAAGTTCTGCTCATCGGATTAAGACATATTTTATATGGATTTTACATCTCTCAGAAAGAGGAATCCAACAAAAATATTAGCTTCTTAATCTGAGCATCAGAACATGGAGTTTGGACCTAGTTGTCCAAATTTAACAAAATATATGCAGGAAACTATGACTTACAAGACGGTCTAGTCAACGGTGCAGATGGTATCATTAAAGCATATGTAAAGTTAGACAAATTTGATGTAATATGGATCAAATTCTATGATGAACATGTTGGCCGTCAACAAGCACATAAATTTACTTCTCTATATAGCAAAGAAATTTCTAGTGATTGGACTCCCATACTACGCACAATAAAGCCAATTTTTGTATTAGCAAAAATAGGCAACTTGAAAATCAGAAAACAATTTCCAATCCAACTAGCATGTGCACGTACAATACACAGATCACAAGGCTTGACACTAGACAATCTTGCATTTGATCCTTTAGGAATACGATGCCATGGATTAGTATATACAACTCTTTCTCGTGTGAGAAACATAGAATCATTGTATTTGCTTAGTCCACTTAAGAAACAAAACTTCTGAATTCAACACAAAATTTGTGTTGAAATGGAACGTTTACACAAAAACACAAAATGGCAACTAGACTACAACTATTCGTTATTAGAAACAAAAGCATACATTTCAATTCTTTCTATAAACACTCGCAGTTTACAAATACATATTGATGATTTTGTTAAATGACTATGGTCTAATGCAATTTGACATCCTATGTTTACAAGAAACACATTTGAATAATTCAATGCTTCTAAAAAGACTTGAAACATTCAATTGCATATCAAATCATAGTAAACATGGTTTGCTAATTTGTATTAAAAAGCATATAAAGATCTTGAACCATATTCATTTTGAAGAAAATAACATTGAAGCTACACTAGCAAATGTGCTTCTTCATGACATGGATATTATAGTCATGAATGTCTATGTTGCGCCATATGCAACATTGAACAATACATTGGATCTCCTTTCAAAATCATTATGCAAAATACATTCAAATCAAACAATAGCAATTGTTGGCGATTTCAACATCAATATGCATGAAAGTAACAAGAAAACAAATAAATGAAGATCGTATATGCACAATTACAACCTTCATTTTCTTTTAGAGACAAACAACAATCAACAATTATCAATCATTGATCACATATGGTCAAACATAACTTCTAGCTATAAGACTTTCAGGTTAGATACATATTGGAGCAACCATGATACTATTTGTCTCATCATTGAAGACAAAAATGCAACACAAACATAGTGCAAATGAAAGTAGTCTAATGCTTTTTTCTAGTCAATAGTATTGGACTTGCATATTCATGTCCTTATTATACAAACAAAATCAATAGTGAGCATTGTTACCAAATATACTTTTAATTTGTTACTAAAAAAAGTCTTTCAAAGCTGCATAATAGCATTTTAACTACTATGACTTTGACTTCTAATTGTATGTCTTGCAAATTACTATAGCTTTCTACAACAAGTCAAATAGGCAAAGACAAGTCACAAAAAGAAACAAACACATTCAGATTTGCTTGCTACACTAAACTTACTTATCCTTCAAGGCATATGTATAGAGATATCTCTATGTTTAACTATTTATTTCTTTCTACAAAACTATTGCAAGACCTATTCTTATATTACTAGTGCTGACTTCTATAGCACTGCTCTTCCTATAGAATTATACTATGCATCAATGATTTATTTCTTAAGCATCACAAAATTCATTTTAATTCTTGAATTTGTCTTTCAACCCATTGTAATATTTTCATGCACAAATGAGACTCGCCCCATTGCAAATTGCAAACTATATATAACCACTTTGGAGTTATCTAACAATAAACATCACATAATATTGAATCTTATTCTCTACAGTATTTTAGCACTATGATACAATTTGTTTCTCTTTTCATCATCTTAACAATGTTCTGTGCTTAAACTTGACAATCATCACAAATTTCTTATTTACATCATAACTGTTACATGCATAATTCTATGAATCCCAGTCTTCTTGTTCTTCTTTTCTTGTCAACCTTTAATTCCTTTTACTCACCCTTCCTCTAGAAAGTTGTCAAGCTCCCTGTTCACTTTACATTTGAACCCTTTTTCACTAGGATCTCCTCCAATTTCCCATGTTGCTTCTTGTCAACGTCTAAATTGCAATAAAGATAATATCAAATACAAATTAAATTGCTTCCAAAATTATAGCTCTATTTTAGTTACATCAAACTAAACTATTTCATAATCCATATGCATCTTAATTCACATTGTGCAATTTGAACAAAATGTTTCCAATCTCATCATTATTTCTCTTAGTATCCCTATTATCTTTCAAATTTTATCTGTACCTTTTCTCTTTGGTTTCTTTTGTTCTATGGTGTTTCTATGTTATTTTTCGTTGGGTAGTACAGCAAGCTCAAATGACATATATCTTGATCAACATATTCATTGTGTAAACTGCCAACCACCCATAATAAGTAACAACATCGGGAAGTGAGCTTGATCAAGAAACACATCCAGATTTCCCTATTACGCCCAACTTGCTTAGTCTTTGATGCATATCTAAATCTTTTCATGCCAATCAACAGTACCTGAACTTTCATACATCTATACTAGATATGTTTACACGTTTCTACAGTACTGGAATTGAATCATTTTTTCTCTCACCCCAAAAAACTTTTAATATTTGCAACTCAGATCAGTATATATTTCTATTACACCAATAGAATTTTCTGAATTTAAAATTTTATAGTTTATAAGTGTTCCATTATCGAAGTTTTTAATGCAATTAATATTTCTTCCAATAACTAATATTCAGTTTCCAGTACAATATACAATAAGCTTATACTTTTATTTTTATTTTTAGTTACTAAAATTTACCAAACACTTCGTAGTTGCATTCAAGTGCACCATTCAGTGAGGTTGCATCTTTTTCATCTCGCAATTCTGGACAAGAAGCTATAATGGACAAAGAATAACAAATATCAAGTGCAATTGAATCAGACAAGTAAATTTGAAACAAATTCTTATACGTACCATTAACATAGCATTCATATTTATCGCCAATATATTTTACTTCTAATTGTTTCTTTTGCCACATCAACATCATCAATACACAGATCAAAAGCAACATATTTAGTTCCAATTACCATTGAAGAACTAAGCATTCGCAAAGCTGGAAAAATGTTCAATGGAGATGTTATGGTTATCTATAGCACATATCTTGATAAAGTCCACAAAGCACGACAAATACTACGTGCAGATTTGACAGATGCCAAAGGAATCATGACAATCACATTGTACATACCAACTGAGCTTATTGAACAACATGGACAAAAAATATCACCAAGAAAAGCAATATCTATTACAAATTTTAAAGTTCTTCCCAAAACAAATTATGACCGCGGTGATTGTGATTGGATTTTGCTACTAACTGAACTAAGCACCGTACAGAACATACCAACAATTTGCAAACAATACAAATTCATCCCACATACAACAGTAAAACAGCTTACAACAAATACAAAAACATATCCAATTGGAACAATTGCAGCAGTTGTCACAGCTGCACAGAAAGTTGGTTTCCAATATAAATTGCAAATTAAAGATGGAAATTTCGATGACAATAGAGAAATGGTAACATAAATTACTTTGCAATGTTTATATATTGCTAGTTCCATCCTACATTTCAATTCAGTTTCAAAAAAAAAACTTTCTATGTTCTTTTGCAGTTGCAGTTATTTGAAACATTTGCACCGCTCTATGATGAAATTGAACAAGAATTGCAAAAAGGCCATCTCCCAGTTATGTTATTCAAAAACATAACAAACAGGAAAGAACTGAAGGACAGAACACTTCGAACAACGCAAGCTACATTCATCACAAAATTGAACGCAGAAGCAGCAGAAGAACTCAGAAAATTGAACCCTCCAACATTTTCCGTAAGTACAAATGAAACAGTACCACTACTACTCAATATGCAATTGTTTCTTCATATGTTTCTATACTGACATATACTACTTGTCCTCCTCTATGAACAGATAAAAGGAACGTTGACAATTGCAAGCATTTACTCTACGCCATTTGAACCAGTTTGTGTTGAATGCAATTCACCAATACCAGCCTCTACAATGATAGAGGAGAATACAGTTGATTGCCTAAAGTGCAATAAAAATTCGTTCTTTTCCTATTCACAGTGTCTTAATTGCATAATCAAGTCCAACAACACCAATTTGCAATGTTGCATCCGAAGCAAATCCCTCTTGAAACAGTTACTTCCCAACCTAGCGCATATGTCTTTTCAAGACTATGTTAAAAGCAAACAAGCAACAATGTATATGCTACACGATTTCAAAATCAATGGTACATTTACAATCAACGAATACAACGAGATCCAATCTGTTAACAGCAACGGAAGCCCTACCAAGGCTAGGTATACTTATAATTATTCTTCATCTTTCAACAAAAAATTAGATATATGCAATTTAAATTATGCTATCCAAAATAGCAAGATTTGTACTAATTTTTCTCTTTTCTTTGCAGCACCAACACTTCTACAAACATTGGCTACAACAGAAACACATAGTAATCCAGAAATCAGCGCAAAGTTGTTCTCAACTTTTGTACAAGATTTTACTGCTCAAATCTGCCTTTCTCAAAGCGAAGTATGTCTGCAACACTTTGCCAGAACAAGAATGTTTTCATAGAACAATTACAAACAAAAATCACTAGTTATACTTATACTGTTTCTTCTACCTATTCGCAGATCCTGTCTTCTTGTTTATTGGATTTGCAAAAATTGTAATTGACATATGGAACATTAATTCATCTCTGTAAAAGAGCGAAAGGCACTAAGATTATTTGTCCATAGGATGTGCATCACAAGTAACTTCCTCTACAAACGAAGCAAGAACATTAATTTTTCATATATTCTTATGTATCAACTTTGAATAGCATCTCTCAATTTGGGCAATATTGTTATGGTAACACAAATAGTAAATCACTATTTCTAAGTCTATGCTTGCTTAGCTTATAAATTCATTTTTATTTTTTTTGTAGATTCCTCTATTCACTGTTAATAGTAATGCACTAAATTCTATGTCTAAACACTGTACTAAGACTAAAGTTAGTCTTATCTTCCCTGCTCCTCGCCTTTGTTATAATTTGCTTTACAATATGATTCTTCTTCACCTGCACTTTACGACTGAAAGCTTATATATTAAGCATTATTGGGTCATTGATATTTACTTTGTTAAGTTCTTTTTCTACTTTAATATTCAAATACTCCAGTCTTAGCTTTTGATAAGTATTTGTTTAAGAATTTTTACTAAATCTTCGATTCCATGAGATAATATATATAATCAATAAACTATGCCACAAATGGTTTGAACAGTGTTTCAAGCCAACAATACAAGTCTCCCTAGACTGCTTCTAACACAGTGCCAAACAGACTTCACTGTCTCACAAAATAACCCACTCTATCTTTTACAAAACACACTACTATGCAATGTAACACAGTGTCTCTGTTCTACAATACTCCTTTGTTTTTCTCTATTTCGCACTCTACTGTGTTTTCAAAATAAAAACATTACACTGTCTGTTACAATAGCCTCTAGGGCTTCTTACTTTATATATTCCGTGCATATTAAAACATAAAACAAAACCTATATGAAATGAAACTAAACTAAAGTTTGTGGAGCCTATTACAAATGCGCGTTGTATATATTTAAAACAATACTACAAACCAAAAGTTGTAAAACCTTTTGTCGCATGATAAAAACATTAAAACATTTCATTTGCGCATACACTGCCGAACCTGAAAAGAGAATAAATCCGCTTCATAAATTGCATCGGGTCCGACACATAATATTACAAAGCAGCCAATACAAAAAGTTCCGATGTTGATTGAAAGGCGGACCCGCGATCAACTATTAACTGCACCATATAACATAGATCGGATCTGCACTTATAGCATAACAAATGGTTCAAATAAAAAACTCCGATGTTGATTGTTAATCGAACCCGAGTTCAACTTTTAGCTGCGGCCTATAATATGCATTGGGTCCAGTTCCTATTGTTATGGTAACACAAATAGTAAATCGCCATTTCTAAGTCTATGCTTGCTTAGCTTTTAAATTCATTTTTATTTTATTTTTGCAGATTCCTATATTCACTGTTAATAGTAATGCACCAAATTCTATGTCTAAACACTGTACTAAGACTAAAGTTAGTCTTATCTTCCCTTCTCCTCGCCTTTGTTATAATTTACTTTACAATATGATTCTTCTTCACCTGCACTTTACGACTGAAAGCTTATATATTAAGCATTATTGCGTCATTGACATTTACTTTGTTAAGTTCTTTTTCTACTTTAATATTCAAATACTCCAGTCTTAGCTTTTGATAAGCATTTGTTTAAGAATTTTCACTAAATCTTCGATTCCATGAGATAATATATATAATCAATAAACTATGCACATACAATGCAGATGCCACAAATGGTTTGAACAGTATTTCAAGCCAACAATACAAGTCTCCCTGCACTGCTTCTAACACAATGCCAAACAGACTTCACTGTCTCACAAAATAACAAACTCTGTCTTTTACAAAACGCACTACTATGCAATGTAACACAGTGTCTCTATTTTACAACACTCCTTTGTTTTTCTCTATTTCGCACTCTACTGTGTTTTCAAAATAAAAACATTACACTGTCTGTTACAATAGCCTCTAGGGCTTCTTACTTTATATATGCCGCGCATATTAAAACATAAAACAAAAACTATATGAAATGAAACTAAACTAAACTTTGTGGGGCCTATTACAAATGCGTGTTGTATATATTTAAAACAATACTACAAACCAAAAGTTGTAAACCTTTTGTCGCGTGATAAAAATATTAAAACATTTCATTTGCACATACACCGCCGGACCTGAAAAGAAATTAAATCCGCTTCATAAACTGCATCAGCTCCGAAACATAATATTACAAAGCAGCCAATACAAAAAGTTTCGATGCTCATTGAAAGGGGAACCCACGATCAACTATTAACTGCACCATATAACATAGATCGGATCTGCACTTATAGCATAACAAATTGTTCAAATAAAATACTCCGATGCCGATTGTTAATCGGACCCGAGTTCAACTTTTAGGTGCAGCCTATAATATGCATCGGGTACGGTTCCTTTCACTATTCAATTGGACAACAAACAAAACGGTCCTAATACATTTCAACTTGCGAAACAATATGGTAATGCTGCGTGGTCTTGTGGACCCGCGGACCTTGGCTTAAGTGGAAGGTGATTGTTATATGAAATAACATGCGGTGAACTCATCGCATCGGACGATAAGAAAAGGTTGTAGATTATATGAATTACTTCCGATTGCGATGAACACATCAGAGCTTCTATCATCAACAAGACACTGTACTTGTGCACACAATACAACACAATATTTTTTTAATTAAATTGAAAATTAAAAAAATTATAAATATTATCTCTTAAAAATTGAATTAAAAATAAAAAAGTTATAAAATAAATTCCACCTTTTATCTTATCTTAGTACTAAAAATATTATTAGTACTAAGTTAGAAATAAAAATATTAGGTAGTAGCTACTTTGTCATACTCATATTGATGCCAAAAATAAGCTATAAGCATATGTAGCAGATCTAATCTACACATCAAATGCATATGCTCATAGATCGTCCTAATAATTATCAATTGGTTACCATTATCAACACAAAAATTGTTATTACAAAACAAAGGCATGTAATAGCCATAATAACTATCCATAAACATTTCCAACATTACATTGCAATATTACTATATTTAAACTAAGCAGCAAGTAGTCACTACTTGTAGCCTTGTTTATTACATAAACTTTTATATTTATAATAACTAATAATAAGACACTCCACAAATTATATGGTATATAAAATTAGGACACCACAAATTATACGGTATATAAAGTTAAAATTATATAAATTTGACATTAATAAATATTATGTTAAATAATTATAATGAATATGATATTTTAAAATTTAATTCATCACTATTACAAATTCAAGGCATATTTTAGAATCTGACTATCCTAGAGTGGTCAATTATTTGAATCCCCGTCATCAGATTGTGAGATGAATCTGCAATAGGAATAAGTCCATCAATCTAGAAGTAAATTATATTCTATATTTGTCTTAATCTGTGATTTGGCGCGGTGAGATCCTCGAGGAAGGGAACCCAGATCTCCCTATTTTTTTCCTGATATTTAATAACAACGCCAAAAAGATAAATAAACATATTGATTAATACAGTACAATGGAAGCCCGGAGAATTTACACTCCACCCTTAAACCTTGATCAACTATTTACTTTTATTATCCCCCGATTTTATCTTCCAAATTATTATTATATATTGAGCATGCATCCATTAGATCGAACATATTTCCAGACCTTCATCATCAACGTTTGAGCAGAGCAGCCATGGCTACTGCATTCTCCTCCCATATTCTAATCTGCAATTCTTCTTCTGCTGGGTCATCCCAGGCAGCAGCCACTGCCAGCCTCAACTATTTCACATCCTCATTATCATCTTCATCCATACATTCTGCAAACATTTGGCCACGGAAAAAGAATGTATTGGGTATGAAGATACCATTTTGTCCAAGGGCCGCTTAGTCAGGTGAAGCAAAGGTGCATTGTGAATGTGTGCCAACCGGGGAGCAATCTGTTGGCTGCTGGGTACTACATGTATTCCAGTTCTGTGATTTTAGTATTATCAGTGGGTAAGGAGGTTTATGGCTTTACTTTGGATCCCATTTATGGTGAATTTGTAATGACCCATGTAGACATAAAGATTCCTAAGAAAGGAAGCATTTATTCCTTCAATGAAGGCAACTACCAGCTGTGGGATGACAAGCTGAAAAGGTACATGGACGATCTCAAGAATCCTTCTCTTCAGCCTTCTGGGAAGCCTTACTCTGCTCGTTACTTGAATCTGCTTGCAGGCCAATGCAATACTTGATAAGACAACAGTAAGCTTACCATCTATAACGCCACTTTGCTCTTGTTTCAGTAACCAACCAGTGAAAGTGTGTATGTCATAAATCCCCTTCTTCTTCGGCTTTTGCTGCTTCCCTTCATGTTTTTTGGTAGACTTGTCCAAAACCACTGCGGCCCTTGGACAAAATGGTATCTTCATACCCAATACATTCTTTTGCAGTGGCCAAATGTTTGCAGAATGTATGGATGAAGATGATAATGAGGATGTGAAATAGCTGAGGCTGGCAGTGGCCAAATGTTTGCAGAATGTATGGATGAAGATGATAATGAGGATGTGAAATAGCTGAGGCTGGCAGTGGCTGCTGCCTGGGATGACCCAGCAGAAGAAGAATTGCAGATTAGAATATGGGAGGAGAATGCAGTAGCCATGGCTGCTCTGCTCAAACGTTGAGATGAAGGTCTGGAAATATGTTCGATCTAATGGATGCATGCTCAATATATAATAATAATTTGGAAGATAAAATCTGGGGATAATAAAAGTAAATAGTTGATCAAGGTTTAAGGGTGGAGTGTAAATTCTCCGGGCTTCCATTGTACTGTATTAATCAATATGTTTATTTATCTTTTTGGCGTTGTTATTAAATATCAGGAAAAAAATAGGGAGATCTGGGTTCCCTTCCTCGAGGATCTCACCGCGCCAAATCACAGATTAAGACAAATATAGACTAGCAATTGCACTTGTGGTGCAAAGGAACGCCGAAAGGAGACGAACGGTGTATTTTGGGTCCCACCGTCACACCATTTTGACAAACGCATCCATGGTGGTCGATGAGGTCTCTTAGTCAACATCCTTTGAGCCTAGAGCTGGTTGGTGATTTGGAGAACGAGTTGGGATCGGAATGGAGCGAAAGCTCAGAAGGGAATGAGAACTATGTTGTGTGTAACAGTGAGTGGAGTTATTTTTCTTATGTAATTAGCAAATGCCGAGACTCTGTCCTTTTATGTTATGAATAAATTGAATGTTGTATACATCGATGTGTGATGAGCATAAGTTGATGCATTTGGTTCATGGTAATTGCTGAAGCGATTTGCGGAGTTGAATTAAATTACATCTCAGTTTTGAAATGCATCAGGTTCAGAATATCGCATCGGCGCTGTAGGAATTGTCGACAGTTGTAGCATAAAAAAGTATTGCGACTTGAGACTTCCGATGACTTCCATATCACACATTATAGCCATAATATCCGGACGCGAAGTATTATAAACAGGGTTAAGGGTGAATCGGGTCCGGAGAGTTCGCATCGGCGTTGTGGAATCGGGCGATAGTGAAGTGACATTCAATCCTGGCGAACTGCGATCGCCGATTAATATGATATCGGTGCAGTTTGGAAGGTGTAAAAGACTTTATAGATCTTTCAAAGCGGAGTTGAATTAAAATACATCTCAGTTTTGAAATGCATCGGGTCCAGAATATCGCATCGGCGGTGTAGCAATTGTCGACATTTGCAGCATAAAAAGATATTGCGACGTGAGACTTCCAATAGTTATCGCATCGGAGAGGTAAGAGACTTTCATATCACACAGTATAGCCATAATTTTCGGACGCGAAGTATTATAAACAGGGTTAAGGGTGAATCGGGTCCGGAGAGTTCGCATCGGCATGTTGCCATAAAGCAGATTTATTTGTAAATAGACTATGATGTTCTTTCGCAACATCTCCAGGTCTGCAACTCCTTGTTTCGAATGAGAACTCCATCATGTTCCCGCAATGTTTGATGAAACCTTAAAACTGTCAAGGAGAAAACCAAGATAGATTTGATGAGTAGTTATATATTCAACTGGATTTGTTTCTGAAAGTGGTTTGGACTCGTCTGGTGTAAGATGAGATCGAAATTTACAATAGTCTTCGAATTTGAAATTCATTTTATGAACGCACAATTTTTTTTGTGGACAAAAATGGGAAACACAAATTGAATTTCTGTAGAATAAGTCAAATGCAATTGTAACTCCTCTTGGTCAACAATGAACTTCTCAGATATAGAGTTTACAATTTATAGTTTTATTACAAAAGAGAGACGACATTTAACCTGATATTAGTAGCTCTTAGAACAAGCAGTTAAGTGAAATGTTCAGTAATTATCTATAAATAACCAGCAATAGCCAACAGAGCGGGAGCTCTGCAAGACATGGTCATTCGTGTGTCGGTGCCACCGGTGTGAATTGGAGCGGTCTCTAGAGGGCGATATGAGGGGCATTGAGGACGACTTTGGGAGGATTTATAAGAAGCTTGGAGAGATGGAGATGACTAAATTGGCTCTGAAGCTGGAGCAAAAGCTTACCCAGTTACAGGGGAGAGTTAAGGCCAAGGATAGGCAGCTGATTCGTGCTTCGTTCGCCAAGGCTTATTGGCCCATGTTTAGGTCTCCTGTGCTTCTGAAAAAATGGGACAGGCAGATGCCTTGCATTGAGGGTGTTATTGATGCTGTTACTTGTGCATTGCCTGGGGATGAGACTGCCCTCTGTGCTGCTGCAACTATAGTGGATAAGTTGAAGGTGAGCAAGGGATTGACCCCATACAGAAAGGCCATGGATCAGGCTCTGCGGATATGTAAAGCACTGTACGGGAAACAGATGAAGAGTAATGTGATGAAGGATTTGATAGATGCCCATGTCTATAACAGAGGTATTATTGCTCCTAAGTCTTGCATATTTTAGCCTTCTCGCTGGCTCAATGCTGGTATACATTTTCTTTTGAAATCTAGATTAGCCCAGTAACTTCATTCAAAATTTGTTCCTATTCTTTTGCTCCTAGTCGAGTCAGAGATTTTTAGCCTCTATCAATTGCCCAATTCAAAATTCTTACTTGTGCAGAGGAACATCTCTTACCGTTTCTTATTCTTTTGTATTTCACAATCCCTGATAGGACAACTAATTTGACCACTTTTGCTTCCCAATACAAAATTTGAAAAACGAAGCAGCTCATCTCCCTTTTTCAAGCCCAATACCTTCATCACATTTTAGTTCTCTTTGAGTGTTGTGAGGGGAAAAACAACACAGGAGAATTTCCCCAAACTATTAAGGTAATTTAATGTTTCGCAGATTCTGATTTTGATCTTGAGGTTCTGAAGCTTGGGGCTGAAACTCAACTCTGTCCTTATTGGGCACCTACATTCTCTATAGCTTGGAGTTTCATACCGTGTGTTGAAAGCTTTTCATAGGTTGGTGTTTAACTCGGAGGCATGGTATGGAGGTTTCAACATATGTTGAGATTAAAGAACATCTGCATAGCAGCAGGGGGTTTGTGACAGCAGGCATACTTTGTCCATTATTTTGATGGGCATATCAATGTTTTCTTTATCCCTTCTGAAGCAAAGTATGAGGTCGGAGACATTTTATCAAATCCATTTGATTGTATATCATAGTATAATATTCTTTTAATTTTAAATAAAGGTGCTCCTTATGGATTGATTCCATTAAATGGGGGAATTATTTGTTCAAAAACATAGTATGTGAGATCTACTGCCTTTAAAGAAGAATACGTGATTTATATTTGCATGTTAAAATATGTTTAAGATTCTCTTCTCTGTCGAATAACTGGTTTTAGGATTTCAGATCAGTTTTTCTAAAATTTTATCATTAATGGTATGATAGAGAAGTGTTTAGACTCTTTGAGTGAGATTTCAGATGATCTAGCATACGATGCAGAATATTGGTGTGACTTGGGAAGACCTGATCGTAGAGCTTAGCCCTAACAAGGAGATGCTTACATTGGTTGGAGATGATAAAGAATCAAGAATTAAAACTTTTTCTGTCATAACATTTAAATGAAGCATATCTTCAACTTAACAGAATCAGTGTATCTGAGATTTAAACTCCATAATGCATTTAATAAGAATGATTTATTTTTGCATGTCAAATACAATCAGTAATCTATTTTCTGTCAAATGACTGGGTTTAGAATTTCAGATCAGTTTTCCTAAAATTTTATCATGAATGGGATTTCATATGGTCTAGCGTATGACACAGAATATCGGTGTGACTTGAAAATCTTGAAAAAAACAAGAGAGAATTGCAGCTGATCTTAAGTAGAGCTTATGCCGATCTTTGGTTGTAGATATAGAAAGAACACATCTGCAATAGTTTTGAAGATGGCTCTAGTCATTGTATGTTTAGAGAGAGTTTGGACTCTCTTGAGTGAGATTTCAGATATTCCAATCTATGATGCAGACTATTGATGGACTTGAAAAACTTAAAAACTGGGAAGAGAATACTCTAATAACCATTGGACATTTTCGACTTTCTCAACAGGTCTCCTGACCAATTCCGGCTAGGCGTCCAGATCATTTGGCCGGATGCTGTTTTGTCATCTGTTCTCTTAATCCATTAGCAGGGTCCCCCAAATGTCAATGGACCTGGTTAGAGGTCCACTGGACATGGAGGACATTGGGAATTATTTCACGTGGTGGATTAAATGTCTACCTGCCTATGTTTAACAGTTTATGGCATCCTCCCCACGCAAACTTTCAAATTTTGAATCCACTGATTATATTGCTCATTTGACATCGCCTGCCCCTGTCTTTATATGGAAGGAAGAAACATCGATTGATGGAGGTCATGAAGAACATGAGACTAAGTGATCTGCCCTTTTTCGTGAAGAGGAGGCATCTTTTCTCATCACCGGCCTGACTTATAGTCATGCTTATCTTAAGAATGATGCATGCCAAGATTCACTCAAACTAGCCAGACCTCGCTGGCAATGTCAGGTGCGTGCTTGTTTGTTTTTCTGATTCCAAACAAGCAAGGCCACAGGGAACCACGATAATGAATAATGGGGGGAAGCTGACAAGCAGTGGATCAGAGAAAGAGCAATAGTTGAGTTTGCCTGAGGATTCCTGCAAACGGAAACAGATGCGTTTAATGGACATTGAAGCAGGGATGGCTTTTGAAAAAGTTAGATTAATGGAATTTGAAGTAGGGATTGCCTTTGACAATGTTAGATTGGTTTGTTCCTCTTTGTCTTGAGGATGAACTACATTAGTTGGTTCGAAACGTTGACCCAATCCTGTAGATATGATTAATTCGAAATACATTTCATTTGCAATATGGATCACAAAAGTCCAAGATCTAACACTAGTCTAGATAATTAGAGCTACTTCAAGTTTTGTACTGAAAAAGAGGTTTGCACCTCATGAAATTTGATCCTTTGACTTGAGGATTCCTTCAGACAGACAGAAACAGATGCGTTTAATGGAGTTTGAAGTAGGGATGACCTTTGACAAAGTAAAGACACCAGTATAGATAATTACAATTATTTCAAGTTTTGCACTGAGAAAAATTTGCACAAGAGATTTGATCCCTCTCAATACTTGATAAATCTGAACTTAAAATGGATTTACCCTGGTATATTGAACAATCTATCAAGACTATGCTATGCTGTGTATAATAGTTGTAAGATGTATTGAACCATCTATCAAGACTATGCTATGCTATGTATAATAGTTGTAAGATAGTTGCAATCCAGGAGTAGCTGGAGGTGGAGGAGAATTGTTTGAGAGTCTCTTTTTGAAGCCACCAACGATTAGCTCTGGAGGCCTCAGACCTTTGCCAAATACAGAAGCTGTTTTAACTTTTCTCTGATTTCAGGGGCGACCATGATTGCTTAGGACACTGCTTCTTGCTTCAGAATTTGGGAACAGGATGATGATTACGAAGATTGAGAAAAATCCTGCAGAGAGCTATAATTTTCAACCATAAATGATTAGTTGCATTGAATTTAGGAAGAACAAATTCTACATATCATTATTAAAATATCAGAAAAACAAAAGTAGCAGAGGACAGGCAAGAGTATCATGCCACATATATCCCTAATTGGAAGAGTATTTTGTCAAAATCAATTGTTCCACGAAATCCAGATAATGTTTCATCAAAGCCATTGTTGAACGAAATTGAGAAAATATAATGCTGGAATGGACGCGGAAGCTTTGAAAGCGAAAACATCAACAAAAACTGATACAGTGGAGAAATTCGTCCTTGAGAGTTAGATTGATTAGTTGTCCAAATGTCCGTGGCAGCTTCTAAAGGAGAAACTAAAGTTCTTTTAGAAGTAACATACTTTCTTCAGCAACATTACCCAATGAACATATTAGGTTTATATGCTACGAAATCTGAGCTCAATCACAACAATATCTTCAGTAACATTACTCAATCAACATATTGTGTTTAATTTCTGTCAAAATTGAACAAATATTGATATCTTTTAGGAAAAATCATCGTCTTTGTTAAAAATGCTTTCTGCCGGCATTAATATTTAGCCAATTGTTACAGGTTTTTAGTTAATTAGGTGGATTTGAATGTAAATCCAAATTTAAAAATATTTTTAATTAATTGTAGTAATAATCAACAAACAAAAGCATATAATTACAATATGCATGACAGTTTTGGAAAGGGGAACTTCGTTTGGGAAAACAGATCAGAGTATGTTCACTGGAGGGTCAAACTGTTCCATTTATAAAACAAAATACTTTTTATCAACTATATTATTTCACTTTCCACTTCCACTTGTTCTAAAGCAATTTACAAGTGTTTCATCTTCTTCGTTCAAAACTGAAAGACATTGTTTGGGCATTATAATGACAAAAATGATAAATCTGACTGTGCAATTTGGTGGGTCAAATAAAAAGGAGAATATGCGTAAAACAATTTGAGGAACTTTCTTTCCTATATACCAAACTTCAAAGCCTCAATTTTAGTAATCTTGAGAAAATGCTACACAAATGAGTACAAAATTTCAGAGTACCGCCAATCTAAACTCCATCCTTTTAAACATCTATGATATCCAAGACAATTTTAAAAGAGAATTTAGATTCTCATAGGCAATCTACCAATCTCGTAAATCATCTCAAATGCCTTACCTAAAACAAATTTCAATTCACACCTCCTGTCTTTGTGCTTCATATGGTCATTAACCTCCAAATTCCCGATACAACTTTGATTCTGAAAGCCTCCACAAACTAACCAAACACCCTTGTCCATAGATCCACTAAAGCCAAACAAGCCCCAAAAGTCTACCAGAGCTTGCTCCGGAAGGAAAAACACCCATGTCTCAACAACATACTAAAGGAGATACTATAATAACATAGTTACAGCAGCTCCAGATCAATCCCAAGTCCTTGTGCAGAACATTCTTATACCAGAAATCTACTTGCATCATAACCAGTCCCTGCAGATGAATTACTTATGTGCTGGTTGGTAATTTGGCTAGAGTGAATGTGTTCAACATTGTTCACTTGTTTCGATGAACAAGTGCAGACTCGACATAACTTTTTGGACCCTTTTGAGAAAATTTGTTGTTTTGAGTTTGCCATTAAGCTAAATAACAAACCAATCACCAAAGCAAGCACAACTAAATCCAAATGTGTAGCTACTACCTAACATTCATCAACAGAACCCATTCATTCAAACATGCAGCATAAAAACAAAATGCTCAAGAAAAGGAAAATTGTATTGTTAAAAAGCAAACAGGCATTCATCTTCCTAACTCCAAGTCCTTGCAGACCAGCCATATGAAGTCTAAACCTTTCCGAATCAGCAGTAAAAGTGGCTTGTGCAATGCAAGATGCAATTTGCAAGCAAAAGGATCATCTCTTAGATGACTGCAGAAAAAACAAATAATTAAACAAAAATAAATAATTTTTTGAATTAAACACAATTGAATGAAAGTAGCTAAAAACAAAATCATAGCTACTACCTAGAATTCATGGACACAACCCATTCATTCAAATGTGCAGCACGAAAAACAAAAGTGTAGCTACTAACTAAAATTCATGAACAGAACCCATTCATTCAAACTCGCAGCATAAGAACAAAATTCTCAAGAGAGGGGAAATTTTGTTGTTAAAACCAAAGAAACATTCACCTTCCTAAAGTTTTGTTGTTAAAACCAAAGAAACATTCACCTTCCTAAGGGGACCCGGCCGTATAAACATTGCAATATCAGTACTAAAAGTGGCTTTTGCGATGCAAGATGTAATTTGCAATCAAAAGGATCATTTGTTTGAAAAGCTTTATTTCGATATGTTTACAAAATTTGGCTCTGGCGATTAGGATTTTTGTTTTAGACTTATATGTTTTCTTGGCCGCCCTCATTGCATGGATAGGCACCATCTCTGTAGGATTACCGCTTGGAAATCACCCCAAATTTCACTGTGTTTTTTGAGTAAATCAGTGAAGATTTTCGTCAAACACATTAGTCGTATACTGCTGTAGGTGTCGTTTGATGTTTGGGTTTAAATGTATATGAACAGAACAAATACCCAAATAATACCCCAACAGCGGACAAATAAAAAAGGGCTGTCTAAACACACTTTCAACAACAAATTGACCGGAGTATTAAATCAGTCCTCTGACACAGAAATAACATTAGAGGCGTTACCATTCATTGACCGAACCATTGAAAGATTACACAGTACAAGGATAAGACGAACCTGGTTTCATTTAGCAGTCCATGAATAATACCTATACAGGGCCCACGTTACTATACTTCAGCAACCACAACTTCACTAATACGCTGACCAGGAGGTACACATAAGAGACACGCCGAATACACCGTATAAGAGGGCTGATAAACACAGCAGAGAATAGGCCTGGTAAGGGAGTGTATATGTCGTTTTGCTGAAGTGAACACGCCCAGATATGCAGAGATAACTCGTTTTCACAGGAGTGCCCACGAGCAGACTTATATGGATAAACTCGGCCAGAGAGTTGCACACGACCCTCTGAGTCTTCCAAAACTGGAATTTCTTTATTCTTAGGCTCCAGAAGATCATAACAACGGTCCATGTAAACCTCATAATAAGAAATCTTTACTATGCTCTCTGTGTTCTCTGCCATTGTAATAATGTTGCTTATTGCCAGGGGCATAAGACCAGGCCTCTCGTTTCTGCCCTGGGAAAAACAAAAAGCACCCAGCATTAATTTCCCAAACATTTTCACTGTAAGGTTAGAGTCACAAACACCATATTCTTTCAACGGGGATTTTCTGCGGAGGCAGAGCCAACGTCAGAAAAACCCCAAAGGCCATGAAACACATGAAGGCTATATAGGTCCCGTCGGCAACAGATGCGGCTGTGCTGTGATAATTCAATATAAAGGGAATAAAACCTCCTATTACTCCTCCCAAATTGAATATACTCCAGAACAGAGAAATATACCTGCCCTTTTTATTCTCGGTGGGATAGGAGGCCATAATCGATCCCTGGCCAGCCCAAAGCAATCCTGCTCCCACTCCCAAAACCGCTCCTGCAATAACAGCGAATGTGTCGTTGTGGTGGTGATTGTAATAGAGAAAGCAACCGGCGTAGAGGATATAAGTGGAGCACCCAGCAAAAAGGGTTACATGGGGGCCGAAGAGGTTGTAAATCCCGCCACCCAATATCCAGTGTTGGCGTCGTTGGCGGCCTGGTCGTCCTCCTGCCCACCTCCCCCATTCTGGAGAGGGCATTGAACAATCCCGGGCAGCAGAAGCAGACCAGTGCAATCAGACACACCTGTGTCACAGGGGAATTGTAGCGGAACCATCTGGGAGGAGGAACCTCATTACGATCCTTTTTTTCATCGGGATTTCCCAATTTTCCATGTAAAGACATGGCCGATATCACTTTTGGGCAGATTTGTAAGCGGTTTGCGAGAATCTCTAATCAATCCAACTAAATTTTCAGATTTTTGTGGATGCCCAATAGTGAGAGAGTTACGTTTGAACCATTCAACCAGAATTTCTGAGAGCCCGGCAATGGGGAGTCTGATTTCCGAGCGCGCGGCCTCACGATCGATTAAAATGCCTTGCAAGCCAAGGGCAGATGTTTGTACAGAAAACTGCAGAATCCTTTTGTTGCTGCTGCTCTGGGTCCGGGTCTGTGGAAGGGTGCCGGGTTGAGGGCGGGAGTTGGGACGCGGGCACGGAGAGGAGGCGTGTTGCAGTGGTGCGGCTAGGAGTCAAGTAGAGGGAGGACGACGCGATAGCAGCACGGACGTGAAGGAGCCGACGCACGCGGGAAGGAGGTGAGCGCAGGAGGGTGGAGCAACCGCCTCGAATTTTGGAACTGTGAGCTGGTAAGAGGAGAAGGTGCCAAATGGCAGATTTTCACTAGCTGGAAGGACGATGAGAAAGCCCTCCCATTGGCTGCAAGAACAGTTCATTCAGCTAAAGCCAACAAAGAGAACGCCTTTCGGCGTAAATATAATTTACTTCTAGATTGATGGACTTATTCCTATTGCAGATTCATCTCACAATCTGATGACGGGGATTCAAAGAATTGACCACTCTAGGATAGTCAGATTCTAAAATATGCCTTGAATTTGCAATAGTGATGAATTAAATTTTAAAATATCATATTCATTATAATTATTTAACATAATATTTATTAATGTCAAATTTATATAATATTAACTTTATATACCGTATAATTTGTGGAGTGTCTTACTATTAGTTATTATAAATATAGAAGTTTATGTAACGTAATTTAGTATAAATAAGAAATTAATGATAGAGAAAGTGTATTTTTTTCAAAATAAATGAGGGATTTTGATTAATATTTAAAAAATTGCAAATTGCAAATATATATAAATATATAAAAATAATAATATATATATGCAGTGAAATAGAAGAATATTATTTTATTTTCTTGTTCTTAAATCATTTTGTTATGGTTAGTGTTTGAGGACTTTATTAAGAATTTAATTGTTAAAGTGATGTAGTATTTAATCTAAATAAAAAATAATAAAAGGTTAAAAGTAATATAAAATTTAATATGGGGAGATGTTATAGTGTTCACAAAAGAGCCTAAAGTTTTAAATGTTGCCTCAATTAATAATAAAAAGTTGAAAATAATAAAATGATGTTAAAGTGTTCATAAATGAGTTTAAAAATTCAAATGTTGGCTCAATTAATTATAAAAGTTAAAATAATACAAATAATAAAATTTAATTTGTGATATTGTAAAATTATTTTTATTAATAAAATTACAAACAAAATTTTAAATAAAAGAAAATCATAATATAAATTATCACATTAAAATATACATGAGAGATGGATCGATGTAGGCGCAAGGAGGGAAGCACTCTAGGGTTTCGAAGGAACGCAGTGTTGGGATCGATGAAGGCCATCCAAAGGAGTACGAATGGTGGTAGGTCTCAAACAAATTCAAACATCTGAAAAACACTTTGCACTTTAGTTTTTTCCCTCGGGATTAACGCTTCCTCATTACGTCATTGCTTCTTTCTCCCGATAGTTGCGAAACCTTCCTTAGTTTACCTGTTCAAACATTTTCATCTCCCCCAGGGTCAAGAGCATAGGTTTACCTTGGTACTGTTACTGTTACCATATCACAATATTGTTACCTTATCATGGTTTAGGCGGAAAAAATGGTCAAACCATCGGAATTCATCGAACTGGAGTCAGAGGCAGAGGATATCCTCATAGTCTGGGGTCTAGAGCCAACTAAGAAAAACCTGGCTAAGGTGACCCTTCCAGCTAGATCTCCAGGTGGAAAAAAAGGAACCACAATGTTAGCACGGAATCCAGCGAGCCATTTAGGGCTTTTGGAAGCAGGGAAAACCGATGGTCCAAGGGCAGTTGCTGGGGGCCGTGGCATCAGTTATCAGGAAGGCTTGGAGACGACGGAATTTGTGGCGGTTCAGGTGGAAGTGGGGAAAACAGAAATCCAAGTAAGTTATGAAAATCCAATGCAATCTCCTACATCTGGTTTTTCTCGGGTGGGTTGGAGGATATCATCATTAGTAGTAGCCTATGAAGAAATGAAGGGTTGAAAGTTTTTTTGGCCAAAGGTTGGTGGTCAAATGAGCTGGTATCGGGGCAGAGTTTGAATAGTGTATTTGTTGGTCGAGGGCTTGAATGCCATTATATAATCTCCAAGCCATTCACAGAGCAGTCATATTGTTTGGAAGCGATGCAGGGCAAAGGTTTTTCTCAAGAAAAATGGTCACAAAAGGGAGGTTTATTCATTTCAATTCTTGGCCTAGAAGGTAAGGCACAAACGAGCGGTTTTACTACTCACTTCTGAGGTTTGAATAATGGAGTACCTCTTGAAAATACTTCCCAGTAGGCGGGGAAGTTCCCTTAGTTTTTCGTCTCAGCTCTAGAGGGGTGTATACAAGAACTTGGGGCTTCATTAACCTGGTTGGAACAGGCGAAGGAGTGGCTTGGTCCGCTCGAGGAGGAGGATGACCACGCCTGGGAGGGACAGTATCTTATAGGCTCGACTGAGGCGGGTCGACAGGCTGGCTCGAAGTGCAAGAAAGGGAAGATAATTAAATAAAAATCTGAATTCCCAAACCTAGTGTTGGGGGTCGACATCTCGATAGATAGGGTTATGGCAACCTCATAGCTCATCTTGGTGGGCAGAGAAAGAGGGAAATCCTACTCTGCTCAATACATCTCAGAGTGGATAGAGAAATATTTGGGTGAGGCATAGGAAAAATTCGTGAAGGTGATCACAATGTCCAAGGGTTGGTTCATGGTTTGTTTCAACTCCGGTGAGACATTGGAATGGGTTTTAAACTGCAACTAGGGTTTTGGTATGGCATCGATACTCTTTAAGCAGTGGCTACCCATTTTTAATGCACAGAGAGAAAAAGTGGAAGGGATTTCGGTATGGGTGCGATTACTAGATTTACCTCAGCACATATGGATTGTGGATGTATTTAGAGCTATTGTAAATAGTTTGGGTCTCTACTTGGAAGCAGGCATGTATTTTCAGGAAACAAAATGAAGGAATGTGGCACACATATTAGTTAGTCTAGACCCTAGGGAAGGTTTGGCTGACAAAATCCAGCTCCAAATCGATGGTTACTACTAATCCCTAATCATTGACTATGAGCACTTACCATTTAGATGTCATAGATGCCACAAGCAAGATCATATAAACTGAGATTTCCCTATGGGATATAGAAGGAGAAGAAGACAAAGGGGTGATCCTTAGAATGAGAGTTAGGCATAGCTTGAAGAGGAGGAGTAGGTTCAGATGGAAGGGGTAGAGATACAATAGGGTGTGAGGCAGATGTAGATGGAGGTATAGGAGGAACAACCTGCATAACAAGATATCCCCCATATTTCGGAGCCAGACCATACACAAGAAGCATCGGGAACAATTGAAATGACATCTCCTTCGATGGGTACTGTCACTCATCCCCCTTCCTCTATTCAAGATTCTCTACATTCTTTGTTAAATTCTCTTCCTAGGCCTGGTCCATCCAGGCCACATATGAATGATACCCCATGTTTAGAAAGTCTGTCACTTTCCATTGATAATACTATTACTTCTATCCCGACCTTATCTCTTGATAAAATCCCTTACAACCTTCGCCCATAGGAAAAAAGGGCCTTGTTAATTGAACCCATAGGTGGTTTGGGAAACCTATAAAAACTCACTATGCCTAAGAAAACCAAGGGAAGGAAGACTGATCTATCTAAGTCTTAGTTAAAATCCAAACTAGATATTGCCGATGGAAAACAATTATCCCTTAAAGGGGTGCTTAGAGCAGCGCAAACCCTTGTCACTATTTCCAATTGATCCTGTTATCTTTCATTTGTCGTAGTTTTGCTAGCAACCATAAGAAACTAGCATTAAAATCTATTTTTCAAAAATATTGTCTTGATGTTTGTATGTTGCAATAAACCCTAGATCCTGGTGAAGAAGTCATGACCTCTCTTAGGAATTTTTTTCCAAGATGGAGCTTTGTGAATGTTGATGCAAAAGGAAGATCAAGGGGCTTGGCTTTGGGTCTCAAAGATAGTGTTTTAAAATTGAAAAATTCTTGGGGTTCTGATCTAGTACTGGGGGCTGAGGTTTACTCTCTTGAATTATGCATTGATTTTACCCGAGTCAATATCTATGGTTTGTGCCAGGATAGGGTTCTATTTTGGAAAAATATATTCTCTACTCTTTTATGAATGTTCCCAATCTGGTGGTGGGAAGCGAACTCAATTTCTCTTTAGGCTTGTCAGAAACCTAGGGCCCTCAAACTCAATCAAATCCTCTAGTTGACTTCTTCTTGAACACAATCAAATATGGTCACCTTTTAGACTTAAATCTAATCAAATATAACCCTACATGGAGGAAAAGAAGGGTGGGGGAGGCTAGGGTGGCTAAGAGACTTGACCACTTTTTATTGAAGGAATACTTTGTAAATCAAACCTCTAGCTTCAGGCAGTGGGTGGGCTCAAGAAGGGAATTAGATCACTCTTAGATTTTATTGGAGCTAAAAGGTCCCAATAATAATCCGAGATCTTCCTTTAAATTTAATCCCGATTAGCTGAAAGAACCTAGCTTCATAAGATTAGTAAATGACTCGTGGAGGCCTCTGGATTGGTCCCAAAACATATCCCATGCTCAGTCTCTTATGGGCAACTTAAAAATATTGAAAGTGGAGACTATTAACTGGGCGAAAGAGAAAAATATTAGGGAAGAAAATGAATTTAGGTGTATTGGGGAGGAACTAGAAAGGTTGGAAAGACTGGAAGAGGATGGATATGAGACAGAGGAGAAGAGGGATAGGATAAAATCTCTGGAGACAAGGAGGAGGAATACTTTAAATGACATTGAAGAATAATGGAGACTCAAAAGTCGAGCCATCAAGCTCTCAGTTGGGGACGAAAACACCAAATTCTTCCAGAATTATGCAACTGGGAGAAAAAACACAAATACTATCTAGGGAAAGAGTCAGACTGATGGGGGCAAGGAAAAATATTTCACTGAGTTGGATACTATGGGAAGAAACCAATTTAAAAACTTATTCAAAGCTCTTAGCAGAGCTACAATCACTAAGGTCATCTGGGTGGCCCATCTCTTCCCTGGATATGCAGAGGAGGAAGACAATGAGATGCTAATGGTCCTTGTAACTAAAATGAAAGTTGAAGGTGTTATAAAGGCAATGCAAAAAGATAAGAGTCCATGGCCTGATGGCTAAACCGTGGAGTTCTTCCAACATTTCTTTGAGCTACTTGGGGAAGAGAGTGTTGGGGTGGTGGAAGAATCAAGGAGTATGTGTTTCATCTTTGAAGCTTTTAACACAACTTTTCTGGCTATAATTCTAAAATTTGATGACCCAATATCCTTCAAAGAGTTCAAACCTATTTCCCTTTGTTACTGCATTTAAAAAATCATAGCTAAAGTTATTGTAAATCGGCTCAAACCAATTCTATCAAGTAATATCTCCAAGGAACAGTTTGGTTTTCCTGATGGCAGGAAAATCCACGAAGCTATTGGGGTGGCCCAAGAAATGATGCATAGCATCAAGAAGTCAAAGAAAAAAGGCATGATTTTCAAAATTGATCTCTAAAAGTCTAATGATAGGATTAGTTGGATATACCTAAGACTTCTGATGACCAATCTGGTCTTTAGTATTGGTTTCATCAACTGGATTATGGGATGCATCTCTAATGTGTCTTTCTTTTTTCTTATAAATGGGGTTGCCTCTCTTTTTTTCCACTTAGATAAGGCTTCCCCTTATCCCCTCTTCTATTCTTATTGGCAGTTGAAGGGCTAAGTTAGATCCTTCTTTCAGCCAAGAGGAGAGGTGGCCTAAAAGGAATTGAAGTAGCTACAAATATTTTCATTACTCATTTTCTTTCTTTGGATGACAAACTATTATTCAGTAATGGATCTAGGGATGATGTCAATCAGTTGCAACTCTCATTGGACCTATTCCTTAAGGCTACAAGAATGAGCATAAATACTCAGAAAATCCTCTATAGCATATGAAGGAATCTTGGGAAATGAACTAGAAATAATTTCTACATCCCTCCCATATGATGTTATTCCTATGGGGGACAGTCTGAAATACTTGGGGTTCCATTTAAAGCCTGATTCCTATAAAAAAAATAGGATTGGAATTGGTTGTTGTAAAAAATTGAGAATCATATTAAACTATGGAGTTTTAAAAGACTACCCATAGTTGGAAGATTGGTCCTCATTAAAACCATTCTTATTTCCATTCTTGTATATTGGATTGCTCGCACCTAGGTCCCAAAAGGAATTTTATCCAAAATCAGGAAACTATGTAGTTTTTTTCACTAGGTTGGGGAAAAGGAGGACGTAGTGCTACGTTGGGTAGTGCGGGGAAAAAATTATCGTCCAAAGGAATGGGGAGGATGGGGTATAATGGATCTTCAACCTTTTGCATCCTCACTAGCAGCAAAATCTGGGTGGAGGATTCTGACAAAGGATAATTTATTTAAAGTGGTGGTAAAAAGGAAATACATCGATCTGGTTCCCATGGATGATTGGATCCGCGGGACCGGAAAAGACTCTTCCAAAGCATCAGTGATTTGGAAGGCTCCAATAGACTCTTTCAAACTATTGGAATAAGAAATGACATGACAGGTTGGAAATGGGGAAATGATCCGATTTGGAATTGATCCATGGGTGGGTTGCAATGAGGCGTTTGCTTTACCTAGAGGGGTTTTGGACTCCCTACACACTCAAGGTATGTTCTTCTCGAATCATATAACTAAGGAATATTTAAATACAACCTGACATTAGGGGTGGAAATATCCAGAGGATATTCACTTACAACCCTAATGGGATCAAGAATGGAAATTTTTGATTAGAGAACTCCATCGTTCAAATGTTAGGATCAAGGAATGCCTGGACTCTCTTCGATCGGTTCATGCTCCGTCAGGGTATTATTCCCCAAAATTTGGCTATTTTTTCTAGATGACTAGAAGGGCTTGGGGGCTACAGGACTAGTGGTGCAAATTACTTTGGAAATTGAAAATCCCAGCGAAAGCCAAAATTTTCTTTTGGTGTATACTAAATAACAAAGTGCCTACATGGGAAAATTTACACAAATGAAACAAGCATGGTCATAGTTGGTGTGTCTTGTGTAAGGAATCTGAAGAATATGCCAACCACTTATTTCTCATATTCCCTTTCTCCATAAGGTGTGGAAACAACTCTGTCTCTTCTAAGAATTAATTCAATTTGGATTGGGGAAAGCTGCAGGGCAGCTTGGCAAAGCTGGTGGAATTCGTCCTTAGATGAAAGCATTAAAAACATCCCTCTGATTATTTCCTGGGGGTTTTGGTTAGCAAGGAATACATGCATCTTCAAGAATAGTTCTTCCTCTCCATCACTGATTACTGCAGAATGTGCTTCGATCTTCACTCTCCTCCCTTCCACTGACCCCTCTTAGTCAATTATAAATATCCGGGAGGGCATATTAGACATGATATTTCTGTGGTCATAATTTTATGGTGCTTCAGATGCTCAGAATAGGTGTGGATCAGGGCTAGTTATACATATAAATGAAAACATATCTCACAAAGCTTTAGTGGGTATTGGAATAGGCACAAACAACTATGATGAGTTACTCTCTTTAAAATTTATTTTATGTTGGCTCATTCACTTGGGGATTGGTTCAATTCAAATATTTAGTGACTCCATGAATGTTATAAATTGGTTCAATAATAGACAACGTTGTAAAATTCATATTTTGATCCCTATCATTGAAGAAATTCTCCATTTAAAAATGGTGTTTGATCTTATTATTGTTTGCCATATCTACAAGGAACATAATACAAAAGCGGACCTCATATCTAAGGAGGGCCTTTAGCATGATCTAGACGCTTGCTGCATAGCCGAGACAATTGATGGTACAGTCTGCGTGTCAAAAAACCGACCATACAATGTATAATATGCTTTGTCAATTTTTTTTTCTTTCTATCTCATCACTATCTAGTACTCGGTGACTTTGATATATCATGTATCTTTTGTATAATTTATTTTGAGACAGTTTCTGCATAACTATGGTTTGATTTGGGTCGTTTTCTCCTATCTTGGGGAGGCCTGTTTTGTTGGACATACTTTCTTATTTGTGGTTAGGACTGTGGCATATTGTTTTGCATAGGTTGCTTCGAACATCCGCCCTTCTCAGTGACTTTACTATTTTTGAATGCTTAAATGCATATGCTATGTAAATTTTTATTTCCTTAATAAAAGGTTCGATTTTTCCTCGAAAAAAATAATAAAAATAAAATAAAATAAAATCACATTAAAATATATAACATATAAATAGTAGTTATAAATTAATATGCAATTTATCGTATAATCTAAAACAATTATTCTATAACCTTATTTAAATTTAATTAATAAGCACATCAAAAACTTAAACTTACAATATAATAAAATTCTTAACCATAGATATTCGCGCTCACTTTACCATGGATATTATTAACTTGTAAATATGATTTGTTACAATACCATGAACCAATACCATGTCTTATTAACACTACATGCCCAAAAACCATAACTCGTTTCACAACCAAAATATTTTATTTTAAATTAATTTTATAACTCTTTTTTAATGAAAAAAATTATAATTACTTTTGAGATGGACTTGCCTTGATAACATGGATCTCTGTGGTTATCAATTGAGCAAATCACCCATATAATTGCCCCTCAAATTCCATGAGCAATAGTAAGTATATTTATTCAAAATTGATTACTAATTATGTTGATAATGGGTGATATTTTTCTACCAAAAGGTGTTCTTTAGCCCAATATAGAAATAAAATTAAAATTCAATTTTTGGATAGTTTTTCCAATCGTGTGTATATATATATATATATATATATATATATATATATATATATATATATATATATATATATAAAAGGATATTACACTTGTATTAAATTTATTTGTAAATATATACATTTATATAATTTAAGTATATATGGTATAAATAAAAAATTAACACATATATTTAAAAACAAAATTTAAAGATTAAAATATTTGTTTAATTTACATGTGTTTCTGTTGTATATTTAAATTTTAAATTTTATTAAAATAGTATTTCTATTATAAATGTTTATAAATTTATATAATTTAAATGTGTATCATACTCATATATAAATTTATATAATTTAAGTTTATATCATACACATATATAATATATAAATTTATATAATTTAAGTGTGTATCATACACATATATAGTTTTTATTTAAATGTTTATTTATATATTTAACTTTTATATTTTATTGAAATATTACATTATGTAATTTAAGTGTGTATAATATAAATAAAAAATAAACACACACATACACATTCAAAAATAATAAATAAATAATAAATATTTATTTAATATACATATATGTTTCTTCTATTGTGTTGAGGTATTTAATAATAAAAAAGTTAAAAGTAATAAAATCCAATTTATTATATTGTAATTTCGTTTTTATTAATAAAATTACCAACATGTTTTAGATTAAAAAAATCATAATATACATTTCACATTAAAATATATAACTTATAAATAGGAGTTATAAATTAAGATTCATTTAACCCTATAACTTAACATAATTATTCTTTAACTGTATTTAAATTTAATTTATAAGCACATAAAAATTTAATATTAAGGATGATGATGATGATGATGATTAATGTCCATTAAGACCAATGTGGTTTATTGGACCTTGATAAGAAGAAGAATCTAATTGTAATTCTTCAAAATCTTATTTTTGTGATAAAAAAGAAGGGAAATAAACGCACCAAGATCACTATAGTTGGGCTAAATTAACAAGTCAAGAAGATTGGAAGTGTGACAAATGTTAGGGAAATGAGAGTGAATGTGAGTGGGGTCGGACAATCTAAAAGAAAGTGTTTTTCATCCTCCACCCTCTTAGTATCGCAAAGCTAAAAAAATTTATCGTCTCATGGAGTATTGGGAGTAGACCACCGCTTGTTTTCACTTCGAAGCTCATGAGAATTAGTTCTAATCTTAGCAATGTTCATATTTTTCTTTGCGTTGGTCAAAACAGACAGATAGTTTTGGTTCTCAAGTGTGTGGTTGATCACCTCCTTATAATATCTTAGCTTCCTTTTACCCTCCATCTCCTTATCCTCCCAAAGATTATCCTTAAATTTGGAGGTGATAGTGTCTTTGACACTATCCTTGCCTGCTAGGATGATCTCCTCGCTTATCCGCCAATGGCTGCATCCTTATGTCACCCACGCTTGAGGCAAGGTGGGGGTTTTGACTAAAGTTAGAAGTAATTTTAGAGTGTCTCAGATTCCATGTTGTAAAGCTTCTTATTATACATTAGATACTTAAATATAGCCTTGATTTCAATAGAGGAGATGTCATTTTATCAATACCACATGCCCAAAAATCACAACTCATTTCACAATCAGAATATTTTAATAATATTTTATTTTATAACAATTTTTAAATTAAATCTAAAAGCAAAAAAAATTTAACTACTTCAAATGGACCCACCTTGAAGCATATGATAAAGATGTGTTATTCCATCATTAGTAAATATAAAGTGGACATGTAACAATGTGTGTGTAGAGAGAGAGATTCTATCATAGTGATATATGCTTTAAACTTCCCAAAATAACAACAACAAAAATATTTAATGTGGACAATGTGGATCATAAAAAAAATATTTTAATGAAAATGTTAAGTAAAAAATTTCAATGTGAACTATGTATATATTATATAGAACAAATAAAAATGAATAAATTCTAATGGTTAAAACATTTTATTAGTGAGTTGCTTAAAATAAATGAGATGTGTAATGCCTTCTAAGTTGACACATGATATATGTATATATACACCTTGAGAGAAACTTGATCCCTCTTGACTCTTAATAGATTTGGGGATAACATGGATCTCTATTTTTTAATGATGTTGAATGGGTAAATCACTTATTTTCCCCTCAAGTTCTATCCCCATTTGTAATCATACTTATTCAAAATTAATTATTAATTATGTAGATAAGAGGTGATATTTTTGCGTCAAGAAGTGCTCTCTAGCAAACTATGAAAGAGATGTTGTGAGATTATGTTATTTATGTTAAAATTAAGACTCAATCAAATTACATAACAAAAAAATAATAAAAAATATCAAATTACATAACAAAAAAAACAATAAAAAAGATAAAATTATAGTCTTATGTGGTGTAGATTTTTAGAATCAGAGCTCGGAATCTCCACAGTTCTCATTTTTCAGATTTTTAGAATCAGAGCTCGGAATCTCCACAGTTCTCATTTTTCAGTCTACGTTTCGGGTCTAAAGCAAGACCCATCATTCTGATGATGGGTCTTGCTTTAGACCCGAAACCTAGACTGAAAAATGAGAACTGTGGAGATTCGAGCTCTGATTATAAAAATTATAGTCAATTTATGTTGATGGGTCTTGCTTTAGACCCGAAACGTAGACTGAAAAATGAGAACTGTGGAGATTCTGAGCTCTGATTCTAAAAATTATAGTCAATTTATGGTTGGCAAAAACTTGAGTTTAAATTGTTTAATCTGTAGAATTTGAGCACCTAATTGGTTTTTAGGGTGCTGAATCTATTTATGTATTCAAAAATGCATTTTAAAAAACCAAAAATCACATTCTTTCTTAAGTCTATTTCGTTTATAAGTTATACTATGTCCATATATAACCAGACGATGTTATATATATATATATATATATATATATATATATATATATATATATATATATATATAAACTACTATTGTATGGGTAAGTTGCAATATTGTATGGGTAAGTTGAAATATTTTTTTTCCTGTTTATACGTTGCTACATGTTACACTAAACATATGAACCTGCAATATGCAAATATACTTTTTCAGATAGAAGTTGAAACAAAATTGAAGTAAAAAAAGAACGGTTTTTATTAGGATCCCACATAGGGACTTGGCTTTATCACTTTACCATTATGCCATGGATAATCCACCTGCGCTCGACTTGAAACAAAAACTTTCAATAGAATATTCACAATTTTTTAGTACTCCACTTGAATAATAAATAGCTATTACTTATGAATCCCTGCATATATTCCTTCTAGAAAATCTCATTGAGAGTAAAACACAAACGTTGCATACAAACATTTGAAACAAAGCTTAGTTGCTACTTATATAGAAAATCAACTTAAATATTTTTCCAGCTTCTCAACTTCTTCCACACTTCCAATGTACAAAGGTATTCTCTTATGAACCTGTTCCAGGAATGAATGGATAGTCAGAACTGAGTAAGTAAAGAAAGAGAGAACTTTGATTGATTGTCAAAAAGTCAATAAGCTTTAAATGGTACTTCAACGGACCTCTCGTGGGTGTATGTCGAGAACCCTTTCATGGCCATCGGATCCTTTACCACCTGCTTGCTCTGCCAGATAGCTCATTGGAGCACATTCATACAAAAGTCTGAGCTTCCCATTGGCACTTTTCTTGTGAGAAGGATATCCATAGATCCCACCATACAACAGAGTCCTGTGGAAGTCACCCACCAGGCTGCCATTGTATCATTGCTTCCCTGGTGCAAAGAGCTGGAATATCCAATCTCACAGGTCTCCACGGTGGAGTCAATGTGCAGGGGGAGGATCAGAAGAAGCTGGATGTTGTCTCAAATGAGGTTACACTGCCCCTTTCATTTTGCTAATCTTAGTTCACTTATTTGACATAATTGTTACAAGAAAGTAAAGTAGACTAATACAAAGAAGATAGAAATTATGTAACATTTGATCTCTTATTCTTTGATCAACAAAATTTGCAGTGTCAATATCCCCGTAGTCACCTTATAGGGATAGCCCAGTAACTTTGAATTGCAATTTATAGTTCATGGGGTTACAATTTCCCTCTTAAGGGTCCCTTGGCTCTGCATGCCATAAAGGGAGGGAAGGCCTTATCCATTAAGACCTCAAATTAGTGATTAGACTATTGTAGAGAGAAAAATCACCCAAGACGGTTAAGGAAGAAATATATACAGTAATGCTTCCCATACATAATGCTCCAAACAACATTAGTATTATATGATAATATGTACTGAGGAGAATAATTTTGCTATGCAGGTATTTTGCAGTTGTTTGAGGTCAAGTGGCAGAACAGGAATTATTGCTTCGGAAGAAGAGGATGTTCCCTGTGGCTGTGGAGGAGAGCTATTCTGGCAACTATGTCGTTGTCTTTGATCCACTGGATGGATCCTCAAACGTTGATGCAGCTGTCTCCACAGGGTCTATTTTTGGAATTTACAATCTTAATGACGAGTGGATTTTAGACAGTGACGATGATAATGAGGTACATGGTTCTTAAATCTTCCACAGAGGAAGGAGGGAAGTCCCCTCTGAGTATTATTTGTATTCACCAAGGTCTCAAATGGAATGGAATTGAAGAAAAATATGTTATGGATCAAGGTCTGAATTAAATGAAATTCAGACCTTGTTCTTCTGATTTAATTTTGTTAGTAACTGCACAATGAATTGTTCTTCTGATTTAATTTTGTGCTGGTTGTCGAATTGAATTTAACTGAATTGGCAGCTTAGTCAGGTGAAGCAAAGGTGCATTGTGAATGTGTGCCAACCAGGGAGCAATCTGTTGGCTGCTGGGTACTGCATGTATTCCAGTTTTGTGATTTTAGTATTATCAGTGGGTAAGGGGGTTTATGGCTTTACTTTGGATCCCATGTATGGTGAATTTGTAATGACCCATGTAGACATAAAGATTCCTAAGAAAGGAAGCATCTATTCCTTCAATGAAGGCAACTACCAGCTGTGGGATGACAAGCTGAAAAGGTACATGGACGATCTCAAGAATCCTTCTCTTCAGCCTTCTGGGAAGCCTTACTCTGGTCGTTACATTGGCAGCCTGGTGGGTGACTTCCACGGGACTCTGTTGTATGGTGGGATCTATGGATATCCTTCTCACAAGAGAAGTGCCAATGGGAAGCTCAGACTTTTGTATGAATGTGCTCCAATGAGCTATCTAGCAGAGCAAGCAGGTGGTAAAGGATCCGATGGCCATGAAAGGGTTCTCGACATACACCCACGAGAGGTCTGTTGAAGTACCATTTAAAGCATATTGACTTTTTGACAATCAATCAAAGTTCTCTCTTTCTTTACTTACTCAGCTCTGACTATCCATTCATTCCTGGAACAGGTTCATCAGAGAGTACCTTTGTACATTGGAAGTGTGGAAGAAGTTGAGAAGCTGGAAAAATATTTAAGTTGATTTTCTATATAAGTAGCAACTAAGCTTTGTTTCAAATGTTTTTATGCAACGTTTGTGTTTTACTCTCAATGAGATTTCAGCTCTGACTATCCATTCATTCCTGGAACAGGTTCATCAGAGAATACCTTTGTACATTGGAAGTGTGGAAGAAGTTGAGAAGCTGGAAAAATATTTAAGTTGATTTTCTATATAAGTAGCAACTAAGCTTTGTTTCAAATGTTTGTATGCAATGTTTGTGTTTTACTCTCAATGAGATTTTCTAGAAGGAATATATGCACGGATTCATAAGTAATAGCCATTTATTATTCAAATGGAGTCCTCAAAAATTGTGAATATTCTATGGAAATTTTTTGTTTCAAGTCGAGCGCAGGTGGATTATCCATGGCATAATGGTAAAGTGATTAAGCCAAGTCCCTATGTGGGATCCTAATAAAAACCCTTCTTTTTTTACTTTAATTTTGTTTCAACTCCTATATGAAAAAGTATATTTGCATATTGCAGGTTCATATGTTTAGTGTAACATGTAGCAACGTATAAACAGGAAAAAAATTATTTCAACATACCCATACAATAACAGTTTTCATTATATATATATATATATAAAACATCGTCTCAAGGTATTAGCAACATACTTGTTTATAACAATATACATTTGGTTATGGGATATGAGAGTGGGCTATCTTTGTGTCATTAACACAAATTTAATTTCACTTTGGATTTAGCCTTATCCATATGGATTTGATCAGCAAAAGATATTATGTGTCTTCTCCTATCATGTGGCAAGCGGTGGGATCTTTGCCTTAAGTGACATTCCCAGGTATCCATTGTTGGAATCAGCTTTGCCAGTCACTAGCTTGATCTTTGTGGAACCTTCTCAATCCTTTGCACCGGCAACTAGTGGTACCATGGTATGGCACCCGACATCCTTTCTAACTGTGGATCTGCCTGTGGTAATCGAACGGTTCTCCAATTGAGACATGGCATTAGGGTAACGGAAAACCCTTCCACTCTGTTGCTCCATTCGTCATTCGGCTTTGGCTTTCCGCTCTGGATGAGCTTTGCAACAAATTCTCCCTGTATTGCTTCTCCATGGTTTCCTCTACCAAAACCTAACTCGGTAAGCACCATCTTGTTCTCCTGCTTATGGGCATTCTTTTTCTTTCAAAGTATTCTATAAAGGACTAACAAAAAATCCTTTGGTAACTTGCAAAGTTTCATGGTGACCTGTTTCATTTACAGTGGTTTGTTGTTGGAAAGAGGCTTCTCCAAATGGTCCACCAAGTAAATCTCTACGCTCGCCATTGTGAATAATGTCATTGTTGCACATTCCTGTATTTTTGTGACTAAATTCTCTTTATCGTTGCAGGGATACAAGCCTCTGGCACCAAGGAAAATGCATGTCCTTCACCATACAACTCCACCTTGGCATCCTTTACCAAGTACGTAGCACACTACCATCGAGATTACTTGGAATTGCAACAACTCTACAATTTGTTGAGGGTAAATCCTCTCTTGCATGCTGTAGGTCTGTCCAGGAAACACTCGGTTCTTCTCATGTCGGGGTCAAGATACCCATATGTTGTTTAGGCTCATGCTTTACATTATGAATTGTAGTCTATGCAATGCGTCTTTCTTGGCTGATTGTCGATGTTAGGCTAGAATAACCGTCTGTGGATGGCAAGTTTGTATAAATATTTTTGTTAGGGCCATGGTTAAGGTTACAACATTGTAATGGTATATTTGAAAGTTTGGAAGTAGGCAAATTCACTCAAAATTGTGAAACTACTCATCTTAAGTTGTTTAAGGTTTTATTTGGAATTTGGTACAGGAAATAATTATTCCACGAAAGGTTGTTTTTGAATTTTTCTAGTTCGAAATTATATGGGTTTTCTGGAATTATTTGTGCATTCAGCATTGTGATTTTTTATGTGGCTCCAACTCTTTACGATTTAATGTGATAATTATCTAGTTGTTCTTTATATCCCTCATGTGTTTTACTAATGAACATATATTGTTATCTATTACTAGATGCATCTCCTTCTTTATTGTTATTAAAATATCATACCTCTGTTTTTCAGTTTCAGCGTGCGAATTTTCAGGATGAAAGTATCTCTATGTTCTTATTTTTTACTTTACAATTCTTGGAACTTCAATTTCCAAATTTCTTTGTAATAGTTGATTAGGACAGAGGTTTCCACGAACTCTATCGACCCAAACCATAAAATATTGGGCTTGGCTGCTAGGATTTTTGATGGTCGGGTCCTAAATTTTTTGGTGTCTTTTCATCTATTCCATACTGGTCACTACATAGTTTTCTTATTGGTTATAGGGTTTCTATATGTTTAAAGCCTCAAATCCTGCTTTTTTAGGTACCTTCGAATGCACAACATCCAAAACCAGAACAATCCTCTCCATTGTGTATTATTTCTCAATCCCAAAAAGGCCATCGAGGTACAATTCAGGTTTATGAGTATACGAAATCCCATTCACCGAATTTTCCTTTACAGGTCCCACCATGTTTTATCTTCTGATTGGGGATTAGGGAATATGTTGTACATGACTCACTAAGTATGAGAGCACATTATAATAAATAAAAAATATAGACTATATACTCAATAAAATTCAACAAACCCAAGATCATGCGGCTTTCACAGGATTCTTAGCTAGCTGACAAGATTGTACAACATAATCATACTCACAATTCTATCATCATTTTATCTTTGATTTTTTGAGTAACATTTCAGTCCTTACTTCATTTACAACAGTTAAATAGCTACCTTCCCCAATAGGGATACAAAATATTTTCATACACAAATTATTAATATCCACATCAAATAATTTTCACACATGAATCATAAGCAGTTAACTATGACTGATATTCACTCGCAGATCACAGTTCATGAATATTTGACAGAAAAACAATATTCACACAGAGATCCTAAGTATTTGATAAATGTAAATATCTTTATAGGTAAGCATAGTACTTATCTCAAAATTCGTCTAGATTGATTAGGGTCCACCCAACCTTGAGAAGGGTTATTATGTCCTCTTCTCTCCCCCCCCCCCGAGCTCCTCACTATAGCAATAATCATCAGTTTTATTTTTCTTTTAGCTAACAGAGTTAGGCATCAGGACCTCAGTCCAACAAATACTTTTTGTATATCTCAGGGTTCCATTGGCTCATGTCCAGCTCTGGATACCTCTCAAGCAGTGTCCTTTCATTACACCAACTTCTTTCTTTTTTCCCTTTTCCTTTTTCCTTTTTCAAAACAGAACCCCTTCTCTTCACTGAGTTTCCTTTCTATCTCTAGAAGAGAAGGTAACTGTCCCTAACTTCTCTAACTGCTCTGGAGTTTGGAATTCGTTTCCTCATCAGTCTTTCTGATTCCAAATTTTATTCAACATAGTTATTATTCATTAAAAAAAAACTAATTCAAAGTTTTTATTACATTTTTTATCATTCTTAAACATCACTAATTCAAATATCCATAAATTAAATGTTTGTAATCTTAGTTTCATCTTTGGGTGTTACATCTTCCCCTCCTGATGAAAAACACCGTCCTCAGTGTTTATTTTAGCTTTCTGAAACAGTTCTAGATAGGCTTCTCGCATGAATTCTTCATCTTCCTAGGTAGCCTCTTCCGAGCCAAAGTGCTTCCATTTCACTTTAACCTCGATAGTGGCTCGCTTCAGTAGTGTTTTTTCTCTCCACGCGAGGATGTGATGAGGTTCTACCAAGAACTCTCCATCTGGCTCGACCTGAACATTTTTCCAATGAATCACATGCTTAGGATCATGCACGTATCATTTTAATAATGATACATGAAATACATTGTGTACACTTGTGTGACTAGGTAAGGCTAACCGATAAGCCACTGGTCCAATTATTTCTAATATTTGGAAGGGATCGAAAAAGCGAGGGGAAATTTTTTCACAACTAGACCATCTCAAGGTTCTTTTCTTAGTTTTGATCCATACATATACATGATCCCCAGCTTCAAATTCTCGATAGGATCTTTTCCAATCAGCGTAAGATTTATATCTGTCTTGGGAAAATTTTAAATTTTGTCGGATTTTCTTCCCTTCTAGTTTCATCTCTTCCAGCATCTCAGGTCCTAGCATTAATTTATTCTCAGGACTACCCCAATTTATAGGTTTCCTACATCTTCTATACAACACTTCGAAGGGGCTCATCTTCAATGATTCACGGTATCCGTTACTGTATGAAAATTCTACCAAATGTAGATATTCCTCCCACTTATTGGGCTTTTGCATAACGTACATCCGCAACATATCTTCCAGTACTTGATTCACACATTCTGTTTTCCCATCCGTTTGTGGGTGGTAGGCAGCGATGAACTGAATTTGAGTTCCCAAACCTGCAAATAAAGCTTTCCAGAATGCATAAATAAATTTTACATCTCTATCTAAGATAACTGCCTTAGGAATACCATGTAATTAGAACACCTCCTTCATAAGAATATCAACAACTTGAACTGTTTTGTAAGTAGACTATACCGGAATGAAATGAGTTGTTTTACTGAGTTTATCTATTACAACCATTATTGAGTCATTGTGCTTCTTATATCTGGGTAATCTAGTGATAAAGTCAAGTGTAATAACCTCCCACTTCCATTCTGGTATAGGTATAGGTTGCAGAAGATTAGCAAGATGTTGATGTTCAACTTTGACTTGCTGACATTCCATGCACTTAGTTAAGTATTCAGAAATATCCTTCCACATACTAGGACAGAAATAATTATTTTTAATTGTTGAAAACATTTTTTGGTAGCCAAGATGAGTAGCTTAGGGTCTCCTATGGAACTCATCTAAAATCAATTGCCTTAAGGAAATATGGTTAGGAATATATACTCTTCCCCTAAAGGCCAGTAACTACTCATCACTCACCTTATATTCAAACTATTTTCCTTGAATGCTAGCTTGTCTTGTTTGCTTGCATAATAATTTTTATTCAGGATCTTTCTGGGCAACGTCCTTAATTTATTCTTGAAATATAAATTCTATCTAATGTATCCTCCTGCTTAATGCATCCACAGCGTGATTTTCCTTGCCTTTTAAGTGTTGAATATAAAATTCAAAATCGCTCAGGAAGGCACTCCATCTAGCTTGATGAAGATTTAAATTGGGTTGTTTGAAATAACTTGCCAAACTACTATGATCAATCTTTAATAGAAACATTTTTCCCAAAAGGTAATGTCTTCATACTTTTAGTGCATGGATCACAACATTTAACTCCAAATTGTAAGCACAATATCTTTGCTCATGTTCCTTCAACTTTCGTCATTCATAAGCGATCACTTTTCCATCTTGTGTTAATATTGTCCCCACCCCTTCCTAGCATGCATCTGTACAGACTACAAATTCTTTATTTAGATCAACAATTTTTAGTACAGGAGCAATACTCAACAAATGTTTTAATTGTTCAAAACTTTGTTGACAGTTACTGGTCCAATTAAAATTTCTTCCCTTTTTCTGTAATGAAGTGATGGGGTATGCAATTCAAGAGAATCCTTTAGTGAAACGTTGTTAATACCCTGACAGACCCATGAAGGAGCTTATATAATCTACATTCTTGGGTACTGATTTGAAATTGAACTTTTAGTTCTAACTCAAATTAAACTTTAAAACATGTATACAAAAAAATGATTAAAAAAATCATTTAATTGAATGCTTTAATAAAATATGTTCAATAACATAAGCAAACATTGACAAGAAAGAGAACAACACAATTGATAATGGAGTTCACCCCCTCCACTAGGCTAACTCTCCGGATTCGCCTCCAACAAGACGAATCGATCTATTGTCTTTCTGAATAGAGATAAATGTACATTGAATTTTACATCAAGGTGGCCAGTCGAGAACTCTCAACTATACATCCATACTCTGAAAGACTTATGAGCTATTCAAGCTCTGAGCTTTCCAAGCTCTGCTTGAAAATGACTTTTTCAAGCACTCCAAATCTCTCCTTACTCTCTTTCTCCTTGTATTTCTTGTACATAGAATGGCATTGTATAGCTCTTAAGAGCCCAAAACTGAGGAGGAAATATCTCCTTATCTCTGATTTTAAGGAGGAAATAATTATCATATCCCTTAAAATTTTCTCATGAGATTTCTATGGAGGAAATATCTCAATCTCTACTTTCAAGGACCTTATCCCCAAAACTTTAGGGATGAGAATAATCTATCAACTTCAATACGAAATTAGAAATTGAATTTTTGAATTGTTGAGGAAAAATCCTCTCAACATTTTCAATTTCTATTTTACAAATATATGAGCACATTTAATTAAAAATAAAGACATCCTCAACCTAGGCTTAACATGAGTATATCTTCTTCATAGTGCTCCTTGGGTTGTCTAGATCCTTCTGGATCAAACCTCCCCATTAAAAAAAAACCTTTAGTCCTCTAAAGTATTTTTTTTTTTTTTTTAAAAATTGAAGTTGATTTTGAATGAAGTCAATTCTTCCTATGAATTTTGAGAACAATTTTGTTTGTATTTGATGTAATCTTGCATGCTACCTTGTTGGAATTGATGTTGAACTTCCGCATTGATTCTCCCTTCTCCATAACATGCTTTGAATGTTGCACCAAATCTTAACCAAACAAGAAGATGAAAATTGAATTTTGTGTCATGCTGAAATCATACTGGAAGCAACCTTGATTGTCTATAAATCGATGTCAAGAGTCCATACCAAAAATCCAGTTGACTGCCAGGAATGTTCCAAAGAACAGTAACGCTGGCGAATTATAGATCACATTTGCAATTCCATAACTGAAGATATCCCTCATCGCATCATCACTTGTATCAAAAACCAAGCTCGTGAGATCTCTGTAATGATCAACTGAACAGGGAAACTGTTTGTAGACGCTTCAAAATTTTTGGTATAAAAATAATATGTACTACCCACAATATCAGATAATTCATGTCTTGATAAATCTATTTTCTCGAAGAGTAGCCCAGGCATTCGATGATGTTGTTACCAGAGAAAATCCAGTCACATCAGATCCACTTCCTGCAAATCAAGCTACCACAACCCGTCCTGAATTTGGAAACCGCTTTATTGCTAGTGTAATGGATCAACAAACTCTCAGCGTTTTCCTAGAAATGAGTTGGACCAAAATGTATTAGCAGCTGTAATATATGAATAAATTCCACCACAAGAATGGCTTGTGCTTTTCCAGATTCAGCAGGAATAGATGGCCACACTTTCTTTAACACGCACAATGCATCAAGAGCTGATTCTGTTCCATCCTTTAGTGCACCAACTAGTTGTGAGATTCTAAAATTAGCTGCTTCAGAGCCTTGAAGCTTTCAAAATTTACAGAATAGCACGTGGATAACAACGCCATTTCTCCTATTGTGCATCACTATGTTCTGCAACGAATATACAACATTCTGATGTTTGACCACTTTCGTTCCTACCAACATGAGGAAAATTGCATTCCAAGGTTTGAAGGTACTATATTGTTGGGCCGGTTCAAGCTATTGATATCGGACCCATCTGATCCCCCAAGAGCATTAATGTTGCCTCCTGCAGAATATCCAATAGTTTTTCTCGAGAGAATGGTTCCAACATTTTCCGAGCATCTTCCATGGCTATTTCTACCACACCTTTCGATTTTTCAGTTTTTCGCTTCTTCGTAGACGTGGCCTGCTTTTCGGATCGACTTCCAACATTATGGAGTTCTGCATCTGGACGTACCGCTGATCATGCCACAGAATCTTCATTCTATTGATGAATTTGTGGAACCTTGACCAAACTCTGCAGCAGATCTAAAGAAACTGCTTCCATTAAAACTTCAGAAAGGCAATCTGACTGTGCCATCGGTGATGTTTATCATCAGATCTTTGTATCGGCCACCACAGAAGGACGGGAAACGATCCGGCCTTAATAGACGATCTTATCATGGTGGAAGTCGTTGTTGCCATTGCTTCAAGATAAAATTTTGCATAAAATACCTATTACAGAATACCATTAAGGTGGTTGTCATCATGTGCACTCCTCCATTCGATGTTGGTTGCTCCTGAAAATTCATATGTATATGTATGGGCATTCCACTTCCATTTTAGCCATTACAGGTTGTTTCTTGAAGAGGAATTCCACTGTGGATGTTGGATGACTGATATTTATTTTCATAAACCCAAATTATGATGACGTATGCAAATGTGGTAACAAGGTAGCCTATAGTACAGAGAATGAACACAAAAGGATATGCCTTGCCTGTCAAATCTCCAAATGTTTCTACATAATCACTCAGAAAATGCATCCAAGCCGTCCCCAAGAAGACGCAGGCAGAAAACTGAGTTCCCAACAAAAAAAAAACTCTCATTCCATTTGAGAAATTTCCCCATCATCGTTGCCTCCATGGGCTATGACAAATGGGATCAGGCCGCAATTGATTGTGAGCATAACTGCACATTTATTTGTTGCAACATCCATGTGGAAGGGCCTGTTGGGAATCATGCGCAACATGGCTATTCCCATTGCAATTACAGCGAATATCTTATGCAAACACATTGTCCACAGAGCTTTCCAAGCATCATGCTTCATCGCTACAGCACTAATGGCGATCCCTTCAAAGGTCGAACGAAAACACAGCGTGAGTATGAGCAATAAACTATCTCAAGAAGATGTCTTCTTTACCACCTCTCTATTTGCAAATGGAATTTCAGTAAAAATTGAAATAAAAACGACGTGTCTGCTTTTCACATGGAATCACAATCCATGACTTCAGAACTTGATCCTCAATCCTCTGCCATGAATTCTGTTGGTCGTGGCTCATATTCATAGATCCTGGAATAGTTGCAGTCGTTACAGTCATCGAGAGGCTAATCGGCTTCTCACCCATGTATACAACATTGTTCGAGTCTTTACCTGCAGAATTGTGATTAATGGCATAGATCTCAGAAATAATTTGAATAGAAATGTTAAACAACAAAGCTACTATTTTGGTCCTATAATTTTTTGATGCAACAAGCGCCATTTCTCCACAACAGATGCATTCTGGTAAGTGCCAATGGATCTCCCAATTTTATCCAGTGTGCATGCAGTATCTCATTCCTCAATCCAAGCAGTTCGAAAAAACTCGTTCTCCAGCCCTCATGCCTATGGAGTCATTCAACTGTACACCGTGCTCGTGGCTTCGGTTCTCATCGTTCTCAAATAGAAATCATCAGCAAAGTCATAATAGAATTATATTCGACTTCAACAATCAATGATTCAACAACAACTACAAAAATGATACCACGAATTACAACCTGCAATATGTTGAGGATCGAATTTGAAAAGGGCTTTGTTCCATCTCATCATCACAGTTCATATTTTCCCTTTGATACATTTATAATATCGTAGTTTCAACAGACTTTTCATGCAGAAACAAATCTGTGAATTTTTTTTTTTTTAATTAATTAAGAAGAAATGATATCCATTGCTTACCAAACCAGGTGAATGGATTTTCTTTGATTGGCTTTGTTTCATCACGGATACTCTTTGCTTGTGCTTTTGTTGCAGGTTCCTTTCGCAACTTCGAAAGATATATTTGCGAGAATTATTTATTCTGCTTGTGTCGAAGCTCTGGATGTAGATCCCAATAATTCTCCTTCTAGTGCCCATTTCTTCCATAATGAACACAAAAATGCACTCATTGATTCCTTGCCAGAAATGATTTCAAACCTTGATTAGGAGAACAAGATTTAGCTCTTCTCTTGAAGTTCTCATCTCTTCGTGGGTGACTGCTTTCCATCACCATTACCACCATGATTCGACTTTATTACCTCTGCAAATTGGGAAATCTCTCTAATTTATGTATAACCCAATCTTGCCTTATGAGGTTGTCTCTTCACCTCAATAGGATTGATGATGCCTTGACCATTAACTGCAAGGCCTCTTCCATCGTATCCCATCTTGGTCAACAACTTCATACCAATCCCCTTGGTATGATTTTCAAAATCTGCAAATGATGCATCATTAACATCATTATTAGAAGGTATAGAAAATGAAATGCTTCATACCTCCTCGGACACTGGATTATCTTCTTGATTCTTTGTCGATGACAAAGTAGAAGATGATGCTCCATGAGAACTCCATTTCTCACATGGCTGATAGAAATAATCCTTCAATGGCTCTTTCAAAACATCTCTATCCTTTGTGGCTTCGAGCAATCTTTTCAGCTTGAGATTCTACTCTCGAAGTGCTAAATTACTCTCTTCCAATTCATTTATCTGCTTATGCAACTGAAAATCCTTGTACATTTCTTCTACTATTTCTTTCATGGTTAAGAAAGTTTTCCAATTTTGTTGAAGAAAGGAATCGAAATATGACATTTTGAATCAAAAATATTTACCTTCTCCTTCTTCTGCTTGCCTGAGCTGAAACTAGAAGATGTACCCACTAAGCCAGATAATGAACTTAGCTCTGATACCAACTTGATCTGAAATTGAACTTTTAGTTCTAACTCAGATTAAACTTTAAAACATGTATATGGAAAAATGATTAAAAAAATCATTTAATTGAATGCTTTAATAAAATATGTTCAATAACATAAGCAAACATTCACAAGAAAGAGAACAACACAATTGATAACGGAGTTCACCCCCTCCACTGGGCTACCTCTCCGGATTCGCCTCCAACAGGACGAATCAATCTATTGTCTTTCTGAATAGAGATAAATGTACATTGACTATTACATCAAGGTGGCCAGCTGAGAACTCACAACTATACATCCATACTCTGAAAGACTTATGAGCTATTCAAGCTCTGAGCTATCCAAGATATGCTCGAAAATGACTTTTTCAAGCACTCCAAATCTCTCCTTACTCTCTTTCTCCTTTCCTTTCCTGTACATAGAATGGAATTATATAGCTCTTAGGAGCCCAAAAATAAGGAGGAAATATATCCTTATCTCTTATTTTAAGGAGGAAATAATTCTCATATCCCTTAAAATTTTCTCATGAGATTTCTATGGAGGAAATATCGCAATCTCTACTTTCAAGGGCCTTATCCCCAAAACCTTAGGGATGAGAATAATATATCAACTTCAATATGTAATAAGAAATTGAATTTTTTAATTGCTGAGGAAAAATCCTCTCAACATTTTCAATTTCTATTTTACAAATATATGAGCACATTTAATTAAAAATAAAGACATCCTCAACCTAGGCTTAACATGAGTATATCTTCTTCATAGTGCTCCTTGGGTTGTCTACATCCTCCTGGATCAGGTACCAGCCACTCCATGATGGTCCTCATTTTCTCAGGATCGACCACTATTCCTTCTGTTGAAATGACATGTCCCAAGTACTGAATCTGAGCTCTATAAAAATCACACTTACTAAATTTCACATATAATTGATGGTCCCTAAAACTTTCAATACCACATGTAGGTGCTCTTTATGTTATGTCATCGTTCTTGAATAAATCAATATATCGTCTATAAAAATCAGAACTAATTTATCTAGGTAGGGATGAAAGATATCGTGCATTAAACTCATAAAATCCACAGGTGCATTGGTTAATCCGAAAGGTAGAACCACAAACTTGTAATGTCTATAATGAGTTCTAAAAGTTTTTTTAAATATGTCTTCATCCTTTACCTGAATCTAATGATATCCCAACTGTAAATCGATTTTAGAAAAAAATGTTGCACATTTGACCTAGTCAAATAGATCATCAATCTCGGGCAAAGGGTATTTATTTTTAATGGTCAATTTATTAGGTTGCCTGTAATCAATGCACATTTGTAAGGTGTCGTCCTTCTTTCTTACCAATAACACTTGAGCTCCCTAAGGGGATACACTGGGTCAAATATATCCATTTTCAAGTAATTCTTGAAGTTGCATTTTAAGCTTGGTTAGATCAGGTACACTCTTGCGATAAGGGGTTCTGGATATTGGGGCTTCTGCGGGAATTAATTCTATGGTAAAATCAATATCACGCTTTGGAGGTAATCCCGGTATATTTTCAGGAAATACATCGGCAAATTCCTAAATTATGGGTATGTTTCCCAAGGAAACAATCTTATCTTTGGAGTTGGAATACCCCACTTGAATCGCATAAATTGTGCAACCTTTCTTGATACATTTTTCCAATTGAGAGGTGGTAATGGGACATAGATTCATGGGTTTTCTAATTCCTTGGATCTCTTGCTGAGGCACGTCTTCAGCAAGATAACTGGTGGACTTCTTCTTACAATCTACTAAGGAACAATGTCCTTCCAACTAGTCCATTCCAAGCAATAAATCATATGAACCCAAAAATAAGATATTTAGTTATGCACTTATCTGATGACCTCCCACTTCCATGGAACAAATTGGTACCTTGGCACTTACCCTTCTCTTGGCTCTAGTTGCTAGTTGCACCAGCCAAGGGTTTTTAAATTTTTGGGTTTTCAAACAATTTTTCCACTATCTTAGGACTGATGTAACCTAGACTTGCACTGAGATCTACTAGAATAGATAAATATTGGTCAAATGGCTTACCTTATAGCTCAATCATAGTAGGATGATAGTCTGCTTGATGATCTTTAAATGTGACATTGATCTTGGGCATGCTCCTTGCTACCTCCCCAACCCTTGATGCTTCTTGTAGATTAGTGGTGTGCTTAGTTTTGGCACAATGGGGACAATTTTTGTAGTTGTGAGGTTCCCCACAACCCCAACATTTCAAATGGGGCTTCTATGCTTGATTGAGTTCCGGCTTGATGGATGCTTCAGTAGGCCTAGCTTTCGCTTTCCATTTCGGTTTTTGTTGACTTTTCCCAAACTGTTTTCTTAGCGGGGTCCTCTGTGAGCTTTTAAAGTTTGCAGACTTAGTACCTCTGTGGTTCTAAAAATTATTTTGTCACTTCTTTTGAGACCAATTCTTACTGATGTCTCCCTTCTGCCTTTTCTGCTAGTAGCACATTCGAGCTTTCCAGATTGCTTCGTCCATGGTTTTTGGATTGTCGAATTATATTATTTCCTTCATGAATGCGGGCATAATGCTCAGAAAGAGTTGCACTTTATCTTTCTCTTACTGAAGATAAGGCACATATCTTAGTAAGGAGGTAAATTTAGTTACATATTCATCCATGGTCATATGTCCCAATATTGAGTCATGGAATTCCTTAGCCTTCTCGTCGTAAAATCGTTTAGTCAAGTACTTGTTTTTAAAGTGCCTTTGAAATTCCTCCTAGGTTACATTTTGTTCCTCTATCCCATGTACCATATTTACCTCTTCCTAGTATAAGGTGGCTTTTCTTTGGAGCTGATAAATGGATAGCCTAGCCCTGAGGGTACTATTGTATTCGTAAACCTGGAAATATTTATTCATTTTGATAATCAAGGCTTCGAAAGCTTCCTCTGCTTCTCTGTCAAAAAATGGGGGTTTAATCTTTCTGAACTCCCCCTGCAACTCCATCTTTTTTTTCTTTACTTTTATTTGCTATGAAAAATTTCTTGACTCCTCCTCTTTGTCAGCTATGTTTCTATTACTTCTTTGTGTATGTCTTTCCTGTGGATTATTCTCGGTATGTTGTTGTTGTTGCTCCCCTTCATCTTGGGTTTCATGTTCAGGACTTGGTTGATAGGTTTGATTATTTTTCCTGTTTGAAAGGATTTTTAAAATTCTTTCATGTTCGCGCATTAATATTTCATTTTTTTTCCTTACTCAAACCATTTTAGCTTGGAATTGTGGAACTGTCTCAAGTAGCCTGTTTTTTTGGTGTTGTTGTTCTTCTAATAACCGACTTGTTTGGTGTTGTTGTTCTACACCAACTACACCCACATTTCCGGATTCGCTTTAGGATTTGTCATGGAGCTTGTTCCCACTATTGGTTTGGTTGGGATGTGACCTCCAACTTCTCTCCTCATTGTAGTTTTTCACCTCTTCTCTTTTATGTTTTCCTTCACTGTGCACAGTTCAACACACTCATCATTACTATTATTGCCCATTCAGGCCACAGTATTGGAACTAGCTTTGATACCACTTGTAATTTGTCGCGACATATAAACAAAACAAAAAAATATTTTAACTTACCCATAAAGTTATTAACATAGAAATTTTTATTAAATCTTCACAAGGTATTATTAAATTACTTGCATATACTTGTTTATACCAATATATTTATAAATTACTTGCATAATTAACAACATACTTGTTTATAACAATATACATTCAGTCATGAGATACGAGAGTGGACTATCTCTGTCTCATTAACGCAAATTTAATTTCACTTGGGGTTTAGCCTTATCCGTATGGATTTGATTAGTGAAAGATATTATGTGTCATTTCCTGTCATGTGACAAGCGGTGGGATATTTGCCTTAACTAACATTCCCAGGTATCCATTGTTTGAATCAGATTTTCCGATCACTTGCTTGATATTTGTGGAACCATGGTATGGCACTCGACATCCTTTATAACCGTCGATCTGCCCTTCGATGATTAGACAGTTCTCCATTTGAGACAGGGCATTAGGGTAACGTAAAACCATTCCACTCTGCTACTCCATTCATCATTCGACTCTGGCTTTCCGCTCTGGATGAGCTCTACAAAAAAATTATCCACATCTTTCTTCTCCAGGATTTCTTCTACCAAACGCGACTCGAGAAGCACCATCTTTTTATCCTGCTTATGGACATTCTTTTTTCTTTCAAAGTATTCTAAGGAGGCATAACAAAACTCCTTTGGTAACTTGCATAGTTTCATAGTGACCTATTTCATTTATAGTGGTTTGTTGTTGGAAAGAGGGTCCTCCAAATGGTCCACCAGGTAAATTTGTGTGCTCGCCATTGTGAATAATGTCATTTCTGCACATTCCTATATTTTTGTGACTGAATTATCTTTATCGTTGCAGGGATACAAGCCTCTGACATCAGGGAAAATGCATTTCCTTCGCCACACAACCCCACCTCAACATCCTTTACCAGGTATGCAACACACTATCATTGAGATTACTTGGACTTGCAGCAACTCTAAAAATTGTTGAGGGTAAACCCTCTCCAACATGTTGGTTTGTTGAGGAAAGACTCGGTTATTCTCCTGTCAGGGTCAGGATACCCATATCCTGTTTAGGCTCTCGCTTTATATTATTAATGGTAGTTCATGCAATGCATATTTCATGGCTGACTGCCAATGTTAGGCTAGAATAGTCGTCTATGGATGGAAATTTTGTATAAATATTTTTTTTAAGACCATGATTAAGGTTAAAAAAATTTAATGGTATATTTGAAACTACGGAAGTGGACAAATTAGCTCAAAACTTTGAAACTACTCCTCTTAAGTTGTTTAAGGTTTTCTTTGGAATTTGGCACAGGAAATATTTATTCCAGAAAAGGTTGTTTTTGAAGTTTTCTAGTTCGGATTTATATGGGTTTTCTGGCATTATCGGTACATTCAACATTGTGGGTTTAATATGTGGTTCCAACTCTTTACGATTTAATGTGATAATTATCTAGTTATTATTTATATCCCTCATGTGTTTTGCTAATAAACATATATTTTTTTCTATTACTAGATGCATCTCTTTTTGTATTGTTATTAAAAGATCATACCTATGTTTTTCAGTTTCAGCATGTGCATTTTCAAGATGAAAGTATCTCTATGCTCTCGGTTTTTACTTTACAATTCTTGGAACTTCAATTTCCAAATTTCTTTGCAAGAGTTTATTAGGACAAAGCTTTCCACAAACTCAACTGACCCAAACCATAAAATATTGGGCTTGGCTGCTGGGTTTTCTTATGGCCAGGTCCTAAATTTTTTGGTGTCTTTCCACCTATTCCATACTGGTCACTACATATTTTTCTTGTTGGTTAGAGGGTTTCTATATGTTTAAAGCCACAAATCTTTCTTTCTAGGTACCTCTGAATGCATAAATCCAAAACTAGAAAGACCCCCCTCCATTGCGTATTGTTCTGAAATCCCAAAAATGCAAATGATGTACAATTTAGGTTTATGAGTAAAAAAAATCCCATTCACCGTATTTTCTTTTACAGGTCTGATCGTGTTTTCTCTTATGACTGGTGATTAGGGAATATGTTGTACATGACTCATCGAGTATAATAGCACATTATAATAAAGTAAAAATCTAGACTATGTACTCAATAACATTCAACAAGCCCACAACCGTGGGACTTTCACAAGATTCTCAACTAGCTGACAAGATTGTAAAACATAATCATACTCACATTTCTATCATCATGCTATATTTTATTTTTCCAGTAACATTTCAGCCCTTACTTAATTTACAATAGTTAAATAGATACCTTCCCCAATATGGATATAAAATATTTTATACACAGATCATTAATATCCACATCAAATAATTTTCACACAAGAATCATAAGCAGTTAATTGTGACTGATATTCACTCACAGATCACAGATCATGAATATTTGATAGAAAACCAATATTCACACACATATCCTAAGTATTTGATAAATGAAAATATCTTTACAGGTGAACATGGTACTTATCTCAGAATTCGTCCAGACTAATTGGGATCCACACAACCTTGAGAAGGGATATTACATCCTCTTCCCCCCCCCCTGAACTCCTCACTAGAGCAGTAATCAATTTTTTTTTCTTTTAGAAAACATAGTTAGGTATCGGAACCTCAGTCCAACCAATACTTTTTGTGTGTGGCAGGGTTCCACTAGCTCATGTCTAGCTCTGGATACCTCTCAAGCAGTGTCCTTCCATTACACCGACCTCTTCCTTTTTTCCTTTTTCAGAACATAACTCCTTCTCTTCACTGAGATTCTTTTTTATCTCTAGAAGACAAAGTAACTGCCCCTAACTGCTCTAAATTCTCTGGAGTTTGGAATTCATTTCCTCATCAGTCTTTACGATTCTGAATTTTATTCAACATAATTATTATTCATTAAAAAATAATAATTCAAAGTTTTTACTACGTTCTTTTATCAGTCTTAAACATCACTAATTCAAATATCCATAAAGTAAATGTTTATAATCTTAGTTTCATCTTGGGGTATTAGATTTAGTGAGACAACTCTTATTCTCCACCAATCTTTGCCACTTTCAATCTTTCTCCATGAAATTTAAATCAAATAAAGTAAATAATCCTCACCTCAAATATGGGATACTAACACAATACATCACAAATATAATAATATTAAACAATTATAAGATATCCAGTTATTAAAAATGAACCAAAACCTAATTTATTTATATGGGAACATAGTTTATCCTTATCATCAAAACAACAATAAACATAAGTGAAGGATTAAAGTTAAAATCCATTAACTAAATAACAATAATTAAAAGGTTTTATTATATATAATATAAAGAAAAGAATTAAGTAATTTTATTATAATAATGAAATTATAATTGTAAATGTATAAAATATTCTAGTCTCCTTTATAAGGCTAAATATAGAGACTCAAATAATTTTCATCAAAATTATGTATTGTTTTAAAATATATTTGCAAGAAATAAAGCTTGTTGATCTAGTCTAAAAAAATTGGGTTTCCTTAGTATTAGCTTGTAATTTTTATAAATAGATTTCACAAAACTTTTCAACTTTTGTATTTTTCAAAATATGCATATTGCCTTTCAAAAAATATTTAGAAAATTAGGCTCATTAGGGTTATACTGAGTGGTTGGGGGGTGATAATGTTGTCCACATAACCTTCCTCGACATCGTTTGTGGGTTATCTTCTCAAGTCATAGGGGTTTTTCTTGGTAGCAATGCTATGTGGTCATTGATGGTAGCAGTGATTGTATGTTCTAGTTACTGATTCCCCCCTTATACCAACAAAATAGATTTAAAAAGTTGTAAGTTTCACAAATCATTGTTCCATAATCTCATATAAAGTGAAGAAGTTGAAACCAAGATTCATGAAAATAAGAAGAATATTTTCCTTGAGACAACTCAAGGATCTCCCAAGCACCCTCCTGCAACTCCAATCCTTGTTTGGAAGCATGTCTACTATTATATTTTTGTCCCTGTATACATGAGCATAAGAGAGATGGGTGAAGGTTGATTGCATATACTTTATACAAATAAATAATGGATATAGTCTAAAAAATTTCAAGGAATATTTTCCTTTCACCCATTGAATGTCGAATGGTGAGCCCCAAAAATTTAGATTTGTGTAACTCCTCTTTCTCGAGCCATCAAATGAACCAGTTTAAGAGCCATGAATTCACAACAAATGTTTGTTGTAGTATAGATTCCAACTTTGAAGGAGATGGTATGACTAGAGAAAAGGAACATAACTTCCTTGGCCCCACCTCTAGAAGGAGTGCCTTGTAAGGCTCCATCAAAGAAGGCCCATTGGATTTCTTTACTTATGTGATATGCTAAAACTTGATTGTGAGGAAAAGAACTTTTTTTTGAGGAAAAACATAGAGGGTTTTGATACTTCATGTGACACATTTAAGAGAAAGGGTGTTCACGCCCTTGAAATGTTTGGCATTTTCTGCTAGCCAGATTCCCAAAGAATATGTGATAGGGAGGGCTTTGTACCTCTTTGTGTCCTTGTTTTGACACCATCTTCTAAAATCTTCTTCAATGATGTCTCCTTCCCAAGTATTAAGAAGACCTATTAGCCCTTATATCTCTTTCGAGGCCTTTTTCAAGTATGGGCAAGAGATGACAATATAAAAACTAGTTTCTAAGTTAGATTTATAGAGACAACATCTACTAGGTCCTTCAAAGCTTATTTTATAAAAAATGTGGGCCAGTTTAGACAACTATTGTTGAGGAGCAACATAAATATTTTAGATTTATTAGGACATTTAAACTTTTATATTATGTTCCACCGCGAGATCAATGGTTTCTCGTTGCCTTATGATGTAAGTGCATTGTAACCACACTTTGGTTTGTAATACTTGGATGGGTTCCAAGACCAAATAAGTTCATTTTCTAGTTCACTAAGGTTGATAAATCATTTTTTAAGTATTCCAATATATTCCTTCCAACTATCTGCGTATTCTTCCCTGAGATCTAATTCCCTAAAGTGATCATCTGTTATAGCTCAAAAAGCCACCCCCTAGGGTCCAATAGAAGGGAACAACACCTGTCAAATCAGTGTGTCAAAAATTTGTTTTTGCAATGCTCTAGAAAATAGAAATTGGAGGCTCAAACACTCCCTTGTAGTTCAAGCCAATCACATTAGACCTAACTACACCTTGTTTCAACTTGCCTCAAGCAACAAAGGGATAACAACGCCCCAATGCCACCGAGTTGGAGTAACAAAGAGAAATTTTTCATGGATAAGATTTGATCATGTTAGATTTTAGCACTCAAATAAGATAAGGATCAAAGCACTAGACATGATCAAGAAAGTTTCTACATTCAATGTGATCACTTGTAGAAAAAACCTATCAAAGAAAGTTCTTCGTAGATCACAAAGGAGGAAAAAGTTAGAATTTCAGAATATTGTTGGAAATTTAAACTGGGGTTTCTTCTGCGATAAGCTAATACATAGATCTAACGAACAATGGGTATTGGTGAGGAGGATACCATAGGAAGAGTCTGTAGAAGGCGTGTTCATGTACATTTTATATTATAATGCAAAATTACAAGATTTTCCCTTCATTCATTCATGTTTTTAATCGATATTTACATGTTTTTTTTGGATACATATTTATATGTATGTACTAATTGTAACTTCTAGTTTGCATGCTTGGGATTGTTTTATTTGTGCTGTATTGTGATTTATTTCCACACACTATCTAGGTAGACCTTGGATAGGTATGTTGGATCTAAAGTAACTCACTAATGTAAGCGAAATTGATCCTTAAACAAAATTGGCAACTCCACTAGCGAGACCCCAATGGGCACATTTTTGTAGCCTTTGTCTGTACTTTTAGCAGTGGTTTTTTTTTTTCCTCAGTATTTTATAGTATTCATAAGTCCAATAATAAACTTGGATCTGAAACCTTTGTGCCCAAAATCTCAAGATCTAATTTTTTCCCTTATGTTTCTCGACTCCAATTAGAACCAAGCATGGAAGGCTTCTCTGATGCTTAATTAACTCTACAACAAAGAATTGCTTGGATATTGTTGCTTAGTTTGTTCTGCAACAGAGCATTGAACCCTTCTTCTAGGGTTTTATGAAGGGCTTTACTTATATTTTTCTTATTTTTTGGGCATTGTTGTTTTTCCACTAGGAGTATACTTTTAGATCCATAATTTTTTATGCTTGATTACTGTGCAATTTTCCCAATTTGCTTCAAATAAGTATATTTGGTTTTTTTATTAGGGTTTTGAGCTCTCTCTTGGGTTTTATTCCGATCAAAGACATTGGTGTCCAAATACCTCTCTTGCATCCATATCCTGACAACCCATTGTTATTTTCTTGCTTGTGAGTGTGATTTCTTGTTGGTTTTTTGCCTTTTAGTGTATACCTACTTGTAGGCTAGGGTTTAGGTTTTGAGTGGGTCATTTGACTATTTTCATTTGGTTTTTTCTTTTTCTACAATTTTAGTTGTGATTTTGATTTGGTTTATGTGTCTGAGGGTTAAATGAGAGTGAGTAAGGATTGTTTTCATACTTTTATATGAAACAAAAAAATATCTTATCCCTGATTTATAATAGGTTTCGTCAAAATTATTACTTGCATAAGCATCTTTTGCATGGTTTCTTTGAACAAGACAAGTCTAAAACACCACATTAGTTTCATCCAAAATACCCTTTACTTAACCAGTAGCCATAAAATAAATGCATATTTAAAATTTATTTGATATTTTTACTTTCTCTAGTAGCAAACCCACAATAGCTCAAGTTGGGGTCTTGGAATAGGGGAGTAAGGTAAATATCCAAGACTATAAAACAAACCTAGTAACTTGAGATAGGGAGAGAAAATCCACTTTCATTGGCATGCACCCAGAAGCCCTTCTCACACAAGGGTCAATCACGAGGTTACATCAGGGCCAAAAGAGTGATCTACCTTGCTTCATTTGGTATTGGTGGTGTGTTCTACAAGTAATACTTGGGGGTCTCTTTGAGTAGACTTCAAGATTAGCTACCCTGCCCTTGCATGTATATGCAACTGACGATTTTTTCCCCCAAGATAGGTTATTGTTTGTGGTATATTACTCAATGGAAATTATCTTAAGTATCTATCATGGGTGATGAAAAGGGGTCATCCTTTTTGTACCTTGGGTATACATTAGTCAGAACTCACATGGTTCTCCTGGGGGGTACTCCACGACTCATAAGAGAACTTGACTCTAGGGATATGATTTGTTAAGTAGGATATTGTTGTAATGTCCCATCCATTTTCTCACAGACAACCTGGGCATTCTTTAACCAGACTCTGGATGGGGGAGGATCCCTTTGATCTCTAGTTTTATTTAGTGTTTCCTTATATTGAATAGGTGTGTATTTATTTTTTCATGTCTAGTGGCCTTAGGATTTTTTATTTTCATGTTTTTGTCACCTTTTGGCCACGTGGAGTTTTGTTTGCATCAATCTCATCGACTTGAGGGCATTACTCCCCGCGATGAGGGTCTGCTTAACCATAGGTGTGGAATTACCTACCATCGATAAACCTATGTCATGAGTCACTTTGGGTGCTACTTAAGGGTTCAAACATTCTTTTCACCGATTAGTTGACCATAGTCTTCCAACTCGTCACCATACCTCTAGACCCATCTCATTAGGTGGGCATGTTGACTTGCCTAGATCTTTACATAGTATTTTACCCAAGTTATTTATGGATAACACCACCACCTCTACGATGAGACCTACTGTGTCCACACTTGTATTTATCGATGATATTCTACCTATCACTTCCACATATACCTCTATGACCATAGGTCCTGATCACACCACATCCAAAAAGAACCCTTTTCTCATTCTTAAATATTATTTTGAGATAATCATTCCCTCCATATAGTATGTCCACTATGGGTACCTCCACATCAACAACCACATCATATATTTTCATATTTAGCAGAGATTCTATCTCATCCACGTCTAACATACGTATGTCCAATGTTCGATAGTCAAACTTATCATTCACATCTGGTTTCTCAGACCCCACGATGGGTGTTGGTATCTCAATATGGAGTGTGAATATACCTAATAATTCATTTCCTTATGGTTTTAATCCTTTTACCCAATCCATGTCATCCTCTAGAATAACTGGATGTACTTTCATTTCTAGTGGGTGCTCTAATCCTTTTAGAAGTTAATTGTTAGGGAGATCTGCATTTCAAGGGTTCACATATTTCCCATGGAATACACAAGAGGAAGGGAACACTTTCTCTCATAAAATATTTAATACAGGGCGTTCTAATCCTTATGTTCAACCCTTTAGAACATCATTTAGCCTAGTATGTCAACAACCTTTTGGGAATCCTTTAGCCACTGGGGGCATTTACCTTGGGGTAATTAACCAAAAATAGGTTTACATGGGTACTAGAGCTAACACCTATATCCAAACCACTTCCGCAATTCAACCTAACACTGGAAACCAAGTTATGGGTAGATCACCCCCTCCACTTGGGTCACAAGGCCCCCCCCCCAACCCTAACCATCATTCAACTCATGTTTCTTGGAAACACTTTCCTTGCATGATCTGTCTAAGTTAATGAATTATCCCATTAAGCATAATCCTACATGGCCACCTATCCCACATAAAATTCCAGTAGACATACCTAAGTTCAATGATAAGCTTGGAGAAGGATAAATGACCCACATTACCACTTATCGCTTGTGTCTCTCTTCCAAATTATTCATATATGATAACATAGAGTTGCATATTTGCTAGTGGGCTCTTACCGAAAATACTACCAAATGGTACAAGGAGTTAGAGTACATTTTTATGATAATTTCATGTCTTTATCACAAGCATTTGTCAATCACTATCAATCTCCTATTAGGTATGAGATTGGAATTGAAATTATTACTAACTTCCACCAAGATACCTCCACCCACATTTTTTATCATATTCATGAGTGGAGAAGAAGACGAAGTCTCTTCCAAACCAAGTTCCCTGAGAATTTGTTGCATGAGTGGTTCACCAAGTCCCTCTTCCTTAGGATTGTTGAACATGTGGAAAAGGCAGGATCCCAAACCGAGGAGAAAGCCATCATGTGTTCCCATAAGCCTGATTTGTTCTATTCTCAAGTAGGTACCTTATATGAGATTATTCATAACACTTCTTGATCCTATGAATCACAAATTTTTAACCCATGTTGATGGTTTAGTAGGGTTTGTATCTTCTATAAACATAGGCCAACTAGCCTCATAGATGGTCCAAATTAATATCTCTTCTGGTGCCCAAGATGGTAAACATTCCTCTCAAAATCGTAATGTGTTTGTTCCCACCTCCAAGGTTAACTTCATTTAGTCCACATCGATAAAGAACCCTTAGAAACTAGGAAGAAAGAAGAAAAAGGAAAAATATACCAAAAATTCTAATGAGGAATAAGGAACATTGGAAACCCAAGAGAATGTTGGGAGTGGAACTAAAGAGAAGAAGAAGATAAATTATTTTCTTTGAAAGATTTGTGGGGGAGACCATATCACTCTTGAGTGCCCCCGGATGGATGAGATTCATCGATACTTCTCCAAGAAACCTACTACTTTTTAACTTTTTGTCTTGATGAATCCTTTTCATTCCCAACAACAACACATGGTTTCTAACCCTGTGCTAACCCTCCACCATAATGCCTCGTATTTTGTACAAGATATATTTATGGTAGATAAAAAAATTAATGTCACAACCAATGTGCACAATTATGAGAATCCTATCAGTGGAAATTCTACCTCGGAGCACATGAATCCACCTCCACCTGATGGCATCCTTCATTTTGATAATACCTCATTGAATTCTATGCCACACCCACCTAAGGGTACACTTTGAAAGACTATACATAATCCTAATGTGAGGGAAGCTCAAAACTATTATTATCAAGGATTTGGCCCAAGCTCTGGTTGTTATGTCCACACTTGAAGTATTAGAAAGTTTCTAGACACAACAAAAGGAGCTTTTATCTGTTATTGGTGGAGTGGCTCCTTTAGATTCGAATATAATGACCTTAGATCCTAATTTATAGAAACCTTGTCTTCCACATCATCTATCCTTCTAGATAATGGTCCAAGTTTGGATAGTGTGTTCATAGGGTAGTCTTGGATGAGGAGGCATATACCTATATCATGTCGTCAATGTGTTGGAAAGCTTTAGGTTCACTCATGTTGTCTCTTCCTAGATCAGTGTTAAATTATTTTGATGGGAAAACCTTGTATCCTCAAGGGGTGTTCTCCACTTTTCCTATTGGGGTTGGGGTAAAAATTATCTTTGTTGAGGTTGAGGTCATTGATGCACTGCTATATTATAACGGGGAAAATTTTAAGGACTAATTTTTATCTTAAAGTATAGAAACCTTAGTGAATCTTACTAGTCTCTGAAATGTAAATTATAAAATATTTGATGATATCCTTGTAAAAAATTTCAAATTTATAGTGATGTTATATATAGTCTCTATAAAATTTTGGCGATCTTTGAGGAAAAATAAATTTATATTATTGTTACAGATAAATTTGGGCATCATCCCAAAACACAGATCAGTATCCATTAGGGTCTATCATACTATAAATTAGTTGCTACATGCCCTAAACAAGTCATACCATTGGTGGGTTTCCTTCATGAAAGTTTCATTGATTAGATGCCATTTGAAGTGTCCCATTGAGCCATCAACGCACCCCTAGACAGCAGTAACTACTTTGCAGAGCATCTACTCCCATGCAAGGTTGTGTTGCAGAGGATCTAGGCCCACTTTAGAGTGCGTTGGTCGACTGGGAGTGAATTGTACATTGGATTTTGGGAATATTCCCAACCTCTAGTGGCTTTTAGAAGTTGTTCCATATTTCACCTCATCTGATAGCTTCGAATATGGACACCATGAAGCCATTAAAACTCTTATCCTCCTATTCCCGTGAACAAGGAAACCTCTTCATCCATTTTTAGGAAATCCATTTAATGTTTCATTAATGTCAAACTACCTTCATCTACTTATAAATAGAGCACTTATCATAGTGCACAAGGGAGCAAGAATTTTTGTTAAGTAGAATTATGCTAGTGAGAACACAGCTCTTGGAGGTATTGTGCATGTATTGTGATGTTGTTGGATTGTTGATGTTAGATGTGATGAGGATGGGACTAAAGTTGGATGAGTGACAGTGAATCGATAAACTGGTTGTACTCTTCCTTCTACTTCATAATAAACACATATGTTCCTTTCCTAATGCATGTGTCAATGATGTTATATGTGTATTTATGAATGTAATCAATTCAATTTGTTTAACTTGAATAGATCATATTGCCTTTATGTTGTTTTTTGTCTTTTGTTTGTCATTGCAAGTATTAATCAAGCCAGTTCAGTTAGATTGAGAGCGATGGAAGCGATGTAGGGAGGCGAGGAAAATCGAATAGATTACAAGTAGGTTTTCTTCCCTTTATCTATTCATTTTAAGGAAAAGGTCATATATCTTTATTTCTGTTGTTCTAAGTGCACCACCACACTTAGGGAAAGCACACTTATCTATAGGTTTTATTTCCGTAAAACAAATTGGTGACCATACTTGGGATCAACAGATCATCCTTGGTGGTTTTTTCCTTATCCATCAACATCTAGTAGACTTTACCTGCTTAATTTCAATCATTTGAATGTGTTTTAGTAAAATTAGTATGTTTGATTGCTTTTTCAGAGGGTCTTATGGCACCAACGCACTGTTGGTCTTGACACGGTGCTCTGCATAGCATTATTGGCTTAAGGACAGTGCTCTGCAATGCACTATCTCCCACTCATGGGTGTGTTTCCCCTGTGACCAACCAAAATCTATCATATTTTGTCTTTTGCAAATTTATTTCAGTGTTTTTCTTGCTGAATTTTTAAGTGATTGATTCCCTCTAGAGACCAGATTGCCTCTACTCTTCTTGCCTCACTTTGGATTTGTTTGATCAATGTTTCTTTTTTTTCATTTTTTTTTCATTGTTGAATAGTTCAAAAGTTAAATCTTACATTTGATCAATTCATTATTTTTCGAAAAGAGGAATTGTCGTTTCATTATTTTTTCTCTTGAAAGTTTTGAGTGATTGTTTATGTATTATTTTTTTTCATTCATCTAAACTTAAAATAAATTGAAAAGAAAAAAATGCATTTACATATAGGGATTGTGAGTGCTACATAGGAATAGTTTAGAGAAATTGCATTTAGATGTGTTCATTGTTGGTTGCATAGAATCTTATTGCTCTATCCCTTGTAGCTAGATTTTCATTGTCGAAAATCAATTCGAAACAAATTGATCCGGATTTATGCAGGAACACAATAGAATACAGAAATAACCATAAAAATAGAGATGCAGCGGAAATAAGGCTTCATTTCATTAATATCAAATAACAGAAATATGCTTACAAACATAATGGAAATAAAATAGCTAGGGTACTGGTAGCGAATCTCTGAGAAGAGATGTGGCGGCTACAGACCTCTGAACTGTGTTACAATGAGGCTCGAGGGCCTATTTATTATGGAGAAACAATGGAGAACTCTAAACGTCCAAAAACCTAACCCTAGCAGATGAAGCGCCAAAACTATGGGCCCCGTTTGGGAAATTGGTGTTTCAACTTCCCGGGGACGTAACTTCGAGATACTATCTCCGTTTGACACACATGATACGTCATTAGAAAGATCTATCTGAGGACTACAAATGTCACCACAAATATTGATAGCAAAATAGAATCATATTCGGTGGACAAATAATTCCCAAAAAACGTCGTTTAGGGCCTCAAAACGGCTCTGGAAGTTCAGGACCCGAAAAACTGCTAAAAATAGTAAGTTGTGCCGAAACTGAAAAACTGAAAGATATAATGGTGGGGCCCCAAGTGGAATAGGCGGGTGACCACCAATATCCACCTGGATCATTCCTCCCCCCTTAGGAAGCAATGTTCCCCATTGCGGTAAGTTCCTCCATGAGATGAGGAAACTTCTGCTGAACTTGGTCCCTGGTGAACCACTTTCCTTGGTGCAGGAGTTGGCCAACTTTGACAACCCAATACAGTTGGATCTTTTGTTGGCAGTGTTCTTGATTTTCATGTCCATGATACAATCTGTGGTGGCCTGTTCCATGCAGTCTGGGTTTAACTCTGTTGGTGTGAGTTGTTCTGTAATGTCAGAGATGTCTAGTAGAGGTGGGAAGTAAGGACGAACGCTGTCCACAGTGAATACTGGGTGCAAACCAAGGAATGGTGGAATACTGAGCTCAAAGGCATTGTTTCCTATAGCCTTGGTGATGGTGTATGACCCGTATCGGAGTGGGAAAAGCTTGCGATGGGGTCCAGTGAGGCGCTCCTTCTGCAAATGTAGCCACACTTTGTCACCCACCTGGAAGTTGTGTGGCACCTGATGTTGATCATGGCGTTGCTTGTACTTAGCATTGGCTCTGTCCAATATATCATGAACCTATTGACAGATGTGTTGAATGCGTTCCATGAAGTTATTTGCTTTGTCAACTTCAGACTGGACATGAGCCGAATCGGCCTGAGTAGCCGCAAATGGCATGGCTATGTCAATGGGACATAGTGGCTGGAATCCCAAGCCCACCTGAAAGGGGCTGTGGCCGATTGAGCTGTGGAGAGCCCAGTTATAAATATGTTGTACATAGGCGAGGCTCTCGTCCCATGTGCGTGGATGCTTTGAATTGTACATGCGCAGAATGTGTACAATCATTCTGTTGACGACCTCCATCTGGCCATCTGTTTGGGGATGGAAAGCTATGGACTTGGTGAGCTTGGTGTCCAACATTGACCAGAGGCTGAACTAAAATGTGTTGAGGAACCTGCTATCCCAATCTAATATGATAGA